>CM069449.1:29367991-29423338 GCA_035610835.1 Ophiura sarsii
TATCGAAAGTGAAATGTTACAAAAGCAGCGTTACATTGATCTGACAAACAGCTGTCTAAAGGCGTGTTCACACTATAGCTAGTTTTCGCCACGACCCGGGTCGGACCGGGTCGAACCCGGGTTGAAGTCTGGTGTGAACAGAAAAATAGGCTCAAAAAACCGACCCGGGTCGAAAATTACAACCCTGCGAAAGTGAAGGGTAGACGGGTTCAACCCGGGTTCAATGTAGTGTGAACAGAAATCGCTGTCTCGACCCGTGTTGCCGGAAGTAGATAACCTGACTGCTGACCTAACCTCTGACCGTGGTTTGGCATGGTAGTTGTTTACGCCAGTTTCGAGCTTTGCTTCGCACGTTCTCTTCTGCCTCTGGTTCTGGTTGAAATCTTTATTAAAATGACAAATAAATGGAGTCAAATTGATACGGAAGCCATGATGGAACACTGGGTGGATGAGACTTAGCAAACTATTTTGAACTCAATGATCCACAATAAGGATATTTACGCCAATATATCACGCCAGATGGAGGCAATAGGTTTCATCTTCAACACATACATAGCGCTAGTGTGAACAGAAAATGAAATATCGATCAATCCGGGTTCGACCCGGGTCCGACCCGGGTTGAGGAAAAAGCTATAGTGTGAACACGCCCTTAAACAGCGAAATTACAAAATTGTCACATATTCAGATAAATGAGGGTTTTAGTCTTTATTATTTCCTAAATCGATTTTATGACGTGACCATTTAAGTCGATAAAAGAGATTGTAAGAGAGAGTAACATTTGGAACTATGAGCATTTTTTCCATTGTCCTTTCATATGCGATCGCATTATATTTTGATGTGTGTGCGGATTGCAGGCTATGTGCATAGGAGGAACATCTTTCGAGGGAAATCTTTTTTAAACTTTCAATAACTGTGCTATCCTTTTAATCTAACATAATAAATAATGGTTTTTGCATCATGTGGATCTAGAAACAGAATTAATGAAGTGTTTAAATCTCACGGATATAACTAGTTCCCCTTGATAGCTCAAATGGTAAAGCGTTCGCTTGGAGAACGGGAGGTCCGGGGTTCGAAATCGATCCTTCTGCTCTGCACAATGTCATATAATTTTTTTTCTCGTCAAAATCAATTTTGTGTGTGATTTATTTATGAATGTTTGGTTCATTTCTTTTTCATTAGTCAACAGATCCCCACCATTCTATTATAGTATAAATAATCCCAAAGCAACAAACAAACCTCGGCATTAGTGCTCGGGATCATAGCATTTTGTATTGTATTTCCTCTAGCTCACCGGCCAACTTCGAAAAGCCTGCTAGTTAAGGCGCAGGGGTAATTGGAAGGCTAGAAGAAAACTTTCACTTTTATGTGATAGGTTGATGCTTAGGGGTCATCGCTAGGGTGGATGTGAAAATTGAAAGTGGTGCAATTTTAAAATAATGGCGAAAATGGTTAAAAAATGCCTATTTTTATTAGTTTTTCTAAAAATTGCTATATTGTAAATTAAAAAAATATGAAGGTTGTTATTTTTGACTGACACTGAGCTTCATAATATAGGTAATGGTTATATTAGTCAAAATCTCCCAACAAAATTACCTTTGACCTGTAAAATGACCAGAATTGTTTAAAAATTAGCAAATTATGAGAAAAATCGTAAAATATTTTTTACATTTATAGGCTTGATTTGAAAATTTAAAAAGTTAGACAAATTGAAGATAGCTTAAAAACTGCCCATATATATCATACTCATTACGGCATTAATCATAAAACGATAAGTAAATGCAAACTACTGAAGGAGAGCATTTTTATAAAAAAGGCTCGAAATGTCAATAAATGGGTCAACATTTGACAAAGTCTGTATTTCGCCACACATCCAGTCAAAGTTGATTGTTATTGTTCAAATGACATTGTAAATAGTCGATAAGCATCTATATGCAACATTGTGATATAATAAGGCAGGTAATTTCTAACATTTACCCGAAACAACTGACAATTGTACTTTTTCGTTATGTTCCGAATAAAGGATGGCAAAGACCCCAAATCTGTTTATTTATAAAGTAAATTCGATCAATATTGAAATGAAAGTGGAAGGTACAAAGCAGATGACCGACCTTGTCAACATAAGACTCCAACAGGCAGATAAACACCTCTTTGATCCCATCAAGAAAATACTTCTAAATTCATTCGCGAGTCTTAACAAGGTCATTACATCGAAGTAGAATCAGAAGACGCTTGGATTAAACATTGACCGACACATCTTTAGCCAACTTGCCGTCATTGGACAATCTCGAAATTTGGATATTCGAGGCCTGATGTGTTATGAGTTAGCACCAGTACCACTATCATTATTCAATCTCGATGGATCTATGAGGAAGACGACGAAAAGTGACACCCTTGCATGGCTGGAGATATATCTAGCGATACGCAACCTTCCACCATCAAGTGGGCCAACCCTAGGAGTTGTGGATCTTATGATGCTATTACGGATGGTGTGTGCACAGACACGACGGAATGCAAGACATTTGGAAAGTAATGCCAGGTCAACATACCGATATACCACAGCTCGGAAGCGATCACGAGGAAGCTGATTCACGTATGTTTCTGAATGTCGCCTATGGAAAGGAAGCAACGGGGGTAAATCGAGTTGTTGTGTGGAGTATCGATTCCGACGTAGCTGCAATGTGCCCGTTTTACTGCAAAGTCCTAGGATTGCAGGAATTCTTTTTCAAAACCGGTACAAAACAGAAGAGATATTTATTCCTATGCACAAGGTGGCATCCAACCTTCAATCAGACATGTGCACGATGTTACCAATCCTTCATGTATTTAGTGGATGTGACTCAACATCGTCATTTTTAGGAAAGGGAAAGACCCGGTGGCTAGAGACTGCTGCTGCTCACCCTGAACTAGCCGATGGCCTGAAAGGACTAGGATCAGATGCTTCACAAATAGACCCGGCAACAACAACAGCTTATGTAGCTTATGTAGCAGCTTATGTAGCTTGTGATGCTCATGTATTCAGGCAAGATTCTACCATCACTCGACGCCATGCGATACAAAATGTTTGCTAAGAATAATAGTGCAAATGAGAAACTGCCCCCTACATCAGATTCATTCCAGCAACATCTGGATGCATGCAACCACGCAGTATATGGACATATCTCCTATTAACAACGGATGGATGTTAGACGACAATCCCCATCTCGTTCCACAAATGATGCTGTTACAACCCGCACCAGAAGCCGTGCTGACGTTTGAAAAATGTGGGTGCAAGACAGGATGTATGACAAGGATGTGTTCATGTAAAAAGAAAGAGCTACCCTGCACTGACGCTTGCGGATGGGATGAGGAGAGTTGCGACAACCGAGTAGTTTATCTAGCATCAGATACAGATAGTGATAGCGAGTGAACACCTTTCTTCAAGCATTACTCCAATACCGGTTTTGTAAGCCATCTAATCCTTCGTCAAGTCAAGCTTCGTGTTTATAAAAGATCTATCGATTCTTGAAAATACCTTTAAAGGTCATTCTTTTCTCATCCTATATCTCAATATCCTTAAACATACCGGTGGTATATATCTTGCTCATATCAAGTATATGTAAATTATATAAAATAGTATATACATTATATAAATTAGTATATGTAATTACATATGTACCTATTTATCCAGTCTGCCTGTTTATAGTCGTTCTTTCATTACGTTAACTTTCGGTCAGCATTTCTTAGTCCTCCATATTACTGAATCTCAGTGCTAAGGCGAGTGATAATATTGAGTAGATCAACACGTGTCTTTCACTTGAGCTGATATCCACGTTAGTAATTCAAGAATGGTTGTGTGTGATCTTCTTGCGCACTGACCTACAGTGTTGAGTCTTATGTATAAACTGCTTCAAGAACTTGATCTTATCATGCACATTTCCGATTTGAGGCCTTCCAATTGAATGTTTGCAGCAGCTTAAAGTGGTATTGCAAGTAAACACCCAATACCTGTTTGTTTGATCTAAAAAATGGTTAAATATATTGCATTTGCATGGTGATAACATGTAATGACAATGTGTGTATAGTCATTATGGGTTCATGTCCTTAATTTGAAAAATAAGAATTGTACGTATTCAATAACACTATGCAGTCATACATCAAAGTATTAAAGTACGATGTTTTCATCGATTTGGCTAGGTTTATGTATTTGTAACGTGTGCTCTAATAAAAAATGTCCAACATATACAATTTCGCAATGTCTTTTTTGGTGTATTGAGGGGCCTGATAATTGATGAAAATTATATTGCATCTTAAACTTTTAATGTATTTACATTATTTTACATTATTTATTTATTTATTTAAAAAAATATGTATTTTCGTACATTTTTGGTAAAATTGACTATTTTTGACCAAACTAGACATACACTTTGAACAAAATAAGATATATAGTATTACAAATCTGGTTTAGATACATCTGAAAGCAAAAAAATAACAGGTAAACACCTTAAATTAGATAAGTAAACAGCATTTTGTAATTTTTGCTAATTTTTGCGATTTCTATCAATTTTTAGTCTTCGGGACCAATCCCTCACTAAACAATCATATTTATGTAATTTAGTAACTAAAATACATTTACTATTGACGTATGCACTTTTTAAAAGCAATACCATTCCTCTAGCTATTTTCAACCTCAAGAAATAAGCAAAAGTGTAACCAATGATTTCATAATTTTCCTTATTTTAGGCCTTTTTGGTCTGTTCTGGTCACTTTTTGCCCTAAAAATTTAACATATTCAAATTAAATGAGGTGTCGTTTTATTCACTATACAGTAAGCTACAATCTAGCATTACAAACTGAATTTCAACGACAACTCCTTTAGTAGAAAACGGGGTTTTAGTTAAAATCATAAAAACGTGCCATTTTCACTCATTTTTGGTCATATTAAAAAATTGCACCACTTTCAATTTTTACATCCACCCTAGTGATGACCCAAATGCATCAATCTATCACCTAAAAGTGATGGATATCTTCTAGCTTTCCAATTACCCCTGCACCCCATTTTTCACTGCTGGCCGGTGAGCTATAAAGACGCGACGTAATAATTATAACACGGACGGCCCATGATGTGACGTTTTGAAGATGGTTTTCATGACAATGTTTTGCTGCATTTACACCTGATTTTCCTCATTATGCGTATATGTGTCTTTTGAAACTAAACTAATATTTGAGTGGGTGAAGGGATAACCTGAGCACAATCGCACCCAGACGGAATATCGAGTAAGAGACATGGTCATCATAAAGCATCATAAAACAATCATAAATTAAAAACCCAACAAAATTGATTTTGACGAGCGAAACAAAATCCGTGGCAATGTGCAGGATTGAACCCCAGACCTCCCGTTCTTCAAGCGAACACTTTACCATTTGCGCTTTCAAGGGAAACTAGTTATAACCGGGAGATTCAAACACTTTATTGTCAAGTGTCAAATTTGGTCGGTGAAAAGTCTCAAATTTGAAAATCAGTAATATTCCCATGTTTCTTGACCCTAAAGCTACCCAAAATGTTTAACTCAATTTGGCCAAAAATTGACTTATTGACTTATTGCGCACACGTCTTCACTTGTTATACGCATTGGACCATAACCATTAAACATGTGGTTCTTCTACACGCAATCTAGGTGTATCCAGAGATTAGCTCGTTCGCACCTGCACAGCTTGCATGTTTGAAAAGCCCTCTAAGAAATAATTATGGGTACCTTAGAAAAAACGCGTCGGTGGAAATTATCTTTTGGATTACACCGTCATGAACCAGAGTCCTATTTTTTTTTAAATTGTGACTTTTTGTTCTCACAATTTGAACGTTTGTTATCAACAAATTGAAGTTCAAATTGTGATGTTATAAACGCAACCACTTTCAAAAGTCACACTTTTGGCTACTAGTTCATCCCAGCAAATTATTAAAGAAATAATACCAAGCCTAGTGCTTTGGGCCATGTTTGAGAGAGCGAAGGTAGGGTTGCAAACGCCCTGGCAATAAACAAGTGGTGTGAAATAAATCTTAGAATTGGTGTATGAAGGAGAAGATTTATTACCATAGAAAAGCTTGCAAATCGGGGGTTAGGATAGTCATACACTTTTAAGGGGATGAAATCGTAATGAGTAATACATAACTCGACACTCTCTTCTAGAAACTAGTATCGATTTGAAAACATGAACTGATTATCCCAAGGTCTGTAGTATTGTCTATACATTAACACGTGTAGGAAGAAATAATACTGAGCATTTTAGGTGATTATACATAAAAACCATAATGTAGAAATTTGAACATTCTAAATTTTCGAATAATTTACGAGAACTTTGAGTCGTATGAAACATGACCAAGTGAGATATTTTCACCATATATACCGTCTCCTGAAGGCAACCGAACATGTCCTGCTGACCATTGACCATCGCCGATGGCTTTATTTATCAATAATAAGCTCTCGTGTCAAAATGGACTATAAAAAGTCCGGTTTTCTTTCATAATTCCCAAATAATGTCAGATATTAAGTTGTTTTGAACATTAAAGAAAAAACAAGAACATTTGAGAGGGGCTAGAAAGAGAAAAATGGAAGGGAAAGAAAGTAGTCATCCTGATTTACCCCCCCCCCCCCTGCCTTCCCCCGTAACAAAAGAAACATTGGTGTGTGTATGTGGGAGGGTGGGAAGGGGGGTGGGGGAGCTTTAATGCATGCCCTATCCCAGTGTCATGAATTAAAATAGAGAATATTAAATTGTTATATGCAAGGAATAAATTAACTGAATCAAGTCATTAATTGTTGCCTTCCCGTCCTTATACATTTTGGCACGTCACTATAATGATACATATGAGGGGGCACCACCAAATCACTCCGCATTTATGTAATAACGCAATTAGAATAAAGAAGTTTTAACATTGAAGTCACTATTTAAATAAGAAGATAGGCTCGAAATTTCACGATATTCGGCAATATGATTGAGATATATTGCAAAATGATATAACCAACAAATCGTACTATTTCAAAAACGATAAGCAAAATAGGCACGCGGATGTACACGACAACATACCCAAATATGAGTGATGTGTATTCAGTCAGTAACTTTCGACGAATAGGGAAGTGAGTGTTGTGAGACTTAGTGAAATAAGGTGGGAATTCATCTTGGAAAACGAATAATATTTTGTTCTTACCAAATCTTTGTTAAAATAACCCATTGCGTTACAGACATTGTAATTATAATTCAGACATTGCCACATTTGAGTAATAAGCTTATTTCTGTTTATTCTAAAATCTGGAGTACTGTGACTGCGAGTCGAGTCCGACTCCCGAGCCCAGCAAAAAAGAGTTCTTTGTGATCTAAGTGTGTTCAAATCTGAAATATGGGCCCAAGCATACTAGTTCTTTCAACGCTGAGGATTTATTTTATTAATTTAAACACACTGTACAGCTTGAATTAGGCAAACTAATAATAAAAACATGTTTAGCGTCGGGACTTTTTTGTTTTTGTTTTTTTCCCACTTTAAGTACAAAATCGCCCTGGTAAGCGATGAACTTTACGAACCTGAAAATGTAATGACTGAAATAAAGAGAAAAAAAGAAAAATGAAGCGGACCCCAAAAAAGGATGCGGGAAGGGACGCTAAACAGGTTTTTTTGTGGCCTTAGTCTAGTGTACAACCCACACTATGAATATGATGACAATGCGATGATAGTGCGATGACAGCCCATTGATCGCGATCGGCACTTTTGCAACACAATGCTTAGCGATGTAGTCCTGTTGACCTTGCGCTGACATTGTGCTGACATCACACAAGCAGTCTATTTCTCTTCCTCGATACAGTGATTTCACTGCATCATCCACTTACTGATCGCACTGAATAACCCCCTCCCCCGCTGATGTACACACCCCACACGTATCAAAATGAGCAATGCATACACGTGCGTACATATACGCATGCGTACACATAGTCATGCGTACACATACACATGTGTACATATACATACACGCATGCGTAAATGCTGCACTTAGTTGTAGAGGTGTACGTACTGTCCAGGTGATTGAATTGATTTTATATAGATTGGATTGGAATTGATTTGATTTTTGATTGTATTGAATTTATTTTGAATTTGATTAAATTGTTTTTGAATTAAATTGAATTGATGTTGAATTTGATTGAATTGAATTGAATTGAATTGATGTTAACATTTGATTGAATTGATTTTGAATTGTATTAAATTGAATTGATTTTGAATTGAATTGAAATTGAATTGAATTATTGAATTTAATATGAATTTGATTTGAATTGAATTCAATTTTAATTCAATTTTAATAGAATTGAATTCAATTTTAATTCAATTTTAATTGAATTGAATTCAATTTGGATTTAATTAATTTTAATTGAATTGAATTCAATTTGGATTGAATTAATTTTAATTGAATTGAATTAATTTCGATTTGTAATGAAATGAATTGGTAAATTGACAAAACACGCAATGGTTTGCGCATTCATTTTCTGTGCTGACAGACAGCAGGCAGGCGATAACTTAATCGATTACAAACATCTTCACAATTTAAAAGTATTAACTTTAGAAAACTAGCTATGGTTACAGGAAGATACTGGTCTTTTGTTCCAAATGTGTTTTTCAAGAGATGTTGTGATTTCTTATTGTCTTTGGCTCATTTTTTTTGTTGGCCCAATGAGGTGCATTTGTGAAGTCAAGGTTTGTCAATTGAAATATATGGGGAAATCTATTGTTCATTACATAATTGGGCTATTATAGTTGGTATGAGTTGGTAACACTGCGCACAAAGCCTGTATACCATTAATCACTCACACACACACCCCACACCCCTGCCACTCAGGATTTTAGGGTGCCTTGTTAGTACACTCATTGGAGCATTATCTAGCCCAATTCTTGTCATTTTGGATTTGAATTTGATCTTAATTTATTATCTCAGCACATATCTGGGCTGCATTTATACCTTTCTGGGTGATTTCAGTAACCCTGTTTGGGTACATTGCACTATATTTTGGAAAAACATGCATTTTGCCATACATATAACATAGCTACACTGTGTAGGTACCATGCACCATAGACTATTAGAATGACAGATGACATCGGTTTTTCTCTGCCTAGCTTTACTCTGAATGTTATAGCAAGTAGAACATATACCAAAGACGATTGACGAGTTCGGACCGATGCGCACTTTTTATTATTTGCGCACACACTCTGCTGATCTGACAATGTCACCATGGGATTAAAATCAAAGATCTACACTAATCGTATCATGAACAGGTGGATATCGAATGCTATGCTGGTGCACACTTTCAATATCCTAAGTGTAATACTACAGTACTGGTAGTGCATGCATAAACTTGACACGGACATTTCAACATTACGTACACTCGCGCATGTCTCCGAGACATTAAAGCGTCCATACATTGCATGACAAAGTTGTATGTGGACCGTACGATGACGTCAACCGCTTGAAATAGTGCGCTAACATTGAATGGAAGTAAAACATGTGTTGTTTTTTTGCCTTGCATTGTTGTTGTTTTGGTCCAATTAGGCTTGTAATAAACAACCTTGGCAAAAATATAAGCCCAATAAGGATGGCAAGTTGGAAATACCTATAATATGATAATCATTTTTCTCTACACATGTTTTGTACTGAGGAAGTGGACTTTTAAATGGTCTCTCTTCCAATTGTATGTGATGTGTGTGTGCACTCAATTAAAAAAAAAAGAATTGGAAGAGGGATAATTTGAACATTTGAAAATTAATTTGAGATAAAAAGTTGACAAAATATACTGTTCGATCAAATGTATGTATTAGTATAACCGCAAAAATCGGCGTATGATGAATTAGCCAAGATGAGATAGCGAGTCGTGAAGGAAACAAAATAGCGCGTTTGATAGAGGGTGGTCGCCGTTAATGGTACCGGTTGTAAAAATAGAGGTCAATACTTTTGGCATGGAATAAGGCGCGTCTAAATGGACCCATCCCTTATTAAAAGACTAGACACATTGGTTGTTCATGTAATTTTAACTGTAGTGCCTCGTTTTGACCTGGGTTTTGATGATGATTGGGGACCTTTTTTATTAGATCTATTTATTTAGATAGATATAATTTAAACCATTTTGATGGTCCTAGGTCGTTTCGCCTAGGAACAATATTGTTTGACCTTAGCATTACGTGTTTACCCAGAGATCCCTTTGTGAGGTTTGACCCCAAACTGTGAAGACTCTATATCGTCAGCCTGCTTCGATAATTGCCTAACTCACTTTTCAGCGAAATTGAGTTGTTTGCATAAATCATGACTTCATTACATCATGCACATGCTGTTATAATACCTAAGTCATTGACCAATCAAAAGTGTTGATAAATGCACAATGGCAATTCTGCCTAAGTCAGCATTGTGAGTTAGGCAGACTGTATTGATGATGAAAATTGTTTAAAATGGGTCATATTACCTCGTATTAGGCATATAACAAGCCATAGTTAACTTAAAGGTAACCTAATTCTATCCAACAGTTACTGCTCCTGTTGGAATTCACCTGCACTATTCATGTTGCTATTCAACATATCGTCAGCCTGCTTAGATAATTGCCTAACTCACTTTTCATACTTTTGTTGTTTTCTAAGAACTAGAAAAAATGAGTTAGGCAATCGCCGATATGTAGGTCAGGTAGGGGGCCTACTGACGAAGCTTGGTTTTATTTTAAGGGCATGGCAAATTAACATGTTGACCTCCAGTGACCATTTGATGACCTTTGACCTGGTGGTGATAACAACCAAGATTAGAAGAAGATAGAAAGAAACCAAACTAAAGTAAAACACCGATGGAGATGGATCAAACACATTAATTCCATACCATAATGTTAATAATGTTATTCTAATCTTAGATACCGACGAATGTGCCATAGATACCGATGACTGCCACACCAATGCTACGTGTACCAATACTTTTAGATCATTCACGTGTATATGCAACCCAGGATATGATGGAGATGGCCGTGACTGCACAGGTGCGTTTAGATTAACATTTTGAAACAGGGAATGGACTGAGGTGGATAGAGCTGTTTCGATAATATTGTAATTTAAACTTACCGAACTGATTGCAAGACAGATTGCACGTCAATATTCATGATACAGGCCGACATGGTGGTATTTAAGATATAGAGCAGTCAGGGATAGAGCAGAACTTTAGTATTAATTCTCCATGTAATAACACTGATCCAATACCATGGAATATAATATTATTACATGGTCCAACATTAAGACTAATGAACTAAAGTAGATGAATACATCATTGAATAATCATTGAATAATAAATGAATAAATGAATAGGTGAAAAAAATGAATAGGTGAATAAATGAATAGGTGAATATTTGGCATTAATTTTGACCAACAATGTTGATTTCTTGAGAAAATTACAAAAGAAATCACTTTTTTGATCCCAAAAAGTTCAACAAAGCTAACAAAAATAATATTGAGTAAAATTGTCCCAAATTTCTAGATTATGATAAAGACACTTACTTAGGGACAATTTTTTTTTTTAAAACCTAATTTAATATTTTTTGAAATATTGACAAAAAAGTGAAAAAAAGTGGAAAAATATCATTTTTTGTGCACTTTTTGGTCAAAATTTCAAAAAATATTAATTTAGGTTTAAAAAAAAAAATTGCCCCTAAGTCTTTACATCATAATCTAGAAATTTGGGAATTTTTTACTCAGAATTATTTTTGTTATATTTGTTGAACTTGTTTGGGTCAAAAAAGTGTTTTTTTGTGATCCACTTCATTTCAATTTTATATGCATTTTATTAATAGTTCAATAATTACAGCACTCACACAATTCAAAAAATCAAGTTAAAACTTCCTTGAGTCCCCCTTAAGGACAGTTCTTGTAGCTATCTTGTGTCATCAAATGCTTTGGTGCCTATGGGTGATATAAACGCATCCTCCGTTGTAAATTGTTTGCACCATTTACAATAATAAATCTCATGTTCAACAATGGTTTTAATTATATTTCAGTTATGAATGCTGAGTCAGACAAACAAATGCACGTGTTTGCTATTCCTAAGACCGCTGGTAAGGGATCCAGTAACCCACCTCGTGTTCTAATCGCTACGTCTTCGTTGAACCCAGTCCTCACCACACTTAGCATTCCAGGCTTGGGATTTGAGGTGAATACGACGATTACGAGATATATCTACGCTGACATCACATTGCCCTATACTGCCCTTGTTAATGATCCCGGTTTGTATGATGACAAAGCAATTGTTGTAATCTCCTCCTATGCAGTTAATATCCATGCATTCGATAATGATTACAATGAAGGTGACGGCTTCTTAATCTTTGAAAATTCCAATTTAGGCATGGAGTATATCATCCCATCTTATCCTGCAGATCCTCTTGGTTATCCATCGTGTTTCACAATTACTGCACTTGATAACGAGACATCTGTTGATTTAGAAACAAAAGCTGGTAAAGCTCAAAGTGTTGATCTTCAACAATTTCAGACTTTTCGATTTAATGGAGATGCCTTGGAGGACTTGACTGGAACATACATTAAATCTAACAAACACATATCTGTAACTAGTGGAATGTTTACTCTGGTACCTGTAGGGTTATCATATCCCGATGGTTTACTCGTTAATGTTCCACATGTTGACACATGGGGACAAAGATTCGTGTTGACTCCAATCTTAACAAAATCATGTGGATACATATATCGCGTTATTTCCGGTAACCAGACAACGACGCTGTCCATATCTAATATCGGGATCGTGGCACTACAAGGAGGAGGACAGTATTATGAGGAGGATGTCGCGACGGAGACGATGGTTACGATTACATCGAGCTATCCAGTACTGGTTGTTAAATACATGAAGTCGTTTCATGCTTGTAATAATCGCGGTGACCCTGCAATGATAGTTGTATCCCCGTTATATTCGTACTATAACAGCGTTACCTTCCCAGTCTTTGACATAAGACATTCCGATTTAAATAATAACAAATTTTATTCCATAAACGTCATTACAAACTGTAGTGATGTTGACAACCTGGTATTCGATGATACGACCTCCATGTCAAATTGGGCTCAGCTAACTACTGAAGACGGATCTATGTGTTGTATCCGTGGTGAAGTGACACCAGGTGTGCATAGCGTTGTAAATACGGATCCGTTAGCGACATTCACTGTCTCTATCTACATGATGTATGTTGGTTGCTGTCCTACTTCCTACGCTTATCAGGCTGGATTCATATATTTAGGTAAGTAAATCACTATGCAGTAACTTTCATGTCGTTATTTAGACGGAAAGTTATATATTTTCTCTATTTCTGTATACAATGTCCTCATTACGGTTCCGTGCCCTGTATAAAGTTTAACTTCCTTGACCACGTCTTTGATGACATATCCAGGGTAATAAATCATCCCCTCCTACACCATTTATCTGATTTATTTTACACCAACTGTGTCATGCCAGCATGCGTGCTACCATTTCCACCGCTATCCTAAGCATAGCTCAAGGCTCTTTAGTGTTGGTGTATCTAGAAGCTCTATATACTTCTTTTGAAAATGTTCTTGTGATAACAAATTCCAACTTTTAATTTCAATTTGTCATAAAAACTAGTGCTATATCATATTTTATAAAAACAAATGTTTAAATTTTGAGAAAAAAAAAATCACATTATATTATCCAAAGAGCAGATTTTAGTTTTAAAACTAGCCCAAATCGGGCGGAAAATCACCACGTGTGGAAAGTCATGTGGAAATACTGCCGCCCCTCAGGCTTGTTTCTAGTTCCACCGCTGCCACACTCATGGTCCCCCAGCATGCGGTAAATGGTGTTGGATGGATGTCATTCTAGCGTCATGGCCAGTTCAACCTATCAAACTTGGGCTCAAACCTTACAGGCAACTGGAATGTAATGTCAATCCAAATGTTACCATCTTCATTGCCATTGTTTCAATAAGTAGGCCTACCCCATTCATTTGATGGACGAATTAATAAGAACATCGATAATATGAATTTTGTGTTTGAACATCTTTTGGAAACATTCAAATGAATTGGCTATCGCTATATTTCTCTCGGGCGAATGTGATTTCCTAGATCAAACCTCTGGTACAATCATATTTGTTATGACACATTTAGATGTCACTAATATCAGGTTTAAAAAAATATACTCACACAATGAAAGTTCTAGAGCATGAGAAAGAGGACATTACTTTAAATCGAATGAATATTACAAAAAAAACTTCATTCATTTATTCATTTTGTTTCCATAAATTTGACTTTCCTTACTTACTTTTATTTCATTCATCGACAGGTCCATTTAGCTAAGTACTGAAATCCCTTCTACAACTAATTTATCTTAGCCCTCCGCTGTTTCAAAATCAGCCTGTCGTTGGTTGTGATTTTTGTATGTTTGGCTTGTTCGTTTAATTAATTCATATAAATTTGTTAATTTATTAATTTATTAATTTATTAATTTATTAATTTATTAATTTATTAATTTATTAATTTATTAATTTATTAATTTATTAATTTATTAATTTATTAATTTATTAATTTATTAATTTATTAATTTATTAATTTATTAATTCATTAATTCGCCCTAGAACGAAAACTCTCTATACTTATAGCAATGTTGCCAATACAACAATTACGATATCCTATGCGTGTCTGAAGAACATAAAGTTGTTCAAGACAACTACCAGCGTTTGCAATGCAAACCAGAACTAGGAGTAGCTCTGGTCTGAGACCAGGGTACCTTGATTTTAGGTGATTGTAGCATGTAAACTGTTTGAGAAGAAGCATTTGTAGATGGGTATGCAAGAAAGTTCAATGACCTCTACTGACCTGTTCCTGACCTTTGACCCCAAATCACGACTTACTTTTTTTCTTGCCTCATCAAATCAAAAAGGATGAAACAAGTCCGGTTCCAATCGAAGCATATCTCACGTTTTACCACTGTATAGGTCAATGACCCCTAGTGACCCCGCATGACACGTCGATTTTATTGGCTCAGGACGCTGTATGTACATGGACCCAAGTAATAGTTTGACCAATTCTGACATTCATCAGCCATATCCTCTGAGACAAGAAGCATTTTAAGTGATATGGTAAGCAAAATCATAATGTTGACCCCTAGTGACCCCAAATATGTTTTTATTTTAAAAACCAAGCTATTATATATGAGTACGGTCATAAGGAATATGTTGACCAATTTTGACGATCATAGATCATTTCACTAAATTGCAAGGGCGTTTTATGGTAAAATCACGTTTTGGCCCCTAGTGACCACCTGTGACCATTAACCTCGAACTGTGAGGATCATATATGAAGGTCTAGTAGAGGGTCCTACTGACCAAATCTAGTGGTTGTAGCAAGATGAAACAAATCCGGTCAAAATCGGAGCATGTCTTATATTTTACCCCTGTTTAGGTCAATTACCCCTAGTGACCCCATACAACATGTCACTTTTAATCGCTGAAGACCCTATATGTACATGGATCCAAGGAATCTTTTGACTAATTCTGACAATCATCGGTCATTTCCTCCTGAAAAAATAGCATTTTGAGTTCGAGGAGTACAAATTTACATTTTAATCCCTATAGACATATGTTGACCTTCGACCCCAAGAAAATGATTGACTTCTCTTGTCTTATCAACGCCTACAAGATGAAACCAATCCGGTCAAAATCGGAGCATGTCTTATATTTTACCCCTGTTTAGGTCAATGACACCTAGTGACCCCATATTACATGTCACTTTTAATCGCTGAAGACCCTATATGAACATGGATCCAAGGAATCTTTTGACTAATTCTGATAATCATGGGTCATTTCCTCTCGAAAAATAGCAATTTTAAGTGCGAGGCTTGAAAATGTTAGAAAACCTAACTATTATATGCGTACGGTCAAAAGGAATATGTTGACAAATTCTTATCATCCTAGGTCATTTCACTAAATTGCAAACGCGTTTTAAGTGAAAATCACGTTTTGACCCCTTATGACCCCTGTGTGACCTTTGACCCCAAACTTTGAAGACGCTATATGTAGGTCAGGTATGGGGTCTTACTGACCAAATCTAGTGATTGTAGCATGTAAACTGTAGAAGAAATAGCATTTTGTAGATGGGTTTGATAGAAAGAAAGAAATAACTAGAGAGAAATTGTGATCATAGATCACGGATATTAGTCGAGGGCGTGTTGACCTTTGACCTGCTGATAACAGTATGATCTTATTTGTATGGAAACTTGAGACAATTTTTGCCAATCTTCAATCATTTCTTCTCGGACAAGTAGTATTTTGAGTGTATGGAGTGAAAATTTACATTTTGACCGCTAGTGACCTTTTCTTGACTAAGACCTTAATAGAATGATTGACTTTTGTTCTTTTCTCATCAATGCCCACAAAATAAAAGAAATCCGGTCAAAATCGGAGCATGCCTTATACTTTCTCTCTGTAAAGTTCAATGACCCATAGTGACCCCGTTTGACATGTCACTTTTAGTGGAGAAGCACCCTATAATATGAACATGGATAAGAGGAATCCTTTGACTAATTCTGACAATCATAGGTCATTTTCTCTCGGACCTGTAGTATTTTGAGTGTGAGGAATGAAAATGTACTAGTGACCTTTTTTTGACCTTTGACCTTAACGGTATAATTGACTTTTGTTCTTGTCTCATCAATGCCCACAAAATAAAAGACATCCGGTCGAAATCGGAGCATGTCTTACATTTTCCCCCTGTAAAGTTCAATGACCCCTAGTGACCCCATGTGACATGTCACTTTTAGTGGAGGAGCAATTAATTAGAACATGAACCAGAGGAATCTCTTTCGACTAATTCTGACAATCATCCCCAGAAAACATGATTAGGATACTGTGACGGGCGAGCAAAACTCGATAGGTAGTTTGTGAAACTCGGCATGAGTGAGAAATCTCGACTTGGTTTTGTCCGCTGGGGCGTGCCATAGTTTGACGCTCTACCAACTGCACCAGCGAAAGAGCATGTAGTTCGTATTTCGGGTTGTATAAGACAAAAATCGACATCAAATTTTATTCTCATGAGGTGATAGACGAAATTCTCAGCTTTTATTTGGTGCTATGTTCAAGTCTCAACTCGTATTATTAACCGAGATATCGTCGAACACAAATGCGTATTATTCTATTTATGATAAGTTGTGTAAGGTATCCCGGGTTTTGCTCCGGAACTATTTAGTGACGTCCTCCTACCTAGAGCGATTCTCGGGTTTCGCGGTTGAAACAAGTACAAATGTACATTTTGACCCCTAGTGACCTTTTCTTGACCTTTGACCTTAACGATATGATTGACTTTTGTTCTTGTCTCATCAATGAAAAGAAATTCGGTCAAAATCGGAGCATGCCTTATATTTTCCCTTTGTAAAGTTCAATGACCCCTAGTGACCCTATTTAGAATTTACTTATGACTAAATATGGTCAAAATCGGCTCAATGGTTACGGAGCTATATGTCCCATGACGGAAGAAAGAAGAAGAAAGAAGAAGAAAGAAGAAGAAAGAAGAAGAAAGAAGAAGAAAGAAGAAGAAAGAAGAAGAAAGAAGAAGAAAGAAGAAGAAAGAAGAAGAAAGAAGAAGAAAGAAGAAGAAAGAAGAAGAAAGAAGAAGAAAGAAGAAGAAAGAAGAAGAAAGAAGAAGAAAGAAGAAGAAAGAAGAAGAAAGAAGAAGAAAGAAGAAGAAAGAAGAAGAAAGAAGAAGAAAGAAGAAGAAAGAAGAAGAAAGAAGAAGAAAGAAGAAGAAAGAAGAAGAAAGAAGAAGAAAGAAGAAGAAAGAAGAAAGAAACATGACGAATACAGTATATTAGTCATTTCTCGACTAATATAAGAAACAGGACGAATACAGTATATTAGTCGTTTCTCGACTAATATAAGAAAGAAAGAAAGAAAGAAACAGGACGAATACGGTATATTAGTCGTTTCTCGACTAATATAAAGAAACAGGACGCATACAGTATATTAGTCGTTTGTCGACTAATATAACTAGATCTTGCTCTGGTCTAAGACCAGGCTACCTTGATTTTTTATGAGAAAATGATCCCTAGTGACCTCTTCTTGACCTTTGACCTTGGTTATGATTATTAACATTTTTCTTGCATCATCAAACCAAACAAGATAAAACCTGTCCGATCTATTTCGGAGCTTGTCTTGAATTTTACCCATGTGAAGTTCGATGACCCCATGACTGGAGTGAAAAATGACATGTTGACCTATAGTGACCCCTCGTTGACCTTTGACCCCAAGATAATGATTGACTTTTTTTCTTTTCTCATCAATGCCTACAAGATGAATCAAATCCGGTCAAAATCGGATCATGTCGTACATTTTACCCCTGTTTAGGTCAATGACCCCTAGTGACCCCATATGACATGAGAGATCCGCAGATATCATAAGATTGGTTGAGCTTTTTGATAAGCATGTGATGCGATATTGAGTCAAATGCACGGCTATAGTCAACTGCGATAAGATTGATTCGAGCAGTAACTGGACTGGAACGGCGATCAAGAGCAGCTAACCATTCAGTGGTAGCTTCACAAAGGGCCCAAGATTTTCCAGGGGAAAACCATTTTGATTTTCAACAAAATGCCTACAAAATGAAACATGACCGGTCAAAATCGGAGCATGTCTTACATTTTACCCCTGTTTAGGTCAATGACCCCTAGTGACCCCATATGACATGTCACTTTTAATCGCTTAAGACCCTATGTGTACATGGATCCAAGGAATTTGTTGACTATCTGATAATCATGGGTCATTTCCTCTCGAAAAAATAGCATTTTAAGTGCGAGGATTGAACATTTACATTTTGACCCCTAGTGACCCCAAATATGTTTTTGATTTTAAAAACCAAACTATTATATATGAAAAGGAATATGTTGACAAATTTTGACGATCCTAGGTCATTTCCCTTAATTGCAAACGCGTTTTAAGTGAAAATCACGTGTTGACCCATTATGACCCCTGTGTGACCCCCATTATGCTTTACAACCTGAGTAGTGGTGCACATAAGGGTTCTTATGACCAAATATGGTCAAAATCGGCTCAATGGTTACGTAGCTATAGGTCCCATGACAGAAGAAGAAGAAGAAAGAAACAAAGAAACAGTTAGAATACAGTATAAATTATTAGTCGTTTCTCGACTAATATAAAGAAGAAGAAAGAAGAAGAAACTATATATAAATTGTGATCATAGATCACGGATATTAGTCGAGGGCGTTAATAATTTGACCCCTAATGACCTTTTCTGACCTCTGACCGTCTTATCAATGCCTTCAAGATGAAACAAATCCGGTCAAAATAGGAGCATGTCTAACATTTTACACCTGTTTAGATCAATGACCCCCTAGTGACCCCATATGACATGTCACTTTTAATCGCTGTTAATGTACATAGATACAAGGAATCTTTTGACCAATTCTGACAAACATCAGTCATTTCCTCCTGAAAAAATAGCATTTTGAGTGACTGGATTGAACATTAACAGTTTGACCCATAGTGCCCCATGTTGACCTTTGACCCCAAACAAATGATTGACTTTTTTTCTTGTCTTATCAATGCCTTCAAGATGAAACAAATCCGGTCAAAATAGGAGCATGTCTAACATTTTACACCTGTTTAGATCAATGACCCCCTAGTGACCCCATACAACATGTCACTTTTAATCGCTGTTAATGTACATAGATACAAGGAATCTTTTGACCAATTCTGACAAACATCAGTCATTTCCTCCTGAAAAAATAGCATTTTGAATGACTGGATTGAACATTGACATTTTGACCCATAGTGCCCCATGTTGACCTTTGACCCCAAACAAATGATCGACTTTTTCTTGTCTTATCAATGCCTACAAGATGAAACCAATCCGGTCAAAATCGGAGCATGTCTTTTATTTTACCCCTGTTGAGGTCAATGACCACTAGTGACCCCATATTACATGTGACATTTCGCTGAATACCCTATATGAACATGGATCCAAGGAATCTTGACCAATTCTGATAATCATGGGTCATTTCCTCTCGAAAAATAACATTTTTAGCGCGAGGATTGACAATTTACATTTTGACCCCTAGTGACCCCAAATATTTTTTGATTCTAAAAAACAAACTATCATATATGCGTACGGTCAAGAGGAATATGTTAACAAATTCTGACGATCCTAGGTCATTTCACTAAATTGCAAACGCGTTTTAAGTGAAAATCACGTTTTGACCCCTTATGACCCCTGTGTGACCTTCGACCCCAAACTGTGAAGACCCTATATGTAGGTCAGGTAGGGGGTCCTACTGACCAAATCTGGTGATTGTAGCATGTAAACTGTAGAAAAAAAAGCATTTTGTAGATGGGTTTGATAGAAAGAAAGAAGACCTAGAGCTATTAGTCGAGGGCGCGTTGACATTAATTATTTGACCTTTTTATCATATGACACACGGATCATATGGCAGACAATTGTCAAATAAGAGTTTCAAAATGTAGGTTTATCTAATCCGGCAGTACCAGCGAAGTCAGAGCTGGTACTGGTGAAAATTTACATTTTGACCCCTAGTGACCTTTTTGTAACCTTTGACCCCAAGGTAGACTGTTTTTCTTTTCTTATCAATTTTTACAAGATGAAACGAAACTGGTCAAAATCGGAGCATGTCTTACATTTTCCCCATGTTTAGGTCAATGACCTCTAGTGACCCCAAATGACGTGTCACTTTAAATCGCCGAACAACCTATATGAACATGGATCCAAGGAATCTTTTGACTAATTCTGACAATCATCAGTCATTTCCTCTTGAATAAATAGCTTTTTGAGTGACTGGAGTGAAAATTGATATTTTGACCTATAGTGACCCCTTGTTGACCTTTGACCCCAAGATAATTATTGTCATTTTTGCTTGTCTCATCAATGCCTACAAAATGAAACATAGCCGGTCAAAATCGGAGCATGTCTTACATTTTACCCCTGTTTAGGTCAATGAGCTCTATTGACCCCATATGACATGTCATTTTTAGTCGCGGAGCAACTAATATGAACATGGATCCAAGAAATCTTTTGACCAGTTCTTATAATCATGGGTTATTTCATCTCGAAAAAATAGCATTTTTAGTGCGAGGATTGAAAATTTACATTTTAACCCCTAGTGACCCCAACTATTTTTTGATTTAAAAAAACCTACCTAGTATATATATGCGTAAGGAATATGTTGACCAATTCTGACGATCCTAGGTCATTTCACTAAATTGCAAGGGCGTTTTAAGTGAACATCTCGTTTTGACCCTTGTGTGACCTTTGACCCCTAATGTTTGAAAACCTGAGTAGTGGTGCATATAAAGATTCTTTTGACCAAATATGGTTAAAATCGGCCCAAGGGTTACTGAGATATAGGTCTCATGACAGAAATAATTATATATAAATTGTGATCATACATGTAGATCACGGATATTAGTCGAGGGCGTTAACAATTTGATCCCTAATGACCTTTTCTGACCTTTGACCTCAAGATAATGATTGACTTTTTTCTTGTCTTATCAATGCCTACAAGATGACACAAATCCGGTCAAAATCGGAGCATGTCTTACATTTTACCCCTATTTAGATCATCGACCCCTAGTGACCCCATATGACATGTCACTTTTAATCGTTGAAGACCCTATTTGAACATCGACACAAGGAATCTTTTGACCAATTCTGACAATCATCAGTCATTTCCTTCTGAAAAAAATAGCATTTTGAGTGACTGGAGTGAACATTGACATTTTGACCCAAAGTAATCCCTTGTTGACCTTTGACCCCAAGAAAATGATTGACTTTTGTTCTTGTCTCATCAATGCCTACAAGATTAAACAAATCCGGTCAAAATCGGAGCATGTCTTATATTTTACCCCTGTTTAGGTCAATGACCCCTAGTGACCCCATATGACATGTCACTTTTAATCGCTGAAGACCCTTTATGAACATGACTGACCAAAATCGGAGCATGTCTTACATTTTACCCTGTTTAGTGACCCCATATGACATGTCACTTTTAGTCGCTTAACAACCTATATGTACAAGGATCCAAGGAATCTTTCGCCCAAATCTGACAATCATTTGTTATTTCCTCTTGAAAAAAATAGCATTTTGAGCGACCGGAGTGAAAATTGACATTTTGACCTATAGTGACCATTTGTTGACCTTTGACCCCAAAATAATGATTGATTTTTTCTTCTTGTCTCATATCAATGCCTTCAAAATGAAATATGACCAGTCAAAATCGGCGCATGTCTTACATTTTACCCCTGTTTAGGTCAATGATCTCTAGTGACCTCATATGACATGTCACTTTTACGGAGCTATAGGTCTCATGACAGAAGAAAGAAAGAACTAGATATAATTGATATTAGTTGAGGGCTTTGACCTTTGACCTTCGTATATGGCTGTATGTTGTCAAAGGGCAATAACCTCATAATATCTTAAATTGTACTAAATTTGATTATTGTTTTCAAAAATTTCAGCGGAATTAGTATTGGAAAAAATACATTTCATGACCTTTTTTTTTACCTTTGACCCAAAACTTATAATTGACTTTTTTTCTTGGCTTATTAATGCGCACAAAAAAAAAGTAGTCAAGTCAAAATCAAAGCATGTCTTCAGTTTTACACCTGTATAGTTCAATGACCCTAGTGACCCCGTTTGACATGTCACTTTTAGTGGAGAAGGACCCTATATGAACATGGATGGGAGGAATCTTTAGACCAATTCTGACAAGCATCATTCATTTCCTCTAGGACAAGTAGTATTTCGAGTGAATGAAGTGAACATTTACATTTTAACCCCTAGTGACCTTTTCTTGACCTTTGACTCCAAACTCATGAACAATACATTTTATGACCTTTTTTTTAACCTTTGACCCAAAACTTATAATTGACTTATTTTCTTGGCTTATCAATGCGCATAAGAAAAAAGTAGTCCGGTCAAAATCAGAGCATGTCTTCAGTTTTACACCTGTATATTTCAATGACCCCTAGTGACCCCGTTTGACGTGTCACTTTTAGTGGAGAAGGACCCTATATGAACATGGATAGGAGGAATCCTTTTGAATAATTATGTTTATCATCAGTTATTTTCTCTCGGACAAATAGCATTTTGAGTGAATGGAGTTAAAATTTACATTTTGACCTTTAGTAACATCAAACATTTCTCGAACACTTTAGCCTCTGATTTAAGTGATATTCGTTTTTGAACTCTATGTTATTTCCTTCTTGAAATGATTAATGCATATACCTCATTAGCTCAAACGGCTAAGCGATGGCTTCACTGTCATGAGGTAAGTGGTTCGAATCCTGTTCAGTTTTACACCTGTATAGTTCAATGACCCCTAGTAACCCCGTTTGACGTGTCAATTTTAGTGGAGAAGGAACCTATACGAACATGGTGTCACGACCCGAGTTAGCTCGGACTGTACAATTAAACAATTTACTATACACAGACTTTATAAACAACAACATTTAATATTAAACCAAAATCATGAATAAACAGTGATCACTGATTTAGTTGGCTAAGTGCACTTATCGTTTGTATAACATTTTCCACCAGAGGATCAGTTGTCGCGGGCTCGAGAGTCTAATTGAAGGTCTTCAATATCGTTGGCAAAATACAGAAGTCAGTTCTTCAGCAGCGATGTTCCATACTGGACCGGTTCACAAGTCTGCCATATACTTCAGAAGTTAGACTCACAGTGTCGTATCTTTTATTGATGTTCTCCGATTCTCATTGAACAGGAGCTTTATAGACTGTTTATCGTCCTGCCACAGACATCAGACGTTTCTCTCAATGCCGTATCCATGGTATCTTTCTATAAATTTTTCCGGCATGGCCCTCAGGCTCTCAGCCCTTCCGTGCCGATCTCCAGCCTTCTTCTTTCTGCCTCTCCGTTTATTTGTTTCTTCTCTCTCCCCCGTTGCTTCGGCGTCACGACGCCAGCGTTGCGTATTGTCGCATTGCGCATTGCGTTGTGTATAATTCTGTGTAAGCCTTAGACCCTGACACTACCCCCTCTTTTGGCGAATGCTATCTTAATAGCATTTTAAGATTGCATTTGTCTATCCTAAGAGTATTTTATTCGTCATCAATATACAAAACCATATCTCAATGAACTAAAATATTGCGTCATTCGATAATCATTACAACCTTCGTTATCGAAACACTCGTGTTTTAAAATGTTATAGAGTTGATACTCTAAATGGAATATCTTTAAATTTGAATTGAGATCCCATAGCATTTGGTGGTTAGAATATCAATTTATTACGCCCTGATTGGCATCTACTAAAGGACTGACAGATTATTGTATGGCAATCAATTGTCACAACTAATAACATTTCCAACTAGGAAGGATGCTATTTTAGATCTTATTTTCACCAATACCTCATTGTAAAAATCAACTACGAGACCATTCAAAGATTCTAGTATCCGTAATTTTGGAACATGGATCCAAAATCAAGATTGGAGTTCAGTTTTAAACACATCAGGAATCCAAGCCAAAACTGATAAATGTTATGTTCTTTTGAATGATGCAATCAAGATACATTTCCCATTGGTGACTGCGAAACGTCATAACACAGATAAACCGTGGATGATACAGAAAATCAAACAATTAATTGGGGACCGCCAAACTGCTTTCTGTCAAGAGAACACTTTCAAGTGGAAGGTTTTACGCAACAAAATCAAGCGTTTAATTGAGCGTACAAAAACAAAATACTACGCTGATAGAGTAAGGCACTTGCAAAAAACTGACAGTAAGAACTGGCACCGCCAAGTTAAAGTTATGACAGGAAACTGCTCAACTGATGTTTGTATTCAGGTACCAGGGGTTCAAGCTAACATGCATAATGAGATTGCAAATGCCATCAATTGTAAATTTGTCAATGTTTCTAATAATATAGAACCTCTTGATTATTCTAACCTGCCTGTATTTTTGCCAGCCAGCAAGTTTACCACCATGTCTATATCCATGGAATGTGTATGCAGTTTGAAAGAAAATCAATGCTTCAAAAGCAACTGGCCCTCATGGGATTACACCTCGACTTGTCAAAGAATTTGCATACGAGCTAAGTGTTCCTTTCACAGATATATTAAATTGCTCATATACTGAGGGCACAGTTCCACATCAGTGGAACAAAGCAATCGGCATTCCAATCCCTAAACAGTACCCTGCTAAAATTGACAAGTTGAGACCGGTGTCCTTATCGGACTGTTTTGCTAAAATCAGTGAAGGTTTTGTTGTGGATTGGATACTTAATGATAATGAGCATAGAATTTACATCAATCAGTATGGTAACGTTAAAAAGGTCTCTACCTCACATTATCTAGTTAGTCTGATGCATTTTCTGCACACAGGAGCTGATTTACCCAACAATATAGGCACTGTTGTATTATTAGATTTCTCAAAGGCATTTGACCTCATTGACCACAATTTACTCATTTCCAAGTTTGTACAGATAGGAGTGAGAGAATCAATCATTCCATGGATTTGTAGTTTTATTTCTGGTAATCCTAATTGTTCTTTTAACTCATTCATGGTGCAATATAATATTATAATTTTATTCTCAATATACCGGTAATATTGTTGTGCAATATAATGGTGTGTTTTTTTATAAATATATATTTTTAGTATTCCTAAATGTGAGTGAGGTTGGCCAGATACTTGTGAGTTTGTTGGGTTGTGTGATGGGGGAAGGAGGGGTGGGGGGGGGGGGGGGGGGGGGGGGGGGTGCTGTGATTCGTGACTGTGGTGTGGGTAATGGGTGAGTGAGCGGTGGGGGCGGGTGCTGTGATTCGTGACTGTGGTGTGGGTGATGGGTGAGTGACCGTGGGGGGGGGGGGGGGGGTGCTGTCATTCGTGACTGTGGTGTGGGTGATGGGTGAGTGAGCGGTGGGGGAGGTGTTCATCCTTTTTTGATGTATGCGACAGCCTTTTTTTGGTGCGACTGTGGTGTGGGACTGTGGGTGATTTCTTTTACATTTGTTTATGTCTTCTTTATGATATTGTTGTTTAATTATTTAATATTTGTATTTTAATGTATTTTTAAATCTGTCAATAATGCACAATTTGGCCGTTTGGCCACGACACATTATCAATAATTATGAAATGAAAACAAACGAAATGAAAAAAGTGCACTTAGCCAACTAAATCAGTGATCAATGAGCGTGTGAAATGTGTTGCAATGTTTATTTATGATTTTTGTTTTATATTAAATTGTTGTTTATAAAGTCTGTGTATAGTAAATCGTTTAATTGTAAAGTCCGAGCTAACTCGAGTCGTGACACATGGATGAGAGGAATCTTTTGACTAATTCTGACAATCATAGGTCATTTTCTCTCGGACAAGTAGTGTTTTGAGTGTGAGGAGTGAAAATGTACATTTTAACCCCTAGTGACCTTTTCTTGACCTTTGACTCCAAACTCATGATTGACTTATTTTCTTGGCTTATCAGTGCGCACAAGAAAAAAGTAGTACTGTCAAAAATCAGAGCATGTCTTCATTTTTACACCTGTATAGTTCAATGACCCCTAGTGACCCCGATTTACGTGTCAATCTTGGTGGAGAAGGATCCTATATGACCATGGATGGGAGGAATCTTTTGTTCAATTCTGAGTATCATCAGTCATTTCCTCTAGGACAAGTAGTATTTTGACTGAATGGAGTGAAACTTTACATTTTAACCCATAGTGACCTTTTCTTGACCTTTGACTCCAAACTCATGATTGACTTATTTTCTTGGCTTATCAATGCGCACAAGAAAAAAGTAGTCCGGTCAAAATCAGAGCATGTCTTCAGTTTTACATCTGTATAGTTCAATGACCCCTGGTCATGTAGCGCCCGATATAAGGACGGGAAACACGAAACACAACATAATGTCGCCCCCATCGACAGAGGTATTATTTTCGATCCATTTCTTTTGTTTTTTTATCATTTGTTGTGTTTTGTGTTGTGTTCGGAAAAAAATGTACCTGAAAAAATCCAGTTCTTATGTTTTATATTATTTTCGATCTTTTTCTTATGTTTTCTATTATTTGTTGTGTTTTGTGTTGTGTTTGGAAATAATGTACCCCAAAAATTCTAGTTCTTATGTTTTATATTATTTTCGACCTATTTCTTTTGTTTTATATTATTTGTTGTGTTTTGTGTTGTGATTGGAAATAATGTACCCCCAAAAATCTATGTTTTATATTATTTTCGATCCATTTCATTGGGGGCAACATTATGTTGTGTTTCGTGTTGTGTTCCTAAACACAACATCGGGTACATTTTGTTGATGTTTTGTGTTGTGTTTGCACCCCCAAAAAATCCAGTTCTTATGTTTTATATTAGTTATGATCTATTTCTTTTGTTTTATATTATTTGTTGTGTTTTGGGTTGTGTTCGAAAAAAATGTACCCGAAAAAAATCCAGCTCTTATGTTTTATTATTTGTTGTGTTTGAGTTTTGATTGGAAATAATGTACCCGAAAAAATCAACTTCTTATGTTTTATATTATTTTTGATCCATTTCTTTTGTTTTATATTATTTGTTGAGTTTTGTGTTGTGATTGGAAATAATGTACACGAAAACATCCAGTTCTTATGATTTATATTATTTTCTATCCATTTCTTTTGTTTTATATTATTTTCGATGTATTTCTTTTGTTTTTATTATTTGTTGTGTTTTGTGTTGTGTTTGGAAAAAAACATTTCAGTACGTCCTTAAATCGTGCAGTGTATCCCCCTGGTGACCCCGTTTGACGTGTCAATTTTAGTGGAGAAGTACCCTATATGAACATGGATAGGAGGAATCGTTTGACCAATTCTGAGTATCATCAGTCATTTTCTTTCGGACGAGTAGCATTTTGAATGAATGGAGTTAAAATTTACGTTTTGACCTCTAGTGACATCAAACATTTTTCGATTTAAAAAACCGACCTATTATATTATATGCGTACGGTCAAAAGGAATATGTTGACCAATTCTGACGATACTAGGTCATTTAATTAAATTGCAACGGCGTTTTAAGTGAATGTCATGTTTTGACCCCTAATTACCCTTTTGTGACCTTTGACCCCTTATGCTTTACAACCTGAGTAGTGGTGCACACAAGGGTAATTATGACCAAATAATATGGTTAAAATCGGCTCAATGGTTACGGAGCTATATGTCTTATGACAGGAGAAAGAAGAAATATAGATTGTGATCGGAGATCACGGATATTAGTCGCAGATATTGTCCTTTGACCTGATGATATTAGTATACTCTTGTCTATATGAAACCTAATAACATAACCAATTTTGCCAATCATCAGTCACAAGGAGTAGTTTGAGTGTATGGAGTGAACATTTTCATTTTGACCCCTAGTGACCTTTTCTTGACCTTTGACAAAATCACTTTTTGACCCCTAGTTACCTTTTCTTGACCTTTGACCCCAAACTTGTTATTAACTTTTGTTCTTATCTCATCAATGCCCACAAGATGAAACAAATCCGGTCAAAATCAGAGCATGTCTTACATTTTACACCTGTATAGTTCAATGACCCCTAGTGACCCTGTTTGACATGTCACTTTTAGTGGAGAAGCACCCTATGTGAACATGGATAAGAGGAGTCTTTTAACTAATTCTGACAATCATAGGTCAATATCTCTTGGACAAGTAGTATTTTGAGTGCGAGGAGTGAAAATGTACAATTTGACCCCTAATGACCTTTTTTGATCTTTGACCTTAACAATATGATTGACTTTTGTTCTTGTCTGATAAATGCCCACAAAATAAAAGAAACCCGGTCAAAATCGGAGCATGCCTTATATTTTCCCCCTGTAAAGTTCAATGACCCCTAGTGACCCCGTTTGACATGTCACTTTTAGTGTTGAAGCACCATATATGGACATGGATGAGAGAAATATGTTGACTAATTCTGACAATCATAGGTCATTTTTTCTCGGACAAGTAGTATTTTGAGTGCGAGGAGTGAAAATGTACATTTTTTGAGTAATTCTGAGTATCATCAGTTATTTTCTCTCGGACAAGTAGCATTTTGAGTGAATGGAGAACAATTTACATTTTGACCCCCAGTGACCCCAAATATTTTTTGGTTTTAAAAACCAAACTATACATGCGTACGACCCCTGGTGACCCCTATGTGACCTTTGACCCCTTATGCTTTTCAACCTAAGTAGTGGTGCACATAAGAGTACTTATGACCAAATATGGTCAAAATCGGCTCTATGGCCACGGAGCTATATGTCCCATGACAGGAGAATAAAGAAACAGGACGAATACAGTATATTAGTCGTTTCTCGACTAATATAATACAGTATATTAGAAATAGTAATATAAGAAAGAAACAACTAGAATTTAGATGTCGTCTCAGACGACGAATATTAGTCGCGCATTGAAGTTATTAAAAGCCAATAGTGACAACATTGTTACATGCCTTAAATAAATGAACATTTATATTTTGACCCCTAGTGATCTTTTCTTGAGCTTTGACACTAACGTTATGATTCACTTATGTTCTTGTCTCATCAATGCCCACAAGATGAAACAAGTCCCGTCAAAATCGGAGTATACATACATACATATACATAACATTTCTTATAAGGCGCAATATCCAAATACATGATCGAGGCGCAACAAAACAAAATTATAGCAATGAATGAATATACAAAATTACCAATACAATCAATACAAATATGATTTTTAAGAGTTTCTTAAAGATTGCAGTAGAACCGGCATCTCTAATATGGTGTGGAAGTGAGTTCCATAGTGACGGACCTGCAACGGAAAAGGCTCTTTCACCTATACGTTCCCTACTGGAAGGTATTGAGAGTAGAGTCCTGTCCATTGCAGATCTGGTCACCGGGCCTATTGAAGGGATTGAATTGTGAGAAAGTAAGTTACAAAGATATTTAGGACCACAGTCATTTAAACATTTGTAAACGTAAAGACAACTTTTGAACTTAATGCGTTTTGTGACTGGTAGCCAATGCAGAGACTGCATTAGAGTTAATGGACTGTCAAGTATTGATGCCGAGAAGACAAGTTTGACAAGTTTTAGTACATGTATGTCTTACATTTGACCCCTGTTTAGGTCAATGACCCCTAGTGACCCCATCCCATATGACATGTCAATTTTAATCGCTGAACAACCTATATGTACTTGGATCTAAAGACTTGGACCAATTCTGACCAATTCCCTCTCGGACAAGTAGCATTTTGAGTGAATGGAGTGAAAATTTACATTTTGACACCTAGTGACATTTTCTTGACATTTGACCCTAACGTTATGATTGACCTTTGTTCTTGTCTCATCAATGCCTACAAGATAAAACAAGCCCGGTCAAAATCGGAGCATGTCTTACATTTTACCCCATGTTTAGATCAATGACCCCTAGTGACACCATATGACATGTCAATTTTAATCTCTTAACAACCTATATGTACATGGATCCAAGGATTCTTTTGACCAATTCTGACAATCATAGGTCATTTCCTCTCGGACGATTAGCATTTTGAGTGAATGGAATTAAAATTAAAATGTTGACCCCTAGTGACCCCAAATATTTTTTGATTTTAAAAACCGAACTATTATATATGCGTACGGTCGGAAGGAATATGTTGACCAATTCTGGCGATCCTAGGTCATTTCGCTAAATTGCAAGGCCGTTTTAGTGTAAATCACGTTTTGACTCTAGTGACTCCTGTGTGACCTTTGACCCCTTATGCTTTTTACAACCTGAGTAGTGATGCACATAAGGGTACGAGATTTGGTCAAAATAGGCCCAGTGGTTACGGAGCTATAGGTCTCATGACGGAAGAAAGAAAGAAACAGGCCGAATACAGTATATTAGTCGTTTCTCGACTAATATAAAGAAAGAAACAGGACAAATACAGTATATTAGCCGTTGACACGACTAATATAATACCGTAATACCTTGATTTTGTGAAAAATCAAGGTAAGAAACCGCTGGAATACAGTACCTCGATTTTTTGAAAAAAATCAGCATTGTAATTAAAATTGACCGTTGCGTTCGACAATACCCGATTATCAGCTAAAACCGTCGGTTGCAGATGTATTCATACTGCCTCTGATTCCGTACAGGATAGCCAGAGGATACATAATTAAATCTACAAAGGTTTGCGATATATAAGCTCAACAAACAAATTAGGACAATGACAAAAATTGTCTATTTTTGGCAAATTAGTGGACATAGCCGTTTATTCATAAACAAATCAAACAATTTCGGCGGATACCCAAGCTCGTTAACCGGATGACAATGAAAATTGAACCTAGAGGTTCGTCCAAAGCAGTTAAGAACATTACAACTCCAATTCCTTTCACCTGATATTAAAGACACTAGCATAATTCAATAGTGTCAACTGTCATTACGCACACACTAGCTGCTCACTCATCCTACTATGAGAGGCTCACATAAACATTATCAACATGTTCATTGGAGAGTAACATACTCACTGTATGCCCAGATAGATGCTTATCTCTAATACTCTCTGCGTACGGACAGTTAAATTGCAGTTATAATTTCTTGATTTTGAGCTTAGATACCCGCATGTCATTAATGTATATATAAATCAATATTATGAACGGGCTATACCACCAGGCATCATCGTATGACATGTATGACGTTAATCTTCATATTACATAATGCCATCGTTTACAAACGTGAATATATATATATATATAAATTTCCACCATGTCTGCAATACTGGCTGTACTTTGCCACCGTCTCTTCCAAACGTTGACGCCTTGAAAGGAAATTCAAATCTGCAGGCGTTCCTTTGTACCAACATCTATATAATAAAGTGAAAATATAACTGAGAAATTGCTGATTAATATTAGAGGACTCGCTGTCGTACAGCCTATTTTAACAAAAACGGGGTGGGTGGGTGTGGATTTAAAATTGTGTGAGCGTACTCTGATAAACGTGTAGAGTATATGACAGCATGACTCGGAGTGGACGTGGCAGGACAACGGTAGGCAAATACCACACGCTACTGTCACTCACACAGGCGCGCGAAAACGCCAAAGGAGGTGGGCGTAGCTTTAGATAAATCTATGTAATGCAGATAAACTGCATTCAATTCTGATTATCCAAACATTCGCCCTAGAATGAAAAATCACTATACTTATAGCAATGTTGCCAATAATAATAATAATAATAATAATAATAATAATAATAATATAAAATACTTATATAGCGCCTTACGACAAGTTCTCAAAGCGCTTAAAAACAAAGATAAAAGTACAATACATAAAATACAAACAAAAACAAAATATGAGAGACGTATAGGAACTGCGTATCAAAAATACAGAGGGCTGCACAATAGTTGACAATTATTCAATCAGACACTATGTATGGACTTAAAGATATGAGTCTTGAGACACGTTTTAAATTGGCCAAGAGATGACATTGAGCGAATATATGATGTAAACTGTTCCAAATCTTTGGTGCTATGATCGCAAAGGTTCTTTTTCTGTAAAATGTTGTGTTTCCTGTAGCCGGGGTGTGAAGAAGATTTTGAGTAGAAGAGCGAAGGATTCTCCCGGGAGTGTATTTAGTTAGGAGTTCTGTGATATATGCTGGTGCTATATTATTTAATGCCTTGAATGTGAGCAGAGCTATCTTGAATTGTAAGCGTTGTTGAACAGGGAGCCAGTGAAGCTCACAAAGAATCGGCTTCATATGGTCACGCCTTGAGCACCGTGACACGAGTCGGACAGCAGAATGTTGCACTCTTTGTAACTTTGCAATTTGGTATTCAGGTAGACCATACAAAAGGCTATTGCAGCTGTCAAGTCTTGATGACACAAAGGCGTGGACAAGTCGCTCAGTTGACTCGCGATAAAGATTTTTGATGAGCTTTCCGATCTTGTAAATGGCAAAAGAGGCCGCGCGAACAATGTTCGAGACATGACCTTTCATTCCCAGGGACTTGTCAATAATAACACCATTATTTCTAGCTGCACTGGCAATTTCTATGTCAGATTCACCGATTTTAATGTTAGGGAAGGTCAGAGTTTTCACAAATTTGGAACTTACAAATATAACTTCTGTCTTAGAGTCATTCAGCATTAGTTTATTGTGTATCGACCAGGCTTTGAGATCATGAACACATTGCTCCAGTTTGCGAATAGCGGTTGATCTTTCAGAACGATTAAAGTACTAAGTAGAGCTGAGTATAATCAGCGTAAGTCCTATAGTTTATACCATGAGCTTCAATTATGTCACCCAAAGGGGCAGTGTACATGGTGAAGAGCTGTGCACCCAAAACAGAACCCTGTGGGACCTTCTCTGTCAGAAAAAATATCATCAGACAAAACCCCTTTAATGTTGACTGACTGGACACGTCCACTTAGGTAAGAGGAAAACCTCTCAAGGGCGGTACCGGCAATTCCATAGCGATCACGCAAACGTTTGATGAGGATCTGATGATCAATGTTGTCAAATGCCGCGGAGTAATCTAACAGAATAAGCACGGCTTCTTGATGTTTGTCAACTGCGTATAGAAGGTCATTTTGAACTCGCAGCAGCGCAGTCTCCGTACAATGGAACTTTCGGTACGCAGACTGCTTATGTCCATGAAGGTCGTTGGCCTGCAGATAAGTGGCAAGTTGAGCTGAAGCTGCTCGCTCAATAGTTTTAGAGATGAATTTGAAGTTTGAGATAGGTCTATTATATAGTTCTTTAGTTCATTTCGATCAAGCTTTGGTTTCCTTGATCAAGGGAACAACTTGCGCAACTTTCATCAATTCTGGCATACATCCAGAATTTAACGACGAATTGATGATTCGTGTGATATGCGGAGTAGAGGATCAAGGCATTTCTTGAGAAGATCAGTTGGGAAAAGGATCCAAACCACATGACTTGTTTGCAGATTTGGTGATGATTTTGTGTACGTCATCGGTGGAAACATGACCAAAAGCAGCGAAAGAACTGTCGGTCAATTCAGAAATCTCAACGGAGGAAACAGCAATACATTTCATGTTATCAAGCGTGTCGCGCAGCTATTTCACTTTACCATGGAAGAATGCTGAAAAATCATTTGCTAGAGTTTTTCTGCACTCATGTTCAGGTAAAGCAGGAGCTGTAGATGGTTTTGACACGATCAACAAGTTTGAAGAGTTGACGATCGTTGCATCCTGCAATCTGGGTCCTATGATAGTCACATTGTGTATGCTCCAACATGTAGCGATACTCGTCACAATGCGCCGCGTATATCTGCCTATCGACCTCCAGTCTGGACTTCAATCACCTTCTTTCACACCGGCGCTTTTCATGATGTAACGCATCACAAAACCATTTGGCATTTTGGCGAAGAGTCACAGATCTTTCTTTCTCAGGTGCATGCTTATCAAGTAAGTCACAAAGAACTGTGGCATATTGATCAACAAATTGAGTCAAGTCATGACATGGATATGTTGACAACGATCACGATATCCTATGCGTGGCTGAAAAACATTAAGTTGTTCAAGACAACTACCAGCGTTTTCAATGCAAACCAGAATTCGCACAAGCATTGGAATTAAAATTGACCGTTGCGTTCGACAATACCCAATTATCAGCTAAAACCGACGGTTGCAGATGTATTCATACTGCCTCTGATTCCGTACAGGATAGCCAGAGGATACATGATTAAATCTACAAAGGTTAAAAAAACAGGTAACAACTCCAATTCCTATCACCTGATAAGACACTAGCATAATTTAATAGTGTTAACTGTCGTTACGCACACACTAGCTGCTCACTCATCCTACTATGAGAGGCTCACATAAACATTACCAAAATGTTCATGCCCAGATAGATGCTTATCTCTAATACTCTCTGCGTACGGACAGTTAAATTGCAGTTATAATTTCTTGATTTTGAGCTTAGATACCCGCCGAAAAGAGCGGTAACTAATGCCGGGAATTCGCCAACCAGTTATATATATATAATGCACGCGCTAAATTAGCTGTGAAACAGGCATTGCCCTCCTCACTCAAGTGCAGCCGATCATGAATGTAGGGGTGGGTAGACTTGAAAGAATATTGTGGATGCGGGTTATAAAAAACACCGACCTGATTGAATAGTTTTCGGGCCCGGCGGTTGCAAGCACGCCGGCATTTGTCGATTGCTTTATTACACAAGCCCCCGGTACTCTGCCGGGGGGGGGGGGGGGGGGGGGGGGGAATACCCGACAGAGCCACGGTTGAGTGCGGGCAAATGGCTTTCAACAGTTGCAGGTTGCGATAAAGTGCCCTGTTGTTGATTGCCCCCAACCGTAAACTTGCCAAGTCATTCCCCCGAGGTGAATTACGATTATGGATGGAGAGGCTTCAGATGCAACGGGGACCACCTGACCGTTCCAACATCAAAAACCCAAAGTCGGGGCCCCTGGTTGCGTTAAAGCTGATTGTGCTGCTCTCCGCACGATACTTCCCATATCCTGCCATCTGTACAATTTAATATACGCGAAAATAAATTAAAAATTAAATATCAACATTATTGATGAACATTTGTCAGGTGGTGCCTGTACGGCGGCGGAGGTTAATAATTGCGAAATGACGACTGATATAATCACTCCTGCCTTGAATAACCGCCATACTGACATGAAACTACAATGTCAAATTACTGCAGCTTATACCCGACAAGGTATTTGAATATATGACTGGTAGGCGTCAGTCTGCCACCACCCCATAACTTTGATAGTATTTTCAGATGTGTTGTTGTACGCGGCCGTTGTCGCGCCGCCAATCCTAAAGGAGTGTGTTGAATAATTTGAACTAGGGTGACCTAACGTGGTGAGAGCTTTCCGCAATACGCTTTGTACTTAGAAACGAGTGAGAGGTGATTTATCAAAGTGACAGAATAAGGGTCCTGGGTGTGCGCCTCTCAGCTTGACAAACTTCTGTAATATGATAAAGGGGCAAATTGGGGTGATTGCATTGGCTATGCTTTTCAGAACGGTACCACGGCCGAGTTGATCTGTTTTCGAGTAACGCACCTTCACCTCTATAATTGGAGGGGATGAGTCACGAAAAGTTATATCGGATAATTGCACAATTTTAAGAATAGGGGCCTCCTGCTTGGCAAAGCAAATTCGCTGATTCGTTCGTAGCAATGCGAAAAAAGGCTAAAGAAAAGGCGGCCCGGAATAAAAATAACCTCATTTTCGGAGGAACATACTCCACAAAGTACATTTGACATTTTTTCTAGTAATGAGAACGTTATTGGTGCTCTAATTATTGAGCAAGGTGAATTTGACCTCTTAAAACCTTCCAAGATCTTTACAATAATGAAGTGGGAAGATAAACACGTCATACCCTTTAACTTGTGTAATGCACTTATTGCTGCAAAGTAAGATTTCACGGTATTAAGTGATCGTCCGGAAAGAGAGAGGGACGCTATGAACAAAACAAAATGGTTAATAACTGGCCACACATGAATTAAAGAATGATTAGATCTAAATGAATCAAAAACAGTCAAACCAGTCTTGAATGCTTTCCAAGTTGATTTGGCTGCTGACTCACTCAGTAACCGTGTATATTCCGCTCCTAGAGCTTCCAAAGCTGATCTGGGAACGGCGTCCTGTCCTTGTCTGCATGCGGGGCCAGCCTCGAACGGCGAAGCCGTGAGGGACCTGAATAATCCACTGTACGTTTTATGACGCCTAAGGGAGCCTCTGTGCAAAGAAAAGTTGCCAAACAAACAAATACTCTTCGTTTAATTAATTTTAATATTGTTCTGACGTTTATAAATAGTTTCTTCTTATTTAAAATTTTCTGGTAAATACATATTCACGGTTTAATTGGTTCAACACTTCTATAGTACTTAGAAGTACTTAGTACTTTGTGCACAAAGTTTACCAGCAAGGAACACCCCCATGCTGATAGCACGCGTTAGTGTCCATCAACTTGTATGACATCTAAGAGTGCCGCCCTAACGCCAACCGTTAGCATTGCTCCGTTGGTTTACGATGTGCGCGGAATAGTATATGGTTGGGCCCATGTAAATAATATGTCAAAATGATCTGGACGGGCCGGGAACCGCGCCATGCTTTTGCATGGCCGGGTTTGGTGGATTACCCAGGCCCATCGCGGATTACGCCGCTCGTGAGGAAGCCGCTCATGTGATAGTATTATATTTCCGCGAGTGGCCGATTGCAGTTCTACTCTGGCCTAACACCAATTCCTAATGTAGCCAAAATAAATTAAGATTATTCAGTATAACTTGAACGAAAAACACTCCAATATCTTGTCAACATGTTTACTATTTCAAAAGCTCATTATGACTTTAAGTTGAAGTGAATTCAGTATAGTTATTTAGTAACCGTACCAATGGGAAGTTCAACTTAAGTTCAGCTTGGACACTATTTCGTTAGTAGCAATACCGTTACCTGTCACCAGAGTAAACAGAAACAGATGGTTATCAGATTTGTTCGTAAAGCTATAGGAATGACCTAAGCATGCCCTTACCAGATATTATGCCAAAAGTCAAATGAAATTCACTATTATAACTGTCAAACTGTATTTTATGAAAAGTTAACAAATAATAATACCATTCAACTAGTACACAGCGTACAAAAACAATATGTGTATGACATGATTCGAGCATTTTGAATAAACCATTCAAAGTCAATATAATTAATTATGACATTAGGTACCCGACTAGGTACCTCCAAACATTATTTTAATAAGTTAAAACTGTCTGTTCTAAACTGATAACGCCTAGTACATCCGCGAATTATTCACTGTCTGTCCTAAACTGATAAAGCCTGATTTCAAAATAAATGTAATACTCAATTAACATTATCAATGTGTATTTCAAGAAAAAAATTCTAGATTAAACTACGCAACAACATTCTCCTATATCTACATGAGGAGACACCGATGTCGACAAAACCGGGGGCGTTACCCCAGACTACTTCCTTACCTAATTTTGTCGCAGGTACTGCCTTTAAGCTTTCGCCAGACGACCCCTTTTGAAGCTTTATCGGCATATCAAACACATTACATACCACACAGCACAAAAAATAAGAAATTTAAAGATACTGGAAATCCAACAAACAATATTATACAAACCAACAAGTATAATTCCTAGGTACAGCACAGGAGCTAAACGAAAATCTTTCGTTAGAATAAAAACGAAAATTGCTTTGAGATACATTCTCAATACAAGCAAATTCAATTTAAAATTGGCGATGACTAAACTGTTGCTGCAATAAAAACTGACCAGGGTTGTCAGGGTTAATTGCAAAGTTGTACTTGGTAGATGAATCGTTAGCTGAGTTCGCCACTGGAAGTAGCAAAGCGAGTTCAACAAAGATAGATGCACGGATTTTTGCTTTCACCGCTTCTGAAACATTGTTACCAAGTATTGAACATGAGGATAAAAGAGAAAATGGTGCGTGGTTATTCATATGCGGAGACACAGAATTCAACAACAGTGGGGCGTTTGCTCGGTATCAAAATTACCAGTAGACAGCTGAACTGAGACCGCTGACTGAATCGCCGGATAAGGCACAAAACCAGCTGCATTGGGAGCCACTTGCGAAATAAGATCAAGGGATTCAGATAGGAGGTTTAGTCCAGTCACAACTACTCCTTACGTGGTGTTTGCGGTGATACCGCCTTAGCCTTTGCTGGACGCCTCGCCCCTTGTTGAAGCTCTGGTCTTCGGCATATTATATATCCAATTCAAAAACACACGGCACAGGAACTAGAATTCCAAAGAAACTGGAACGTCAGCAAACAATAGATCAAACAAGTATTCCTAGATACAGCACTGAAAATGAAAGATAGTATTATGTTAATATTTTGTAAGATTAAGTTAAAAATTGTTTTGAGACACAATTTAAAATTGTGTGAGCGTACTCTGATAAACGTGTACAATATATGACAGCATGACTCGGAGTGGACGTGACAAGACAACGGTAGGCAAATACCACACGCTACGGTCACACAGGCGCGCGAAAACGCCAAAGGAGGTGGGCGTAGCTTTAGATAAATCTATGTAATGCCGAAAAACTGCATTAAATTCTGATTATTTTATTAATGTATTAATGTATTAATGTATTAATGTATTAATTTATTAATTTATTAATTTATTAATTTATTAATTTATTAATTTATTAACTTATTAATTTATTAATTTATTAATTTATTAATTTATTAATTTATTAATTTATTAATTTATTAATTTATTAATTTATTAATTTATTAATTTATTAATTTATTAATTTATTAATTTATTAATTTATTAATTTATTAATTTATTCATTTATTCATTTATTAATGTATCATTTAATGAATGAATTAATTTATTTATTAATGAATTAATATATTAATTAATAAATAAATAAATAAATTGATTGATTAATTAATTAATTAATTATTGTATTTATTTATTTATTTATTTATTTATTTATTTATTTATTTATTTATTAGTATATTTATTTATTTATTTATTTATTTATTTATTTATCAATTTATCATTGTTTTTTAATTCTTTTTTTAAAATTAATTATTTAATTTATTTATTTATTTATTTATTAGTATATTTATTTATTTATTTATTTATTTCGCTAAGATACACGTTAGGGCGAAATTGGTTTTTGTTATTCACTCATTATAACGTTAGGGCAAAATACGTATTTCTATAATAAAGTAACAATAAGGTTTATTCCGTTATAAATAACAAAGGGAATTATTATGCAAATGTATTCGAATATTCACCACAGTTGCATAATTTGTACTACGGCTGTCACTAGCAAGTGACTAAAGACATCCCGTAGTACAATATATTCACATGTTGCGAATATTGTTAGTTAATCTCATATTTTTTTCCTCTTATGGTTCGCAATAGGGAAATGTTTATTAATGTGTTCATGTATTTAAAACATAACACAACAATGACCACTTACAGTCCTCAACAACGTTTTTCGTTAACAAACACATTATTTTTCTTGCCGTGACCTTGACTCGTGTGTGTAACAGCTTTAAATTAATATTTTGTTCCGATCATCGATGTATTTCTTTTTACATTGATACCACGTAAAATACGATTTAGAAACTGGGTTCAATTTGGCTAAATTGGGTCGACTAACTCAATAGTTCATCATATTGTTGTACAGCGTGATTCCAAAACTGGATCCAAAATGAAGGAAACGTAGCTGCTTTGTATTTCGGAATATACAGGTAAATATACAAGTTAACAATAAACCAAAATTGAATCTGTGCGCTGTGTGTAAGTTTTCCATGCATGGCGTTTATTCTCCGAAATAATATATGTTTGGTAAAAAAGGTTAAACTATTAAAGGTAATGGATCAATATTCAGCATTAGAAATACCCAATGCAGTAACCTTGTTATTGGATATGTAAAACAGAGCAAGTGGTAGGGCTAGAGCAGGCCTTCTCAATTAGATTTTGTGAAGCACCACTTGTGAGATGTTAGTGATCTAGAAGCGCCACTAACTATCCCTGCGAGCGAAGCGAGCGGAGCGAAAAACGGGTGGGGTCCAGGTTCGCCCCCTGGAAGCTCATGGATTTCCCCCTTTTTAAGAGGCTAAGGAGAGCTATATTTGAATGCAATATGGTACAAGAATTTTATTTTATTTTATTTATTTATTTTATTTGTTATGCGTCCTTCCGCGCGCCACTCGGACTGATGCAATGCGCCACAAGTGGCGCGCGCGCCACCATTTGAGAAGGCCTGGGCTAGAGTGTCCTGATCCTGCCTCTAATTACTTTGATGAGATGAAAAGAAGTAACATAAATAAGTCAAATGCAAAGCTTTGATGAAGTACGATGCGCAAATGCAACGCATGACGGTTCATGGGTAAAATCGGGGGGGGGGGGGGGACAGGTTCTGACCACCAGGGCTCGCGTTCTTGCGCGTCCTCGCGTCCTAGGACCCCTTATTTTCTTGTTGGACGCGTAAGTTTACATATTGAACTTCACTAACGGGTCCCAATAGAAAATAAAAGGACCCTTACATCTGACGATGTATGGACGTGGGAACCGACACTCTGAAAATTGTCAATCTCCATCCTGTGCCTACATTGTAAATTTATTAATGTCCGTAAAAGATAACTGCAATGCAAAACCTCCATTTTTAACAGTTTTAAAACACATTAAATCGCTTCTGAATTGCTTCCGCAAAAGTTTCAAACGATTTCCAAAACATTCTATAAGTATCTTTACTGATTAACATGGACATGACATAGGTATATGAGTTTCATACGTCCTTACGCTAGTGTGCGTATCTGTGTTAGCGACTGTTTGCAAAATACAAATTCATCAATCTCTGTACAAGACCGAGCGTGAACAATGTGTAAGCTATCGCCTACTGAATAACAGTGAAACATGCATGCCGTTAAATCGATGTTCGTAATGCATAGCTGCTGCTGTACACCTTTATCCATGACCAAGAGGTAAACAATGGCTCCATCTAAGAAATAAGAGCATATCAGTGGCGTAACCAGCAGGGGGAAGGGGGGGGGGGGGGGGGGGGGGGGGAGCTTGGAACCCTTGCCCCCCCAAAAAATGAAATCAAGTAAAGCTGTAAATGAAATTTGCAAAAAAAAGTACACACCAAATCCCCCCAATAATGACGTCGTGTCGGTTGAGATTGGCACTGTCGGTTCATTTACATTCATCGCCCCCCCCTCCCCCCCCCCCCAATATGAATACCTTAGCTACGCCACTGGGGCACATCCCCCCTCATACACCTCCCTGTCCGCGCAAGCGCGGATGCTGGCGCGGCACTTGGGTTGTCTTAGGAGCCACCCATTTCAAGTCACTGCCCCTTCTTGCCCCCCCCCCCCCAATGAAAAAGTCTAGTTACGCCACTGAAGAGCATACACAATGATACAAGGCTACAAGCCGAATTTCTCTAAATCGGTTTTTGACCATTTTCAAAGGCTCCAACTTCAGGACCCCTTATATTTCTGGGGGACCCCTTAAATTTAGTTTTTGCAGTCCTTAAGGGTCCTGAAAAATGTAATGGGACTCCTCACATTTTTGAGCCAGTGCTACCCCTGTCCACGCACTATTTAAAGCGTTGTATATATTTAAAATAAAATAAAACATCCAATTAGTCTCTTTTAATTTCACCAATCAATGGCAGATACATTTACCTGTATATACCGCAGCTATGTTTCCTACATTTTGAGTAATAAGCTGTCGGATTTTTGGACCCAGTCTTTTGGGACATGCTGTATATGTATTCTCCTCACATTTTCATCCATTTTCGTCGAGAACCTTATCATTTTGCATTTGAATATGATATTTTTTCCTTGGAAGCATTTTGCTATCAATGATGATGATAATATGAAATTGGACCCGTTTTTCGGAAGCAAGGAAACGCTTGTTGTGTGTGCTAACGACTGAATGTTGGTTAATGAAGCTCGTGGCGCTGACCTCTGTCCTAATTTATTACAAATAAACATTTTTTTGATAAAGTTTACCTCAGGAACATTTGTTTCGCACGAGGTTTGTGCTACAACATCTAAAATACTAGAAGCTTTCCTTTTCGGGAAGTATTACCAATAATCCCTTGCAAATAGTAATCATGGTAATCATACCAAAGATACCAATCTATGCATTTAAACCAAATATGATGAATCTATAAAACGTTACCGATCAGTAACTGGGTCAAGATAGTAAATACAAAGTTAAGTCATAAATAATAGCTATTATTTTGGGGATATTCCTATTTTAATACAATTAAGAAGTTTGGCTACTTAGCTCAATAAATATTCAAACACTTTTTTAAACAATGACGCCTAACACCTTTTTTTACTTCGACGGATATATGCATAATTGTATGATCTTCTATATTACCAAGTTAGAGCAAGTCGCAAATTAAAAACAAAAAAGTAGATATCCATTTATCGTTTGTAGTCTATACTTCGTAAACCCTAAAATCAATAAAATGAATTTAAAATTAGCTGCTAAACGCTGAGAATTACGCTTAAATCTATCATTGTATTATACAAAATGTTTCACCTATTTCGAAACATGTATGTGGTATATACTGTATGAATAATTTATATGATACAGTTTTCTTGTGTTATAAAATGAGGATTCCTATATAGCAGTAGCCAATATTATCGCATTGCATTATGGGTAATACTTTCAGAAAAGGGTATCGTACCGAACTGATGTCCATGGACACCCTTGAACACATGTGTGGACCTTTCATAATAATAATAATAATAATAATAGTGACAAGGCACATATCCACTCTAAATAAGAGCGCTCAAGGCACACACATAAAATACACTATAATAGAAAACGATAAACAACAATAAAACTACTTGATTATTACAAAATGTCTCAGACACCAGATGTGTTTTCAACAGTATTTTGAAGATTGTAACAGTTTTTGCAGTTTTAGTATGGATAGGAAGTTCATTCCAGAGACGAGGAGCTGCAATAGCAAAATATCTGTCTCCCAAGAGCGCTTAGATATAGTTTCTTGAAGAAGTTGCATTTGTCCAGAACGTAGAGTGCGAGTTGGCACATAGTTTGATAACAATTCAGATAAATATGATGGGGCAATTACATTGTTGATATATTTATATACAATGAGCAATATAGTTTGAAAACAATTCTCTGAGCTACAGGGAGTTAATGGAGTCCCTTTAACATTGGCGTAATATGGGAAGATCTTTTAGAGAATGTGAGAATACGAGCTGCAGTGTTTTGAATTTTCTGAAGACGATAGAGTTCATTAACTGGTAATCCATAAAGAAGAGCATTGTTGTTATCAAGGCGAGAGGATATAAACGAATGAATGAATTGTTCTGTAGCAGCAGCATCACGACTAAGATATTTGCGGATTCTGCTGATATTACGTAGATGAAATGCTGAGCAACGAATGACATTAGTGATGTGTGGTTTCATAGAGTCGAAAATTGCACCCAGATTCCGAGCTTTGGCGACTGAGGCAATGTTGGAGTCACCGATATGTACGTGTTCAATGTTTATTTTAGACAATTGGTGGTGGGATCCAAACAGTAGAAATTCATTTTTTTTTGTCGTTTAGCTTTAAGAAGTTTGATTTCATCCATTTACGAATTGTATTGATGCATAGTTCAAGGGTAGCCATGACAGAGTCTGCATTTTGTTGAGATGAATCAAATGACAAATAAAGCTGTGTGTCATCAGCGTAAACATGATAAGGTAATTTGTGGCGAATAATGATGTCACGGACAGGGTAAGTGTATATATTCAACCATTTCGGTCCAAGCACAGATCTTTGTGGAACAGAATAATCAAGCACAGTGGGATGAGAAGTAGCAGTACCAATGCGAACATATTGGGGTCTATTGGAAAGGTAGGATTTGCACCAGTCCAAGATCCTGAATGAAGATAATCATGAAGACGAGAGATGAGAACGTTATGGTCAATAGTGTCAAATGCAGCACTTAGATCCAGGAGAATTAAGCCTGTAATTTGTCCATTACTGAGAGCAGTGAGAATGTCATTATTAACTCGGAGAAGAGCGGTTTCTGTTCCATGATATTGTTTATATGCAGATTGATATGGATCCGATAAGGAATTGGCATTGATATGATCAGATATTCTTTTTGACACAATCCTTTCAATCGTCTTTCCAAGAAATTTTAAGTTTGAAATCGGTCTGTAGTTTTTTAAGATGTCCTTATCCAAACTAGGCTTCTTGATGAGAGGACGAACATAATATATGCAATTTTCTGGACTTTGAGGGAAAGTACCTGTCATCAGCGATTAACAATGCTAGTTATATATGGTACAAACATATCAATATTGTCTTTCATCAGTGATGTTGGTAGAGGATCAAGTTCACATGATTTGGATGGTGATTTCATGATGACTTTGTTGATCTCTTCATCATTGGTGGGTGCAAATACAGTTAATTTAGGTATCAAGCAGGATGAATTTGATGAGAAACATGTAGAATCAATGTTGAAGGTTTTCGAATGGTTTCAATTTGTTCCCGAAAAAAGTCGGCAAATGTGATGGCCAGCAATTCATCAGAATCTGAAGAGGGCAGTACATGTATTTTTGACTTGTGAAGAAGTTCATCAATAACATTGAAAAGTCTCTTTTGGTCTCCAGCACTTTCGTTTACTTGAGCCGAGTAGTAGTCTATTTTTGAGTTTGTTATCAAACTTTTCACAAGAGCATGTTGGTTTTGATATGCAAGCCTATGGATTGCAAGTTTTCCATTATTCCGCCACTTACGCTCAAGCTGACGACGTTTCTTTCTGGCTGCACGAATATCATCATTGAACCAGGGCGATTCGGTGCTAAGTTTGCCAATACGGGTTTTGCAGGAGCATGCTTGTCTAATGTAGTCTGAAGAATATTTGTCATACAATTCAACACAAGAATCAGTATCACTATTTATAAAGTCAATATTCGAAAGACTAGTTGCAATATCTCTGCAAAAATTCTTGGCATCAATACAATTCAGACGGCGAGTTGTAATTTTCATTCAGATTTAGATTAGCAAATATAGAGAAATGGTCACTAAATCCAGGATTCACCGTGATGTTTGAAACAAATGGATCTTGAAGATCGCGAGTAATGACCAAATCAATGCAATGGTCATAGCGATGTGTGGGTTCATTTACATGGTGGATGAGCCCATAAGATGATAGTAGTTCTTTAATTATTGTTGAATAGCTGTCAGATGTGTCAACATGAATGTTAATAATCCCCTGTAAGTAATATTTCAGATGGATGCACGAGGTAGTCGGAGACGAGGGTTCTGGGTTAGGGTTAATATCCCCTCCAGTCAAAATATCAACTTGACAAGTTGAAGAAAATGGTCATAATATGAAACTCTTGCTTTCAAATATTTCTTATGTTGAAAATACTGCCTGGGTTTATATGTATATTCACAGGTTACAGTACATGTAGGTTGTAGAGTGGTATTGTCAACAAGCGATCCAGACAGGATATTAATAAATATCAAGGTGATCAATAATGCTATAATGTCCCAGTAGCTTATAGTTCATGATCACACATCAGCATAATACAAACAATCAAGTAGAGATACAATCCAGGGGGATAAGTGGCTCCGCTCAAGGGTAAAGTCCAAGGCAAAGCAACATATGTCCATGTAGTATAGTAAAGCAGATACATTTTCACTGATTTCTTGAGAAAAAAATCCACATTAAAATCCATAAAATATTCAGAAGACTACGTGAGTGATAACAAACATGTTAGTATAAAAATTAAAGTAGTTGCATCACCAAAAACAGTCAAAATAGACAAACAAGACAGAGAGATGAGGAGGAGTTCGCTTGTTAAACGCGCCACCACTCACCAAAAATAGCCAAAAGGCAGTCTCCAGTCTTGCCACATGCTAACTTTTAACATCTTCAAGTAGCCACATTGGGATCATTTTTAAAACTTAAATCTGATATAGGGATACTATATCGTTACATTTCTCGAAATATGAACTTTTGATTTAAATAGCACTAGTTTTTATAGCAAATTGAATTTCAAATTTCAAATTTCTTAACACAACAACTGTCAAATGTCGCACTTTGGGCTCGTAGTTCCATCCAAGACCACCCAATAATTCGCAGACCTAACACCCATTACCACGACCTTGTGTTTAGCCAAATGACAATCTACAGTTTTGCCACATGTTGAGTTTTAATCCCTTTACATTTCTAGTCACATTTGGCTATTTTTTTAAAACTAAAATAATATGCTCGAAATTTGAACTTTTGATTTACTAGTTTTCATAACACATTGAAGTTCAAAGAGGAATTTGTTAACACAACAAATTTCAAAAGTCTTACTTTGGGCTTCTAGTTCCACCTAGCAAATTATCCAAGGAATGATACCTGACCAATCATTGTAAACCTCTGTGATAAGGATTTAAGCTATTTATAGACGTAAAGGAATGAAATGGTGAAATGTTAACATTTTTGTTCAGTTAATTTAGCTAATTTCGTTAATATCCACAGACTTCACTCGTTCGACCGGCAAACAATATGAACCTTGACACATCATTTCCGATTATTGCCACTTCGCACTTTCTCAAGAAAAAAACAAATAAAATGTCCCAGAGACTTGAAGTACATACATGTAGGCCGGAAAAGGCCTTCCCAAGAGCCTAAGAGCCTTGGTAGTCCATGAGCCTGGACCCAATTTTTTGCTCATCAGTACCATATTGAGGGAGTAAGGCTAACTTGGATTTTTGGAAAGGTATTAACCTCTAGTTTCAGAATATGGCTGATAGCAATTCAAAACGGTAGCTTTATATGAGTTTTCAGCCATTTTCAAAATGGCCGCCAAAATGCCAACATAAAGCACACTAATAAACTTATGAAGAATTTCGGAAACTCTGTAGGAAGTAAATAACGCAGTCTTGCATGTATTAGACCACTAGACACTTATATCCAGAACATTTGCTTTGTTAACACATCAACTTCCAAGATGGCCGCCAAAATGGCCGCCAAAATGGCCGCCAAAATGGCCGCCAAAATGGTCAAATTCCATATATTGGCATATATAAACCAACACGTATGATTAGAGTATAGTTTTAACAATGGGATGTATGTGTTAGACCATTAAAAACTCATAACTCGTATTTTTGCATTGTTAACATACTTTAAAACCAAAATGGCCGCCAAACTGATGGCCAAAAATGATCAAAATTGTCAAAATACCATATAATATCATAATATCAACCATAATGCATGATGAAAATATAATTTTAATGATGGGATGTATGTATTGGACTACTAGTAACGCATATACAGTATTCTTGCTTTGTTAACATAGTACAAAATCCAAAATGGCTGCCAAAATGGCCCCAAAAATGGTTTCCGAAGTGGTTGCAAAAATTGTCAAATTCCATAAAATGGGATAATATCAACCTAAATGTATGATGAAAATATAGTTTTAATGATGGGATGTATGTATTAGACCACCAGTAAACCCATATCTAGTATTTTTGCTTTGTTAACATACTTAAAAATCCAAAATGGCCACCAAAATGACTAAACAAATTGTTGGAATTCCATAAAATGGGCTAATATCACCCGAAATGTATGATGAGAGTATAGTTTTAACATTGGGGTGTATGTATTAGACCACTCATAACTCATATCCACTATTATTTGCATTGTAATAACATACTTTAAATCCAAGATGGCCACCAAAATGGCCGCTGTAAATGTAAAAATAGTCTATATACATGAGTGTATGATAATCCAAAATAGATATTGTGAGAGTGTATATAACATCAAATCCACCAAATAGTATGTTCTAAACTGGTAAGCTATTGCTTTTAGAAATAAGGCCCACATCTGTGACAATTTTGATTCCAATCACTTTCCAAAATGGCTGCCAGAATGGTTAAGTTGATGTTAAATGACCTAAAACAATTGTTTTGTATTGTAAATGACCGGTACTATGTAATACCAATACCCCCCCCCCCCCCCCCACCCCAAATTGAATCAGACAGCATTCACTACATGTCTATGATAAAGCCTAGGGGCTGTAGATCTAGTTTGAGTATTCTAAAATATCCAAGATGGCTGTAAAAGGTTAAAATAGCTGAAAAACAGTGTTAGTTTATTGTTAGTATTACATTAAATATGACCACATTATTATATCTACAGCTTTAAGCCATCCAGTAAACGTGTTTGTATATGTGACAAGGATAATTGAATGGTATAGACTCCATTTTGACAATGTCATGTAATTAAGATGGGCATTATAATGAACATTTCATTAAAATTACCTCCAAATGGCCAAAATAATTACCACGGGTGGCCACCAATTGATAAAAATATATGACCAGAATGAAAAAAAATGGAGTCTATACCATTCAATCATACCTTGTCACCTACATATACGTTTACTTGGTGGATTAAAATCTATAGATATAATCTTTTGGTCATATCTAATGTAACACTAACAATAAAACTATATAATACTGTTTTTCAGTTATTTTAACATTTTGCAGACATCTTGGATACTTTAAAATACTCAAACTAGATCTACAGCCCCTAAACTTGATCATAGACATACTCGTATGTTGAATGCTGTCTTATTATATTTGGGGGAATTAGTATTACATAAAATGGTCGATTTAAACAATTGGTTTAGGTCATTTAACTTCAACTTAACCATTCTGGCAGCCATTTTGGAAAGTGATACAGAATCAAAATTATAACAGAGGTGAGCCTTATTATATAAAAGAAATAGCTTAGCAGTATTAGAACATACTATTTGGTGAATGTGATGTAATATACACTCTTACAATGTCTATTGTGGATTATCATTCACTCATGTAGACTATTTTAACATTTACAGCGGCCGTTTAGGTGGCCATCTTGGATTTAATGTACGTTATTACAATGCAAATATACTGGATATGAGTTACGAGTGGTCTAATAAATACATCCCGATGATAAAACTATACTTTCTTCATATATTTTGGTTGATATTATACAATTTTATGGAATTTCAACAATTTGTTCAGTTATTTTGGGATCCATTTGTTGGCCATTTTGGATTTTCAAGTATGCTAATAAAGCAAAAATACTAGATATGAGTTACTAGTGGTCTAATACATACATCCCATCATTAAAACTGTATTACATCTTACATTTAGGTTGATATTATCCCATTTTATGGAATTTGACAATTTTTGCAGCCACTTCCGGAACCATTTTTTGGCCACTTTGGCAGCCATTTTGGATTTTGAACTATGTTAACAAAGCATGAATACTGGATATGAGTTACTAGTGGTCTAAAAAATATATTTTCATCATACATTTCGGTTGATATTATGCTATATCATGGAATTCTGACCACTTTTTACCATTTTTGGCCATTCATTTGGCGGCCATTTTAGTTTTAAATATGTTAACAAAGCAAAAATACTAGATATGAGTTTCTAAGGGTCTAACACATACATCCCATTGTTAAAACTATACTCTGATCATACATGTTGGTTTATATATGCCAATATATGGAATGTTATCATTTTTGGCGGCCATTTTGGCGGCCATTTTGGATTTAGATGTGTTATCAAAGCAAAATATCCGGATATGAGTGTCTAGTGGTCTAATACATACATTACTGCGTTATTTACATCCACCAGAGTTTCCAATATTCATCATAAGTTTATTAGTGTGCTTTTTGTTTGCATTTTGGCGGCCATTTTGAAAATGTGCTGATAACACACAGAAAGCTACCGCTTTGAATTTGCTATCAACCATATTCTGGTTCCATGGATCCATACCAATACAAAAATCATTATTAGCCTTACTCCCTCAACATGGTACCGACCGACCCTATGGGCTCATGGACTATGGGACATATTTAATACCATAATATTAATAATTTTATTTTGATCTTAGATACCGACGAATGTGCCATAGATACCGATGACTGCCACACCAATGCTACGTGTACCAATACCTTTAGATCATTCACGTGTATGTGCAACCCAGGATATGATGGAGATGGTCGTGACTGCACAGGTGCGTTTAGATTAACATTTTGAAACAGGGAATGGACTGAGGGGGATAGAGCTGTTTCGTAAATATTATAAGTTATACTTACCGAAAGTAAACTTACCGTTCAAGACAGATTGCACGTCAATATTCATGATACATGCCGACATGGTGGTATTTAAGATAGAGTAGTCAGGGGTAGAGCCGAACTTAAAAATGAATTATCCATTTATCACGTCAATATTCATGATACATGCCGACATGGTGGTATTTAAGATATAGAGTAGTCAGGGGTAGAGCCGAACTTAAACATGAATTATCCATTCAAAAACACTGATCCAATACCACGGAATATAATATTATTACGAGGGGCATTCAATAAATACCCGCAACCATTGTTGTTCTCCACACCTGAGTGATTCTGTGAAATCTAAGTGGGTACATTATAAAGTATGAACCTTAATCTATCATTTAACACAATCTGGATTTACTGAATATTCATAATTACGTAATAGTATTAGCATAAAGTAACCCATATTTGGACACTGAAAAACATGCCACTTTGGCAGGAATTTTGAATTTGCTTGATAGCACGTGTATTGAAATGAGCAGAACTTTGTTCCGGATTAGTGTGAAAGTCTAACATTTTGCATCAGGAAACCGGAGACCATGTTCAACGAGGTCCTAAATGGAGAGGTTCTGTCAACGACAACTTTTGGAAATACACTGCATCTTATCTTGGTCAACATTAGGCTTTGACAGTGAGCCCCAAAATGCCGAAAATCCAAAGAAATGAAAATGATAGTTATAGCAAACAATTGGGATTTCCTGAAATACCACAGCAAATGCAGGATTCGTTATTGTATAGATGACAGGGTATCAATAAATACATCGAGAATTGTTGAACTTGGAATAAAAATATGCGCATGCGTAGAACGCACGGTGGTCAGAAAGCGCTCATAATGAGTAGAAATGTTAAACAATCACTGCAACCAACGTAAAAGTTACAGATAAGGAATTGAATTTAAGAAAACAAGAACTGTGGTGAACTTCAATACATATACAAAGTTCAAAAATGTAAACATCTATTTGAAAATACAATTCAATTTAATGTTATGGTCAGTATAGTGAATTTACTCAAATTGGGTAAAAAGAGCTTCATTGTATAAAAATTTTCTCTGCAGAAAACGGTTTCAGATATTGTCTTTGTAATCTCCCATTTAAATCTATGACATGTAACAATGAGGAACAAGAGGTTTAAGACAAATCTTGCGGTTGGATACCTTGACCGTGACTGTTTATTCATTAAAGAATTTCTTTTAAGCTATGACAAAAAGATGACGTTTTAATGTTACATAATAAGTGTTTTTTCTCCATGATTTGCATCTGAAAATAGGTAATGTTGAACACATAGTACTGGTCTATCACTGTTTCAAACGGCAACTTATTCTATGCATCGGTTCTTGAGATATTTTGAAAAAAAGTAACTGTGCATCAAATTGCTTGCAAATATTCTCCGCCCTGATCAGCTATTTTTCATGCAGTGTCCAGAGAGTATTGATTTTACGCATGTGCCATTACGTAATCCCACAAACGATATTGTTCATTCATGCATGCGAGGAAAGATAAAGACCCATATTTCAAATTACCCTAATTCTAGTTGGCATACGTCGCGCATGAGTGGAGAAAAACAATGGTTGCAGGTATTTATTGAACGCCCCTCGTACATGGTCCAACTGTAACTAATAAACCAAAAAGAAGAGTTTATTATCGTTCTTGAACATGAGAAAAACGTGTCTTATTGATTTATTATTAATTCATTCATTCACTTATGTATTTATTTATTTTAGTTTATATTTTTTAATAATGAACCATGAGCAGAAATGGGAAGTAAATGATTAAATGAAGAGCAGTAATAGGTAAACAAATTGTAAATACATCTTAGGTACTCACTTCCATTTGCCTAATTGTCATTTTAAGGACAGTTCTTGTTGGTATCTTGTGTCATCAAATGACTAGGTGCCTATAGGTGACATAAACGCATCCTCAGTTGTATATCGTTTGCACCATTTACAATAAAAAAAACTTATGTTCAACAATGGTTGTATTTATATTTCAGTTCTGTATGCTGAGTCAGACCAACACATGCACGTGTTTGCTATTCCTGTAACCATTGACAAGGGATCCAGTGCTCCACCTCGTGTTCTAATCACTACGTCTTCGTTGTACCGAGTCCTCACCACACTTAGCATTCCAGGTTTGGGATTTGAGGTGAATACGACGATTACGAGATATAACTACGCTGACATCAAACTGCCCTATACTGCCCGTGTTAAAGATGCCGGTTGGTATGACGATAAAGCAATCGTTGTAACCTCCTCCTATGCAGTTAACATACATGCATTCGATAATGATTACGTTGATGGTGACAGCTTTTTAGTCTATGAAAATTCCAATCTAGGCATGGAATATATCATGCCATCTTATCGCCCAAATAATCCTGCTTACCCATCGTGTTTTACAATCACTGCACTTAATAACGAGACATCTGTTGATTTATTAACAAAAGCTGGTAAAGCTCAAAGTTTGAATCTTCAACAATTTCAGACTTTTCGATTTAATGGAGATGACTTGGAGGATTTGACTGGGACATACATTAAATCTAACAAACAAATATCTGTAACTAGTGGACATTTTACTAAGGTACCTGAAGGAGTAGCCGGAAACGATGGTTCACTCGTTAATGTTCCACCTATTGACACATGGGGACACAGATACGTGTTGACTCCAATATTGACCAAATCATGTGGATACATATATCGTGTTATTTCCGGTAACCAGGCAACGACGCTGTCCATATCTAATATCGGGACCGTGGAACTTCAAGGAGGAGGACAATATTATGAGGCGGATGTCGCGACGGAGACGATGGTTACGATTCAATCGAGCTATCCAGTACTGGTTGTTAAATATATGAAGGGGTATTTTGCTTGTGATGATCGAGGTGATCCTACAATGATAAACGAGTCCCCGTTATATTCGTACTATAACAACGTTACCTTCCCAGTCTTTGAAATAACATATTCACATCCAGTCACACCAATACACATTTATTATTCCATAAACGTTATTACAAACTGTAGTGATGTTGACAACCTAGTATTCGATGATACGACCTCCATGTCAAATTGGGCTAAGCTAACTACTGAAGACGGATCTATGTGTTGCATCCGTGGTGAAGTGACACCAGGTGTGCATAGCGTTGTAAATACGGATCCACTGGCGACATTCACCGTCTCTATCTACATGATGTGTGCAGGTTGTGATGCTTCCTACGCTTATCAGGCTACCTATTCAGGTAAGTAAATCACTATGCAATAACATTTGTTGTCGTTATTTTATGAGAAAATTACATAGTTTCTGTATTTCTGTATACCTCTTTTGATTTTGGCATCTCTGGATCATGGAAAGTATCATTATAATGTCTTTTTAAATATATTTACTTTTAATTGTTATAGTTTTAAAATGTCTTAATTGTTATATTACCACAATGCTGCTCCATTTCTTTGGATATCAAGTTTCGGCTGATAGTTAATTATTAAAAGTCAAGTACATGAAGTATCTTCAGGTTTTGATTAAGGGAGGGGGGGGGTATAGGTTGAAATGACCACATTTTTTTATTTTGAATTTAATCACTTTTCCAGACTTCAACTAAGACATGTTATATACCAAAATGTCGAGCATGATCCCAAGTTTGATTACATTTTGTTTTGTTTTTTGGTCCTGTTGCCATGGTAACCAAGCAGGGCCTCTGATTGGCTAAACAGCATAAAACTCACTTACGAAATGTCGCATAATTGCCATATTTGGGGGATGGGTGCGTATGGACAATACGCACAAAATCATGAAGAGGTTTTTTTTGCGGTTGCCATGGTAACCGGGACGCGGCCAATCAGGGTATTTCGCAGCGTCATTTAAAAACGGAAGGTCGTTTTTGAAAATACCTTCATTATTTTGTGGGCCTCTGTATGCTTAACATCTGTGCCAATTTCCATGGTCACACGACTTTTTGTTTTTGAGTTACGTTTGTTACGGTTTCGCACGTTTGCGCGTTTCCTTGTTTTGAGATATCAAGCAAAACGTATACAAACATATTAAAATTGCTTACAAAATTATAAATTGACATTTGAGATGAGAATATTTGTTCATATTTTGAAACGCTTGAATTTAGACACATTTTGAGTCCATTTTGGTGAAATTCGCATGTAAATTAGGATTTTTATCACGATTTTAAAGTTAAGGAGCTTAAATATAGCCGGGTAAGAAAATTTTTTTTTAATATTATTACCAACAAAATTATAGAAAATTACAATTGTTTAATTTATATATAATTTTAAGTGAATTTGCTAAAAAAATACAGGTGAGCGTTTTCTACACACAAACGAATACAAAACGCCTCCGATTTTCGAAATCCGGTCAATTAAATTTACCATAACATCAGAACTGAATGTCGGATTTGACTCAAATAAAAAGCATTTTAAAGCTAAGACTTTGCAGTTTTCCACTGTGCTCTTATTTCATTTTTTGTAAAGTAACTAAATTTTAAAATCCGACCATCCTATACCCCCCCCCCCCCCCCCCCCCCCCCCATTAGGTTTACAGCCCTTAATAGTTTTGGTATTTAGCCAGTGCATGGCCAGTGACAGTTTGACAGCTAGAATCGTTGATACCGATCAGTCTAGCTGTCATAATATTGACCAGCAAATAACAGCTGAATTTTGTTTACTACTGTCTGGGGTTTGACCTGGTTTGACCAAACAGTATTGACATTCA
>CM069449.1:29423438-29453207 GCA_035610835.1 Ophiura sarsii
CTCTGGAGCAGTGTCCAGCAAATCTTGCTCTGCGTTCTCTGATCTTGTCCGAGACTTTTGGCATGTCCCCATACAGGTCCTTATTTGTCACATGCTGACTCCAGTTGATGTTGAACACAGATCTTAGCATCCTAGTGTAGCATCCATCCAGTTGTTTACCAAGCTTTGGGGTGACTGTCCATGCCTCACATCCATAAAGTAGGACGGATTCTACTGTAGCTATGAACAATCTTTCTTTGAGCTTTCTGGATAATGATTTAGCCTTCCATAGCTGACTAAGTTTGCCACAAGCTCTCCATGCAGCTGCTTTGCGTGTTTGATGTCCTTTTCAGTGCTGTTCATCCAGGCTCCAAGGTATTTGAAGTCTTCCACTTTATCAAGGCGCATACCTTCGCTTGTGGTAATTACAGGTACTTGCGTCTGGTTGAAGGACATGTACTTATATTCGAGTATTTTATTAATATTTCTGCAAAAACAGTGGTACCACAAATTGCTCACGGAGCAGGCGGTAAACCAACAATATTAATTTTACACTAAGAGAAACACTCATGAAGAGCAATATAATCAATCAAAATAATATATAAACTACATGGACACAAGGAATGTTGTGGGAGCAAAGCCATCGCTATACGCGCAAATGGATGAAAAATGAAATGGCCTTTTAACGCGCAGTAGCATCCTCACGTGCTCGTTGACGCTGTTGCCAAACTAATTTGGAGCCTATGGCAGCACTTATGCTCAGGTATTTGGCGATGGCTTTGCTCTTGCGGGAGCTAATCCCAAGCATTTTGAGCCCAGGAACCACTTTATTGTGGACGCACCCTGTTGAACCAATAATTATGACTATTATTTTACAAGTATAGTTTGTATCAACTGTGATGAGTTCGGACAGTGTGGTTGGTAATATTCAAATTTGGTATGGTAACATTGGTCCAGGAAAGCATCAAATGGCGTGGAAATTTCAACAATAAAAGCCTTTTTGTTTCGGTCGTCAAGTATGAGAATGTCAGGTTTACGATGTTCAATGCTTGTGTACACATCATGATTATTACTATGGACCATAGTACCAGTGATAAGTTTGTTGACGTGGGTATATACATCTGTACGGATTTTCTTGAGTTCTTGATTGATATGGTTGACTATTCTATCATGTCTTTTTATATACATGCCATGAAAACGCATGCATCCATTCAGAATGTGTGAAGCTGTGTCAAATTGATTATTACAGAGATTGCATGATTTGGGGTATGAGTTTGGGTAATAGCGAGGTAATAATGAATTACATTCAAGTAATTGTAAACGGGTTTTAAGGATGAATTTGACGAGATTGTCTTGAATGACCATGTTAGATAAGTAGTTGTTTGACATTTGGAAATCTATATCTGTGGTGTTTAATATTCTACCTTGTGAAAGCTTTGATTTGAATCTTGCAACGCGTTTATTATAATGATTTGTTTTGATGTGATTGGACACGGCAGAGTGGGTTCTAAGTACGATGGAGACTTCATCATCGATTGTATTCGTAATCACGTAATCGTCTCCGTTTATCTCTAAACTCAAGCATTCGCGCATACATAGTTCATTTAATTCAATCCACATTGATTTTGGCCAGTTAACTTTGCTTCCCTTTGTCACTCTTCCATGTTCGTCAACCTTATAACCAGCGAAAGTACGAGCATGATCATTTTTTAGTTGCTTTTCGTTTTGTCATGTGTAGTTCTAATGATGAGCGTGCGCTGTATCTAGTTTGTGGGTCATCGGAGTTAAGGACACTTAATAGAAATGAAATCTTTTTGGCTATATAGATAGTTGTAGGATTTGAAATGCCAAGGCCACCTGATTTTCTTGGCATGAACATCACATCTCTATTGCTGGATTTATTGAGCCCAAACCATGTCCTGATATGATGAACAATACGGTCCTCAAACCCAGATAACTGGACAAGAGGTATTGAGAGGTTATACAGATAAAAATTTAGTTTGGACATCACCATAACGTTAATGGCTTCAAGTTTGGCGACTATAGGTAAAACAGAATTTGCTATTTGCGACATTGTTTTCGAAAGATCGTCAAAAACCGATTTCACTTGCGTTTGATTCGATTTGCCATCAAGACTATAATCATACCCTAAATATGTGTATTTACCAGATTTGCCAACTTTGGGAATTTCCTTTTCTTGGATTTTTAGCTTGATTTTATTTGTGTCGTCCCTTTTGTTCCAGTTATTACCGGTTCTCCGGCCATGCAAAATTGCACATTTACGATGTTTAATCCTCATACCAGATATATTTAAGAATGCTTCTGTTTTGATACCCATTTCAAGCATTGAGGCTTCATCAGTGGTTGCCAGCACGATATCGTCAACGTATCCTTGGACCTTGTTTGGTGTAGATGGCTCGTCGACATTATCATATAACCAGCGCAACCATATGTCAATACCTTGTTCAAACGCTATTACAGAATACGGACAACCTTGGATGATGCCTCTTTGTCTTGTAATGGGTATGGTCATGCCTGATTTTGTTTCAACTTGATATGTAGAATTTGTGTAAATGTTCTTAGTTAATTCTACAAGTGTATCTGGGTAACCATATGTTCTGAGAGACTGAATCATCATTTGATGATCAATACTCCCAAAAGCATCAGCTAGATCCAGAAACATAAAGTACATATTCCCTGATTGATGCTTGAGATCAGTAATTGTGGAGTTTAGACAAAAAACGTGTTCTTGAAGGCCATTGCGCGGTAATGAACCTTTCTGTTTACATGATAGTCTTTGTGAGTCAACAATCCATGGTATTACCCTTTTGCCGATAATCATCATAAACAGTTTATATATAGTGACAAGTTTTGAGATTGGTCTCCATTCAGACAGATCTATTGATTCCGTACTCGATTTAGGTATTAACTTGATTAAAGCATGTTTCCAGTCTGATGGGATTTTACAGTTTGCAAGACATGTATTGAAAATCGATGTAAGAAATCGTACCATATTAGACAGTTTGTAGTCGACGTAAGTTAAGCGGTCGTGCCCTGGTGCGCTTCTGTTAGATGTGGTTCGCAGTGCTCGTTTAACCTCCGTTTCTGTTATGCGTTCAACTAAACACGAAGTGTCTTGATCTGGAGGTGGAAGATGTACTTGGTCCATCCAAGGAGTAATGTCAGGATTCCAGTCGTTTATCACGCGTTTCCCCTTTTGAGCACAGAAATCAGTAACAAGTTGCTTAGAGACAGGGCAGTGGTGTTGCAAAATATCTACACAATCGTTCTTGATTATCTCGATTGCGCGTTTTTTATTGGAAATCCACAGTTCCATGAGCTTAGTCTTAAATATGGATCCCTGATCCTTGTTACCATTGTTGTGCTTTGACCTGAAAAATGGCTGAATATCCTTTCGTACAAAATCCATCCCGAATTTGATTTTACTCAGGTACCAGTTCTTATTAGCATTGTTTGGTGCCGGGCGATCGGTGGTCATGTCAGGAATGGGGAATTTAGATAGAATACGATAAGCATATTTCAGGAAAGATGTGTTGAATTCACCGCCGTTGGGTTTTTGTTGTTGAAATTCACCACCCCTAATGAAAATCGAAGTCAGCAGTTTAAATTTCAATGTTTTGTAAGAGTTATGTTCGGTGAGCCGGGTAACATCAGAAGCCGACCTGAGACTGGTACGTGTTGGGCGGTAGAGAGAGATACAGGATGTTAAGTAGTCCGGAGCAGTTCCTGCAAGACATTTAAACACATACATCATTATCTTAAATGTGATCCTCTCTCTCACTGGCAACCAGTGCAACTCGCGCAAGTATGGTGTAGCGTGGTCAAACTTCTTGGCACAGTATATTAGCTTGGCAGACCAATTTTGAATGCGCTGCAATCTCAGAATATCCTTATTGCTAGAACCCAACAATCCATTGCCATAGTCCAGACGCGACAAGATCAGGGTACGAACCACTAAATGACATGTATCACGGTCCAGAAATCGCCTGATTCTTGATATATTGCGAAGTTGGTAGTTTAGACTGGAACATAGAGATTTGATGTAAGCACTCATTGTCATTTGAGCATCAAAGACGACACCAAGATTTCGAATGGTGTCTGCTGGGCTAATTGAGTCATCACCAACCTTAAGTATGACAGGATCAAGTCTTTGCATTTAATAACGTGTTGCTGCTACGAAAAACTCTGTCTTCCTCTTGGTTCAGCTTCAAATAGTTCTTTGTCATCCAGCTCTTGATTTCAATGACGCAAGATGTTACCCTAGACAATGATGTGTCAATGGACTCTGGATCAGCTGGGTTAAAACTATCGTATATTTGAATATCATCAGCGTAGATATGATAACTGAGAGAGTATTTCTTGATAATTTGTCCGATTGGGGCAGTGTAGATTGTAAACGCCTGTGGACCAACCATGGATCATTGTGGTAATCCGTAATGCAAGGTATGAGGTTCTGAGAAAGTGCCATTGATGCTGACACGAGTTGTCCTGCCAGTAAGATACGACTCAAACCACTTAAGTACAGCACCACCGACACCAATGTCACTGGTGAGTCTTTCAAGCAATACTTTGTGATTTCGTCTTTGCAACGTTCATTTTGAGCCCAACTCTTCCCACTGAAGTCTCCACTCTGTTGAGTAGTGATTGCGCTTGAGACACTTCCTCAGACAGCAGTGCAATGTCGTCAGCAAAGTCTAAGTCTGTTAATACGATTGGTCCTATTCTTCTGCTTCTTCTTTTTGTTAGGTGGAATCCTAGCTCTTCTTCTCTACCATCTATGGCCTCTCTTAGGGCATAGTCAAGAACAATGACAAAAAGATATGGAGCCAGGGTGTCTCCTTGTAGTACTCCAGCCAGTATCTCAAACACTTCTGTTTCTCCATCTGGTGATATGACCTTTGCCTTGGTGTCTTTGTATATGTCTGCTATCGCATTTGTAAGCTGATCGGGTACACCATAGGCTTTCAATAGTTGCAGCATTCGTCCCCTATGTATTGTGTCAAACGCTTTCTTGAAGTCGATAAAGGTTATGATGGCTGGCAGGTTATTTGATCTTATTCCCTCAATAATTCTTCGAAGGGCAAGTATATGACCTACAGTGGTACGTCCTACTCTGAAGCCATTTTGATTAGCTCTTAGGTGGACTATGAGCTCCGGTCTAATTCTGTTGAGTATCATATTGTTGTATAGCTTGGCAACAATTGAACTCAGGCTTATTCCACGGTAGTTACCCCCCAAGCTGAGATCACCTGATTTCGGTATTGGTACTATGTTGAGAATGGACCACTGTTCTGGCTTTTTCCCGTTCAACAAGGCATCATTGCAGAAGTCGAGAATGATGTTATCCAAATCACATCTTTTGAGCATTTCATGTGTAATACCATCTTCCCCACACCTTTTCCCTTCTACTAGTGCCTTCTTAGCCTTCTCATATTCCTCCAAGTCAAAGGTTCCTACTTTAATGTTGAGATCTGATAGTATTGGAGCAATTTCCTCATCCTCATTACTTATATGTGGTGGGCTCCCAAGTAGATTTTTGAAGTGAGTGTACCAGTTGTTTAATCTCTCCTTTTGCGTGGACCCTTTGATTTGCCCCTTTCTTGTTGTCAGTCTTCCTGATATTTGGTTTATCAGTTTCCAACTCTTACCATGCTTGCTGTTTATGTGAGCATTTCCTACCTCTCTTAGCTTATTGGTAAGGTCTTTCTCTTTCACTTGATCATAAGCCTCCCCTAGGCTCTTCTTAGCATCCTTATAATCTCTGCTATTTTCCTCATTGTTAGTGTCTAGTTGATATTTTGCGTAAGCTTCATCAATTTTTGTTCTCGCCCCGATAACCTGGGCGTCTTTTGAGAAGTAGGTTCTTTTCTCTTTCTTCCTCGCAGGAATGACTTCTTCTGCAGCTTCTTGAGTGGCTGTTATGAACCTTGTGTATTTCTCAGTTGCAGTTTATACGTCATCCTGAAGGGGCTGAAACCTATTGCGCACCTCTATACTGTATTTAGCTTGTAGATCTTGATCAGTTGTCAATAGATTCCAATCGTACTGCTTTTTCCGTGCAAATGAAATATACTTACTAGTAATTCACCAACATCACTTCCTTAGCTATTTAAATGTCCCTAACACTCGTCAACAAGTCATAAACGAGTTGAACAAAGAAAAACCTAATAACAGCTAAAGGAACAAAATATTCAATATAACTGACATAATGTTTTCAAATCACCTGTTTCACACAATGGAGTCAATCTTCAGTTTGATAAGTCCGATATTTATGTTCCAAAATTCTAATGAAAGGATACAGTCTGACAGTATTCCAAAGATGATGAAAAGCAACATAATTACCTCGATGATTTGTTTCCTCCCGCATGAAAAGTCTGATTCTACTTACACCCCAAACTCATTCCCTACATTTGACTATGCCATTCATTCACTCTGACTAGTGACGGTGCCTTCTAGAGATTATAGTTTGCTAGCAAGGTCACATCATGGATACAGTGTGTATATAGAACTGTGTGCAACCTTAGTATAGTGTGTGATTAAGCTAGCTAAACGTCCAAACTTGATTTAAGTTGGTTTAGAGAGGCAAAATCACTACATTAACACACGACCCTGTCATCCGATCATAGCAGCAAACATAACTAGTATTGTTATATATCCCTACACTGCTGGGAAATGTCTGCAGACATGCGTAGACATGACACGGGCGAATAACTCACATCTTACCGTCTTTGCTCACATATTATATTCCGTTCATTGTGAGATGACACATGTGATGCGATCTGTGAAAACCCGCCACATGGTGGCATTTTTCATATTGGAGATATTTATATCATAAGAAAGCTAAAACTGTGCTGATTACAGAACTGTTTCGATCATTTTTCTACGATCACTACAAAAAAAGTTATGAGTGAATGATGATTGTGATGTCATCAAAAGCTACAAAACAAGAAATCATGAAAACAGGCCAAAAAAGATACATAATTCAATATAATAACAAGTGACTTAAGTAAGTTTTTGAAGGTGAAATTTCATGAAAGATGATGATACAAAGTATTGGAAACTAATTTTCTTTCAAAAAAAAATTAAAAATTAAAACAAGTTTTTTATTTTTATTTTTTATTTTTTTATTTTACCCATAATCCCTAGTTCACATTTTGCGACATCCGACGGGTTTTTACAGATCGCATCACATATGTATGGTAAAGAATTAGAACATGTCATAAGTTGTATCATGTAAAATGTCGTTACAAATATTTGTGGACATTATAGGCGTACTTCCCGATATCATTTCCGGCTCAGGCTTCCACAAACTCACCTTAGCCTAGTGATGCAGCGGCATAGCCACCGGAAGGGCAGGGAAATGCCCTTCTGACAGAAACAATCCCTTTGTGCCCCCGCCCCAACCCTATTTGTGCCCCCGACAGTGCAAAAGATTATACGGGCTTTAATTTAGAGCGATTTTAATCCGAGACGAGCACAGTTCCATATCCTTTATAATCTTTTTTTAAAGTAACTCTTTTTATAAGTACAGGTTTTGAAAACTATGATGATTCCACAAAATTGACTGAGGGTACCGTATATTGTATGACAAAAGTCCTTCGTTCACTTTTGTGACACAGAGGTGCGTCATGGTACATAAGAAAGTGACGCACCTCGGTAAAGGGACGCACCATTCGTCTTATAACTGGTAGGTGTATAATAACAGAGTTAAACAACTGTTGATCTATTGAACAATTAAACATAATATAAGAATATAAGACTCAAGTTGATTGTTTGAGAAGAAAAGGTGTACTTTTTGTCAAATCATTTGTCACCAAGCTAAAGCCTATATGGAAAGATTGTCCTCTGTAAGGACTGTTCTTGTTATTAATTAAAAGATATGGTCGAATCCAACGAAAAGTGTCCACGGCTAGATTTTTAGGGTCCAGTTTCAAAATGCTTCGATCTCTAATTCCTTTTCCCCACTCAAAGTCAACATATCAAGCTTGTATGGAGAAAAAAAATGCCATCACTAATCTCTCCAATTGACTACGTGGCGGAATGATGAAGTTGAAGGTACACTTCTCAATGTTACCTACCAATACAAGTACCATATTTTGATTAAGTGATAATTATTCCACCTATTTACATATTTCATTCAAATTTGTGATTGTATTGTATTCAGAAGATGCTAATGCTGATAGAAAGTGATCATATTTGTCCAGGTGCTCATGTTTGTTTACATTTCAGATTCACACAGTTAGGTAGCATTTGCAGGCTCTCAATACTTTGAAACATGAGGTTGAGTCGTTTTGTGTACTTTCACCAAGATGATTTTAATGAACATTTGTTTTCATGTACCTCAAAGAGAGGGAATGACCCTTTCTGTAAAATTTAGAATTTTGAGCATGCGCCCAAAACCTAAGTACATAGAGGAATGTGGAAATTTGGTATTCGAAGGTAACAGTTAATGTAAGAGAAGGTAAAACTGTAGGTAAGAGAAGTAAAACTGTAATTAATTAATGTTCTACTTAATTTATGTTATATTTTGGGGTGAAATAATTATGGAGGGCTGTTAACAATATTGTTTTTTTTTAAAATAAACATGTTAAAACATGTTTAAATCCTAATATTATGAACATATTCCCAGTAGTTTACTTTAAATAGATACTAGAATATTAATTTAATGTTGAAAAAAATAAACATTATCTAACTGTCAGGTGTAATTTTGAAAAGGTTTATTAAGAACAACATATCAGGCAACTACAATAATGGCCAATATTAAGTACCTCAGTAGTCACTGCTCTGCAATTCCTGGGGAAAGTGGTTAACTATGCATACATCATATCGACAAGCTGGTTTAAAACAATATTACGCACCAAACAATATTATTCCCGTCTTATACATTCCTACTTAATATTTACATAATATTAGGTGCGAATGAAAGCGACAAACAATGCAGGAATTGTACCATGCCCATTAACTAATATATAAGTTACCTACGAATACAAAATGGAATATGAAAATATTGATTATGAAACCGAAATGTCATGGATGTTATGTATAAATGTATCCATTTTAAGACGATCAACGTGTAATATATGGATACAAATATCATTCATTCACTCTAACACCAACAAAAAATATGTTCTCGGCAAAAACAGTGTGATTACACCATGCATTTTATTTAACTCAACACCTCCCATTTTCGTTTAATAAGGAATATTATTTGTTACCCCTCCAAATATAAATATAATAATATATCCAGTCAGATTGTATGATTGCGCACTGCTTTTATGTAAAATAAAATAATTTAGGGCCAATATGCACTGTGTATATATTATTGAATGTTGCCTACATATACACGTTACCTCCGAATACAACATGAAGTCAAGCACGAGATGCTGTTACTGAATATTTATATAAACATTAATCACCCCCATTGCGATTTAAATCAACTGTCAGATGATGTCTTTGCGTGAATAGCATAAAAAACTACACTAATAGGAGTAATAAGATTGAGAAAGAGGGAGGCTATATAATCAACTTTTAAGACAACAACATATTATTGATGCACTTGTACACAAAGTACAGACTTTTGTGAAAGGTTACTCATACAAAAGCTGAAAGTTTGATGCAAAACTTCTCCGTTGCTTGCCGAACGCAGCGCACATTTCTACTTTATTCCAGTCGCTACAAGTATGTAACAACAGAGGGAAGTACCACGGTATCGTTATTTGTATTTGAAGGTAACAGTTCATATTTCAAATTTGCCTACGAATACAGCCTTTTATTGCTGATATTTCAAAAAATGTTGCCTTCAAAATGATAAAACTTGTCGCACATGTACATTGTATCATACTTATTCTATAGATATCATTCACTAATCTGTGTTTATATTAAAATGGCAGTGTTTTAAATAGGTATTCGGAGGTAATGCATTTTTTTTATACCAAACTGATCGTTTCCGCTTTTAAAATTTCTAACAGCTTTATCAAAAAATCGACTTGAATGGGGACAATGCATTTAAGTATTTACTATATTTAGGCTTCCTTACAGCACAAATTACTCTACCTCAGGCGAATTCTTCCCCGAAAGTGAGATTTAACAAAACATGTATTTGTAGGTAACGTCAACACTTACCACTGCAAAAAAAATCACAACAATTCAGGGATTGATCGAAAGTAACCAAAAATGAAAAGAGGCATTCTTGAGATATCCAGCAATCAAACAGGCAAAATTATTTCCGCTTAAGCTCGTTTTCATCTAAACGGTTATATGTCTAACAAAAAATCTTAACAACTATTTTGTAAAAAGGGTAAAAAATAGCAGGTTTATTGCTCGTATACGCCCAATTGTGCATTTAAGTTGGTCATATTGTATATGGCGCGAACCGTCTCATCGAGGCGGATACGTATAACACAACAATAAAATTGTCAAGATATAGATTATTTGATTAGAGGCCTGAACATCACGTGTACACTTTTCGTTGGATTCGACCATATGCTCCATCTGATATATCACGGTAATCTAAAGGATCAACATGGTCTCCCATAAAACTGACACATAAAACAAGTCTGAAGTACAAAACAACAACACTTAGTTTACAACTTCAATGTACTGGTCATTTGTGATGCACACAATTCCTGAACAATAGAAAACCAAACAAATTTGGTTAATCATCAATATTTGCGACTTCTAACTTTTGCTTGATCACATCACATTTTCTTAATCAACCCAAGCCCGTATCATGACCGGTACCCTAACCCGACCTACCTTACCCCGTACCCGCACACTAATCCAGTACCTTTAACATACCCGATTAAAGGCATATTAAGCCATATTTTACAGGGCGCCCTCTATCCTTGACCTTTTTTTAAAGTATATTTTCTTGCAGACTTACATTTCTGATCATAAATCATGAATACATTCTGGGTTACAGATCAATACGAGTCCTAATTACTTCTATATCATGAATTTTAGAATGAAAATAGAGTGAAAATAAACTGTCTGTTAGCGGACTATCTATTTTCAACCCTTAAAAACCTTGATTTTGAAGTAATTCAGGAATCGTATCGCTCTGTAACTAACTCAGAATTTATTTCTGATTTATGATCAGAAATGTAAATCTGCAAGAAAATATTCTTTCAAAAAAAATCATGGGTAGAGGGCGCCCCCTGGAAGAGATCACATAATATGCATTTTAAGCCTAACTCCTGTAACTTGTCGCACCCGTACCCGTGAACCCGTCTAATGTTATGACTTATATACAAGAAGGCACTCGGAAACTAAAAATTTGGAGAAGTTGTACTTTATTAAGAATGACAACGGTTCATATCTGTACAAACTGTGTGTTAGTTTCCTGTTTAGAGGAATAAATAAATAAATTACACATGTACGTTATCAAAAGCAAACCGATACTGTCAGTACCTTCAAACCACAACTTGTGAAGATAAATTAGCGTTTGGCTACGCTCTTATCGGTTGATGATTGGTTATATTTAATGCGGTCTGACGCCATCACGGCACTAATGCGCATGGTCGGGCGGATATGAATGTTGGATTTGATACTTCCCTCGTTAGTCTATCTGTACATATTCTCCTTTTCATATAAATAATTACACTTATTTATTAGTACAGGTTGCATCATAAAAACAAAATCATCCAGTTATGCATGTAGACAAATTCGTCATGTTGCATACTATAGTGTTATTAATTTCAGATTTGTGCCACTAGTAAAATCTTCTAGGGCAAATGCTATGTCTAAAAATTAAAAAAGAACATTTACCCAGAATAGGACAACATGGACATGTAAAACGATCTGTTACTAAATGGACCAACACATTTGTGTGGGGTCTCTATTTATTTTGACTTCATTTTCTAAATCGTTTAGTAATACAACTGTATAACATTGTGTTGATGCAATCTGTACAACACTTAATATTTAAATTAAGATTATTGCATCATCGATGCCTAATACAGTTATTTACTTCAATATCTTAAAACCTAATCTATTCCCCAAGCCAAGCGGTGGGTTATTACTTACTGGATTGAAAAATATGGTAATTGGATATCACGTGACCTCAAATCACCTGCATAAATAGTGGTGATCGGAGGTTCCGGGGGCCTAATCACGGTGGTTTCGCAGCGATTTGTTGGGTAAAAAAAAAATTGTCCCCCTCCCCCGGTTTCCACACACAAACACAGCCTGGCTAGTTAGGGTAGTACATACTGTAGTAACTGGGGGGGGGGGGGGATAATTATAGGTGAGGCCCAAACAGTTTTGATACTCTGCAAAGAGGGGGGGGGGGGGGGGGGGGGTGGGATCAAAGACCATGGCACTAAATTAAAGATACCTGCAATTGAAGTGGGTGTTCTTATTCACTCTAGATTCTACAACCTGCCCTCCTAGATGTGATGCGTCTATCAAAAATAGAATATGATACATGGTAAAAAAAAAATCCCATAAAAGATATCATATCTATGTTCTCTGAACTTGATAACAATGAACGGGGAAAAAAAATGTTTCAGGTGCAGGCAGTAATACAGGGGGGGGGGGGGGGGGGTCAACAAAGTTTGTGGCATGGCGAGAGGGGGGTCAACAAAGTTTGTGGCATGGCGAGAGGGGGGTCAACAAAGTGTGTGGCATGGCGAGAGGGGGTCAACAAAGTGTGTGGCATGGCGAGAGAGGGGTCAACAAAGTTTGTGGCATGGCGAGAGGGGGTCAACAAAGTTTGTGGCATGGCGAGAGGGGGGGGGGTAGTCAACAAAGTTGTAATATACCAAAAATGTAATTATCCAGCCCTCCCCCACCAAAGTATTTATGAACGGTCCCTTACTGAACCAATACTAGTCATGTTTGTATTTATTTTAACGCATTCCCCATGGTGATCCCAAATATGATGATGACATTCAATCATTTATGAAATTTGAAACTCTCGTCTGCCGCATTAAAAGTGTTAAGGTGCAATATTGGGTTATGTATTTGTATTGGGGAATTTGTAAAACCCATCAGGAGGTAAACCAGGTAAATAAACCGGTGTATACATTGGCGGCCGAATGCACCAGTAAAGTGTAAATCATTATTGAGAACACAAAACGGGGTGTATACAGGATGAATCCAAATAAATGCACGGATTGAAATGGCCGCCGCCGTCCTTGTTATTATGGTGCGTGCATTGAACCACACCATTGAAGTGGTGATGATAAAGGGTTAGCTTACAAAACTTGACACATTTTGCTTACTTTTTCAGTCGATTACTTTCATTTTTTTAGACGTTAAGGACCAAGTTGGTACCAGTCTAGCGTTGCCCCTAAACATGGTACCCAATCAGAGAAACAAATCGGCCCTTGGCCCAAGGACTGAAACAGGTGTCTTCTTTCTCTGAAAATCTGAAAGACAGTTATTCTTCCCGAAAAGATGGCATCTAATGCAAAACACGGATAACCTCTATCTGTACTATGGTCGAAATATAATACTAAGTGAATGATGCTATGTTCCATCCATTTCACTCATCACATCGGCTCGCGGAATGGGACAATCAATATTTCACTTGGTATACCTTGTAAATTTTAAGAAACACATTATTATCTCGATGAATGCCAATGAATACAACGAATAATAACAATGTACACTTAAATGTTTTCCAATTTTGATTTCACTAAACGGCAGCAAAATGGCACGGACAAAATGGTACAGACAAAATGAATGGCGTATATTTTCATTGGCAAACAAAGGTTTATCAAATCACAACTTACGATCACTATATATATATACAAAGTTTAATGCCATCAGCACGCAGATAAGCAACAAAAAAAACGAATGGAGGTTATCCATGTAGCCATGAACAATGAACTACAAAGGGGAATCGCACCCGGTCTAGTCTACATTCAATTGAATTGGTGCGTGACATCCAATTTATTGCATGAACCGTGTAACCAAAGTGGCTTACATATCATGAAACAGGTGTGTGTTTTTTTCTAAAAATATTAAACACAGTTATTATTCCCGATAAGATGGCAGCTTATGCATAACACGGATAACCTCTATCAGTATTATAGTCGAAATAATATAATACTATGTGAAAGATGAATGTTCCATTTTACTCGTCACATTAGCTCGTGGAATGGGACAGTCGTTATTTCACTTTGTGAGCATATTTTGACCATGTCAAGGTCGATTCATTATCGTGCTAGTCCTGTACAATTTATTCTTTCTCATTTTTAAGAAACACGTTATCTCCATTATATGCCAATGAATACAACGAATAATAACAATGTACACTGCAATAGTTTCCAATTGTGGTTGCACTAAACGGCAGCAATATGGCACAGACAAAATGAATCGCGTATTCAATTTTCATTGGCAAAAAAGTGTATCAAACCACAACTAACCATTAGTAAATATATACAACGTGTAATCCCATCAGCACGCCGACAAGAAAAGCAAAGAAAAGAATGGGGGTTATCCATGAAGCTATGAGCAACGGACTACAAAAGGGATATCGCACCCGGTCTAGTCCACATTCCATTGCATACACCGTATTACCAAGTTGGCCTACATATCATGAAACAGGTGGTTTTTTTTCTCTTAAAATCTTAAACACAGTTATTATTCCCGACAAGATGGCAGCTTATGCAAAACATGGATAACCTCTATAAGTACTATGGTCGAAATATAATACCAAGTGAAATATATATGCTCCAGTACTCGTCGCACCGGCTCGTGGAATGGGACAGTCGATATTTCACTTTGTGAAAACTATTTTGACCATATCAAAGTCGACTCATTATCATACTTGTTCCCTTGTATAATGTATAATTTGTCAATTTTAAGAAACACTTTATTATCTTCATATGCCAATGAATACAACGAATATTAATGTACACTAACATATTTCCATTTTGATTGCACTAAACGGCAGCAAAATGGCACTTCGTATTGAACAGGCAAAATTAATGGCGTATTATATTTTCATTTGCAAAAAAGTGTATCAAACCACAACTAACCATCACTAAATATATACATGTACAAAGCTTAATACCATCAGCACGCAGGCAAGACAAGCAAAGAAACGAATGGGTGTTATCCTTGTAGCCATGCGTAACGGACTACAAACGGGAATCACACCCGGCCTATTCTATATTCAATTGAATTGGTGCGTGATATCCAATTATTTGCATGGATCGTGTTACCAAATTAGCTTACATATCATGAAACAGGTGTGTCTTGTTTTTAAAAATCTTGAACACAGTTATCATTCCCGACAAGATGGTAGCTAATACAAAACATACATAATTTAGTCGAAATATAATACTAAGTGAAAGATGTATGTTCCATTTCACTAATTGCACCGTTTCGTAGAATGGGAAAATCGATATTCCATTCACTTCGTAAGAATATGTTGACCATATCAAGGTCGATTCATTATACAATTAATAGTTTGTCAATTTTAAGAAACACATTACTATATTCATCATAATATGTCTATGAATAAAGTGAAAAATAACACTGTGATACTGATATATTTCAACTTGGTTGCACTTAATGGCACTGCGTATATTACACATACACAATCAATGGAGTATTATCTTTCCATTGGCAAAAAAAGTACACTATCACACAGCAACTAACTATCAATACTATCATACACATTTTAGCTATAAGTAGATACATTTTCATATTCTGGTACCCCATTGCTAATTAGGACCGTGCCAATGCTATGAACCCGGTAACGACACTCTCGTGACTGTCGGGTACCTATTCTAGTATGAAACTTTGCGAATAAAGTATGTATTCCATACTTAATTTCTCGTTTTTGTTACGCGAAATTACATACAAAATTAGTAAGATCATGAAATTCTAAAACAATGTCTGTACCAGTGAGCCAGGAGAAGAAAAGTGGCATATAAATTCCATTCGTTGGGATTTCTTTTTTCAGTCGCCTATCATTCGTATATTTAGAGAACAAAATATAGTTCGTAGCTGTTTTTATATATATGATGGCCTTATAATGTATAGGCTGTACCATATTTTGATGGCACACATTTTGAAGTTAGTTTATTGGCACATTTTGAATGAGACATCGCAATATTCTCGGGCAGGACGCTATGTTGCGCACTGGAACAAGTGATTGCTAAACATGTAGTGTCGGAGAAAGAGGAACCCATCAACCTTTCATTTATGAGAAGCACAATATGAATATATCACGAAATATCCGTAATAACTGATTTTAGGGAGTTTAGTTAATAGCTACGTTTTATTGTCGTTCGAGATTGCGTGAATTGGCGTAAAAGAAGGTATTTAACTTCGTTAAAGCGGCTTTCATTTGTAATTCTCATTACGCGCCGAACACTGTATGGGTTTAGAAATTGGTTCCAAAACCACGAAAGCTGTTGTAGCTCAGTGGTTAGAGCGCTCGTCCGGTGATCGAGAGGCTGGCGGTTCGATTCCCCATAACAGTTAGTTCTTCTTACGCATTTGATCTGTTCAATTTCTCTCATTTATATAATTATTTAAACAGATCAACACACTTGGGTAATTATCTGCACCAATTTCTCACGCATATATATATATATATATAACATAAAGTTAGATAAGCCGTCAGGCAGAGTGCTCAATGCAATTAATACAATTAAATGCAGAGCCCACGACAACACCTCAGTCGCCTACATCGGACTAGCAGGGGGAACATTCAAAGACCGTTTCCGCAATCATACAAAATCATTCAAACACAACAAATACGAAAAGGAAACCGAACTCTCTAAGTACATCTGGCGCCTCAAGAAACACAACACCGCGTACCAAATAACATGGGCAATCATCAAACAATCCAACAAATTTAGGCGCAACACCGGACACTGTAACTTATGCATGGAGGAAAAACTGGCAATCGCAACGCACAAAACCAAAATCATCAACCGTCGCACTGAAATCCTCTCCAAATGTCGCCACAACAAAAGAAAACCACTTAACCGGACAAAGAAAAAGTAACTATCTTCTAACTATCTTCTCGCACAGCAAAACATAACATCGCCTGATGATCGCCGCACGTAACGGCGTGAAACCTACGGTTGCAAAATGACTGTATAATTGATATATAATATTATATTATATATATATATATATATATATATATATATATATAATAAATTATCAAAATTATGCACTGCCCGTATCAAAAGTGCTCAATTCCTAAGAAGAGCGTAATATGTTGAAAACAAGCAGTAAATTAAGAATTATTTATACATTAATATTGAAACATATTAATATTGAATTATTTATATTAATTTGAAACCTTACATAAATTATATATATATATGATTGATTTTATTGTTTGCGTGCATGGCTGGACAAATGTAAATATACTTTTTCCAAGTCTGTGCACAGTTGTACAGTTGTATGAAGTACATTGTTATTGTAAGAAAATGTTGCAATGAATTAATGTATCTAAAGTTTTGATTACTATTATAGAAGAAAAAAAAATGACATTGAGAAATGTGTCTTGACATTTTGTTAAGCATAATTGAAGGATTAATTTGAAACCTTACATAAATTAATTTGGCATACAAAGAGTGGTTGAAAATTATTCAATTTAACGCGTAATTAATTAATTAATTAATTACGCGCGTAAACTAATTACACAGCAAGCATGCTAACGAATGACCGATTTGTGTGGCTAACCTTAAACATCTTTCCCTGTGATTATAGTGTTTATTGCATGTTTAATTCATGAGAAAAATACAAAAACATCATTTTGGTTTCTTAAAAATAAACCAAACGTTCGGAGGAAAATAGTTTACATACTAAATGATATTTTAAAAATATCTGCTGAGACCTTTGTTTTAAGAACATCTTTACCTTTAATTTGATACCTCACAAGCCTGGATTGGATACACAGCACTACTTATTGATTTCAACGGGTTTGGTCATTAATTAAGTTTAAGACATATTTGGGTGTTTTTTTAAAGTAAAGATGAATGTAAAAATTTTCTCAGACAGAATTGTTGATAATGATGGAAACTTGATATCCTTTGAGTGTTAATAGCATGTATAGTTTTTGCAGGAAATTACAAAAAGTAAAGTGTTAAAGTATTTCTTTATAATAATTATGCTAATTATATGCAAATAAGGTCAAACCTTTTTTTTCTTCTATGACATTGAATCACAAAATTGTATTCACCTTGTGTTATATAATTTTACTTTAGTTTTGAATTTATGCGTAATTTCAATAACATGCACTGTTGGTCATTACGCTCTGTTACACTGTAGTCGTGGAGTGTGATAAATATGTAAAACAATCCAGTAAGCCAATACTATCTAAGCTCGTCTCAACATAATTTTGTCTGAAACCTAGTGGAAACAAAACCCTTCTATTTATGGTACAACGTGTATGTGTATATAACTACGTGCACTCCGTTTGACATACACTATCAATTACACACACCAAACACATTGAACACTTACACATAATTATGCTTGATATCAATATATTTGATTAATCAATTCTAAATGGTATACCACAGAAGATTGAGTTAGTACCTTGGGCACACACAATATAGTAGTTAATGATCGAACCATAGTGTGCAAATATTGAAACACGTGGATAACCATCCTCATTGTCGTGATTGTATGTGAAAAGTGTCCACTATGTAAGCTACAAGGTGAGTCAAATAATAATGACCCGATTTCAATGACTTTTGACACCAACTTAAAGACTGAAATTAATAGAGTAAATGAAATGCGTGACAAGTAATTAATGTTGGCCTAAATATCTTGACTCCTACTCTCGCACTTATTATGGCACATTTGGTAAGCACTGGCAATCGATATGGGTATTGGCAGTCTGTTCCTACAGCAGCGTCTCGCTTAGTGGCTTATACGTTAAAATGTGTGCAACGGTGAAAGGTTGTATACTTCAAAAACTGTCAACACATTTAATTAATTAATACATTAACCACTGTGATTACTGTAACAATACTTATAACTTAAGAGTGCACTACACTAAATGGGTATCCCCTATCCTTAAGAACGGTGTTTAAAACTAGAATCGGAAAGTATACATGGCAAAATCCTCAATTAAAAAAGACTTGACAGTAATACAATTGTGTAAATGCCTATGGTTTTTGATTACTTATTATTAATGGGACATTACCCTGACTATAAACTGTGAATATCATCTATGTAAATCTTGAGAGATCTTTCAAATTTGTGCTTTTTACTGGAAACATTGGCGATTACGGTGACATTTCCAAGCTCGTCAGAGATGTAGTCCACTCCATGGGCATATTTTAGAAAATCGAGCAGGCTAACCTACCTATTTGTTGCACTTTTTGGTGAGTAAATGTGATCATCTTTAAGAAAAAAATATTTCTACCAGGTCCAATTTCGCAATTTAGTGGTCTAAAACATATCAGTGTTTTTGTACATATCCATATTGAGCTCTATTTAGTAGTGTGACCAATTGACACTGCTTAACCAAGTGGTTATGTTTTCATAAACAGAAACTCGGACCCACACGGTAACCGTACAATAAGTATGCACGCTATAAATCAATACAGGGAGACGTTTTGGCTTCTGAGAAGTTATTTCATGACAGCGCTAAAGACTACGCTGGCTTTATGGAGGTTCCTTCTGTAAAATGTTTAACTTCGACACATGTAGCGTCAAGGAATTACCGGGTCTCCTACCCACGTGTTCCAATGTATGTAGTTGAACTCATGTATTTCGTTATAATCATTATAACAAGAGCAACACTAACATTAGTTGTGTATCATTCGATATCTGTTTAATCACTGGTAAGCTTACTTACTGATGAATCATCCTTTGATAGATTTCTGTTGACACAAGAAAAAGCATAATTTTGAAAGTTAGATGACATGGTTGAATTCAGTATAATATCCACGACCAAATTAATTGGACATTCACATGTAGGTGTTGTTTAGTCTATTAGAGTGCAAGTACAACATTGTCATATATAGTGAATATTAACGACAATAATGTGAACTTTAATCAGAACTTACACGAAAAAAAGAAAAGAAAAAAGAAAGGAAACAAAAGAACTTCGCACTGATAAGTTCATATGTTATTTTATTCAAGTATAGATAATGTACACGAATGTTCAGACATCGGCATTTATTTACCTATAAATAACTAGCCAACCCACATACCTAGCTGATGTCGAATAATTTTAACACGGATTCACCCATCCCAAAACACATTAAATTGCTACATAAAGCAAGGAGGAACTCTTTACATATACTATAGTAAGGTATAAGTGAATTGTTCGTACAAGGAAACCAGTAACGGATTATTCCATGACGTCATCGGAATGTAATTGACCTTGTCACATGATCAGTTGCTATTATATTGGTGGCATTCATTTTCATTAAGAAGACCCATTTTACCATTTCAGCTACACAAATTAAGTCTTTACAAATTCTTTGGAATAATTCTATAATAAAATGTATTCAGTAAAACATACATTGTGAAAGGTACAATATGAAGGAAATTATATAATTATTCTAAATAGTGGTCATACCTGCATCTTTGCTGTAGAATGATGCTATATCATCTGAATACACAATTCGCTGACGCACGCGTCTATGGTCTTGGTAACACGCTTTAGTTGTCGACTTATAAGATGGGAAGTAGATGTGTTTGCCAGCCGGTGAGGAAACTATCTTGGTGCATTTATTCATGTCTTCGGCGGGTAAAGACCACCGCCACCTGCCACCCTCTTTTGGATCGGGTAGCTTCCTCACAAAACATAGGTATCCATCCACGGGGAAAATAAGACCTTTAGGTAAAAATCGAATTGTAAAGAAAAAAATCCAATTGATTATTGTGCCATTTTTTGCAAGCGGACAGGGATGAAATAGTTAACATATGTTATGACATTAAGCCTAAGGTCAGTGGCGTAGCTAGGTGTTTCATATTGGGGGGGGGGGGGGGGGGGGGTGAAAGTGAACCGACAAGTCAACTGTTGCGAATTGCCGCGCCGAGTTGAGAATCTTGAGTGGAGCGGCGGGGGTGAGTTTGGGGCAGTGGGTGACGTGGTGTTCCCAAACCGGCGCGAAAACGAGCCTTTGATAACCAACAGTGCCAAAAACGACCGACACGACTCACCCCCTGTCCCCCATTTTTGCATCGACGTGGATATTGTCTTGAACAGTAAACCGAATGTTTTATTTCACACAAAAAGTAATTTCCGTGTTTCAATTAAATTAGGTATTTGAACACACCTGTGCAGTTATCACGACCATCTCCAACATATCTCCGATTACAAGTACACGCAAATGATCCAATGGTATTGGTGCAAATAGCATCGGTGTGGCAGTCGTCAGAGCCTAGCGTACATTCGTCGATATCTATAATTCAAAAACATCAAATAGTTAAAGAAATTAATAAATACGCTCCGGAAGCAGATCATTTCCAACACCTCCACACACGCAACCCTGCGTAAAATCCCTCCAAACAAAAATATGTTTTAGAACATTTCAACATAGACGATGTGTTTCCACAGTTACTTTTTGTTCATTCATGTGCATGAGAAATCTAACACCCCCCCTACACTTCACACATTCACACTAAGGACAGTTTAGGCGCTCAATTGTTCGTCCATGTGGTAACCAATTCGGTTTATAGGGCAGTCATTTTACCGAGGGAGCATGATCATATCGTCTGTATTTTCCACAAACTGCAAAGAAGAACTAACGCACCTTTGCAGTCGGGCCGACCATCTCCAAAATATCCCCGATTGCACGCGCACACGAATGAACAATAAATATTGGTGCATGTTGCAATCAAGTGGCAGTCGTTGGCACCTGTCGCACATTCGTTTAATAATATCTAGAATCTAACAAATTAAATTCCTAACATTGTCATTTGGTAAAGCTTTAACGAAGATAATTATCCATATGTCCAAGCGGTTAAGTGGACATTAGACTCTCAAGGGGGGGGGGGGGGGGGGGGGGGTATACCAAGTGAGAGGTGAAAATGTGGGTAACGAAATTGTGGGTAACAATATAGTGGGTTCATTAAAAGTTGTTAGGGGGGGGGGGGGGGGGGGTGGGGGGGGGGGGGGTATACCAAGTGAGAGGTGAAAATGTGGGTAACGAAATTGTGGGTAACAATATAGTGGGTTCATTAAAAGTTGTTATCGCCATTATACCCGGCGTCCATGATGACGCAAAGTGTCGAGACAGGGAAGCGCGGGCTAACAGTGTAGATATATGTAGTGATTTGCAATACCAAGTTGGGTTGGGGTTGTGAGAGCTAAGTGTTGATATTCCCTAAACATGCCAAACTGTACAGTTGCAATATCCAACACATCCAAACCACACACGTATTGTATTTTCTTTCCAATAAAGGTTCTAATGCCGTAACCGAAATGTTAAACTGTTTGTCCCTGTCCCTAGATAATTGTTTTCTAAGCAAAAAGTATTTGACTTCCGATAGGGAACTCTTCTACTCTCCTCTCAATTTTAAATACACCACCGCCAACCCGGCGATATACATAGAAATATTATCTGGAGACTTATTTTACCGAATTATGCTTTTCCACGAATCATTACGAATCATTAATGTAAACGCACCTGTGCATTTATCACGACCATCTCCATCATATCCTTGGTTGCATTTACACTTGAATGATCCTATGGTATTGGTACATGTTCCATCGGTGTGGCAGTCATCAGCGCTAGCCGCACATTCGTCAAGATCTATATAGATGTTTTACAGGAAACGCAATTAAATATTATAATGTGACCTATGAATGCGTCACTGAAGTAGATACATTGTATCACCGAACAATGTACGTCCTTGCATTAAACCGGGCGGGCTAACAGTGTAGACATATATAGTAATTTCCAATACCAAGTTGGGTAAGGGTTGTGAGAGATAAGTGTCGACCTTCCCTAAACATGCCAGATTGTACTGTTGCAATTCCCAACACATCCAAACCACACACGTATTGTATTTTCTTTCCAATCAAGGTTCTAATGACGTAACCGAAATGTTAAACTGTTTGTCCCTCTCCCTAGATAATTGTTTTCTAAGCGGAAAGTATTTGACTGACTATAGGGAACTCTTCTCCTCTCCTCTCAATTTTAAATACACCACCGCCAACACGGCGATACACATAGAAATATTGTCAGGAGACTTATTCTACCGAATTATGCTTTTCCACGAATCATTACGAATTATGAATGTAAACGCACCTATGCATTTATCACGACCATCTCCATTATATCCTGGGTTGCATTTACACTTGAATGATCCAATGGTATTGTTACATGTTCCATCGGTGTGACAGTCGTCAGCGCTAGTCGCACATTCGTCAATATCTAGATGTTTAAAAGGAAACGCAATTATATATTATAATGCTACCTATGAGAATGCGTCACTGAAGCATAAACATTGTATCACCGTACTATACACGTCCTTGCGTTAAACTTTTCAAACGAGAAATGTAGTTAAGTCGTTCAGACGAGAATGTAGTCTAGAACTGTAAACAGTGGGCGTTTTACGCATCTGAGAGTATGGTGAATTGGTATTCCACATCTCAAACTGAGGAAAGCTAGGGATTAATATATCTTGCGTGTGGTCTCATTTCAAATTAGGTATCACGCACAACTCAATTATGTTCAAATATAAGCTAAAACCTCTTCAGGTACTGTCATGTTATGAAGCTAAAGGAAGTTACAATGTCATTTGGTTGAATATATGTTGTAGGTTGTATTAGAGTGACAGATACTGGAATGGAAGCCAAGAGAACAACAGTTTTCTGGAAAAAGCAACAAAGATGATTTCGATTTGTAATCAACCAGAGACAGGCAATGACAAGTTGAATCATTTGAAAGTTAAAGATAGGTTGGGGGTATACCAAGTTAGAGGTGAATATGTGGGTAACGAAATTGTGGGTACCAATAGTGGGTTGATTAAAAGTTGTTATCGCCATTGTACCCGGTGTCCATGATGACACAAAGTGTCGAGACAGGGAAGCGCGGGCTAATAGTGTAGAAATGTATAAATTTGAAATACCAAGTTGGGTTAGGGTTGTGTAAGTGTTGATATTCCCTAAACATGCCAAACTGTACAGTTGCAATACCCAACACATCCAAACCACACACAAGAATTTGACTTCCTATAGGGAACTCTTCTCCTCTCCTTTTAATTTTAAATACACCACCGCCAACACGGCGATATACATATAAATATTGTCAGGAGACTTATTTTACCGAATTATGCTTTTCCACGAATCATTACGAATTATATGTAAACGCACCTGTGCATTTATCACGACCATCTCCATCATATCCTGGGTTGCATTTACAATTGAATGATCCAATGGTATTGTCACATGTTTCATTGGTGTGGCAGTCATCAGCGCTAGTCGCACATTCGTCAATATCTAGATGTTTAACAGGAAACGCAATCAAATATTATAATGTTACCTATGAATGCGTCACTGAAGTAGATACATTGTATCACCGTGCAATACACGTCATTGCGTTAAACCGCGCGGGCTAACAGTGTAGACATATAGTAATTTGCAATACCAAGTGTGGTAAGGGTTGTGAGAGATAAGTGTCGACCTTCCCTAAACATGCCACATTGAACAGTTGTAATTCCCAACACATCCAAAACCACACACGTATTGTATTTTCTTTCCAATCAAGGTTCTAATGACGTAACCAAAATGTTAAACTGTTTGTCCCTGTTCCTAGATAATTGTTTTCTAAGCGGAAAGTATTTGACTTCCTATAGGGAACTCTTCTCCTCTCCTCTCAATTTTAAATACACGACAGCCAACACGGCGATATACATATAAATATTGTCTGGAGACTTATTTTACCGAATTATGTAGTCGGAACGCCTCTTAGCCGAATAACCGTTAAAAGGTCAATTATTACCGAAACGAACTTCGCAATTGTGAACCGCGCACTTTCGGTACTAAAACCGAGTTAAACTCCCGCGGAATCTGAACTATCATTTCAAGAGTGATCTTGAGGTCAAATGTAAGTCTTTTTTGGAGATTAATGTCTTGACATATTCCTAATAATACAATCTGTCTTACTAACTTATTAAAACCAGTCTCAGACATTTACAAGCAGAGTATTTCACATGGGAAGTTTGCAATTTTTTCGATATCGAAAGTGAAATGTACAAAAGTAGCGTTACATTGATCTGACAAACAGCTGTCGTAAACAGCGAAATTACAACATTGTCACATATTCAGATAAATGAGGGTTTTAGTCATTATTATTTCCTAAATCGATTTTACGACGTGACCATTTAAGTAGATAAAAACAGATTGTAAGAGAGAGTAAAATTTGGAACCATTGGCATTTTGTCCATTGTCCATCCATATGCGATCGCATTATATTTTGATGTTTGTGCGGATTGCAGGCTTTGTGCATAGGAGGGACATCTTTCGAGGGAAATCTGTTTCAACTTATGAGCTAAATAACTGTGATATCCTTTTTATCTAACAGAATAAATGATGTTTTTGCATCATGTGGCTCTAGAAACAGAATTGATGAAGTGTTTAAATCTCACGGATATACATGTAACTAGTTTCCCTTGATAGCTCAGATGGTAAAGGGTTCGCTTGGAGAACGATAGATCCGGGGTTCGAAATCGATCCTTCTGCTCTGCACATTTCCATATGATTTTTTTTTCTCGTCAAAATCATTTTGTGTGTGTGATTTATTTATGAATGTTTGGTTCATTTCTTTTTCATAAGTTAACACATCCCCACCATTCTAGTATAAATAATCCCAAAGCAACAAACAAACCTCGGCAGGCCTAGTGCTCGGGATCAGAGAGACTTTAAAGTTGTATTGTATTTCCTGGTATAAAAGACGCAACGTATTTTTTTCATATACACACGGAGTCACGGACGGCCCATGATGTGACGTTTAGAAGATGGTTTTCATGACAATGTTTTGCTGCACTTACACCTGATTTTCCTCATTATGCGTATGTGTCTTTTGAAACTAACCTGAGCACAATCGCACCTAGACGGAATATCGGGTAAGAAACATGGTCATCATAAATCATCATAAAACAATCATAAATAAATTAAAAACCCAACAAAATTGATTTTGATGAGAAAACAAAAATCCGTGACATTGTGCAGGATCGAACCTGGGACCTCCCGTTCTTCAAGCGAGCGCTTTAACATCTACGCTATCAAGGGAAACTATTTATAACCGGGAGATTCAAACACTTTATTGTCACGTGCCAACTTTTGGTCACTACAATTGAGCTTCACATCGGGCTTCAAATGATGCGGCAAAAATCGTCTTAAACACTATTACTATTTCAAACACGAAGGATATCAAACAACTCGTTATAATGTGCCACTGTATAGATGGATTTTTTACGACGTTGTAAAATAAGGGATTTACGGACGTTTTCATCTAAATTGGCTACCATTTCTTCCAGTTCATGTCAGTTTTTACGCCGATGCAGTAGCATGAAATCTCACATTTCGATCCGTTGGTGTCTGAAATATATTGATACGTTTTTACGACGTTGTAAAATAAGGGATTTACGGACGTTTTCATCTACATTGGCTACCATTTCTTCCAGTTCATGTCAGTTTTTACGCCGATGCAGTAGCATGAAATCTCACATTTCGGGTCGTTGGTGTCTGAATTATATTGATTCGATAAAACAGCATGAAGTAAAATAGATGTATGCTTCATTGTAGGTTAGTGGGTAAACGATCAGCGGTCTCATTTTGTATATATTTCGTCCTAAATAAGTGTTAGTTATTTATAAATAGGAAATCGACTAAATTTGAATTTTTCGTGTTTACATTAGGACGCCCTCGTACCTAATAATTTGGGGTCAAATCGAACTTGCGTACCGACTAATGCTTTTCCACGAATCATTACGAATTATTAATGTAAACGCACCTGTGCATTTATCACGACCATCTCCATCATATCCTGGGTTGCATTTACACTTGAATGATCCTATGGTATTGTTACATGTTCCATCGGTGTGGCAGTCATCAGCTCTAGTCGCACATTCGTCAATATCTAGATGTTTAAAAGGAAACGCAATTAAATATTATAATGTTACCTATGATATGAATGCGTCACTGAAGCAGAAACATTGTATCACCGTACGATACACGTCCTTGCGTTAAACCGTTCAAACGAGAAATGTATTTAAGTCGTTCAGACGAGAATGTAGTCTAGAACTGGTAAACAGTGGACGTTTTACGCATCTGAGAGTATGGTGAATTGGTATTCCTTCATCTCAAACTGAGTAAAGCTAGGGATTACTATATCTTGCGTATGGTCTCATTTCAAATTAGGTATCACGCACAACTAAATTATGTTCACATATAAGCCACTCACTAATACCTCTTCAGGTACTGTCATGTTATGAAGCTAAAGGAAATTACAAGGTCATTTGGTTGAATATAATTATTTTGTAGGCTGTATTAGAGTGACGGATACTGGAATGGAAGTCAAGAGAACAACAGTATTCTGGTAAAAGCAACACAGATTATTTCGATTTGTAATCAACCAGAGACAGGCAATGACAAGTTGAATCATTTTAAAGTTACGGATTGTGAAAAAAAATAATATCTAAAGCAGCTTGAAAAATATATATAAAATAACTAGCGCACCTGTGCAGTTATCACTACCATCTCCATCGTATCCTGAGTTGCAGGTACACACGAATGACCCACCGGTATTGTTACATGAGGCATTGGTGTGGCAGATGTCAGCACCAGGCGCACATTCGTCAATATCTAGAATACAATAAAAAATCCAATACTCTTATTTGGTTACGCATCTACCTCGCTGCAGCCAGTCAATTATAATATATACCCAGCTTGTAAAACGCATTGTAATTCCTTTTCGATACAACGAAAAAGACTAAGTCAGGTAATTAAATAACCTAAATAAATAAGTTGATCACGTTTACAGTCAGCTCCACGACGGGAGCCCGTTCGTTTTGAGGGCGTGCTATCTAATGACGCACTAACGTCATATTTTGGATCAAATGACGGGAGTCCGTCTTCCGCTGAGATTACGAATAATTTCGATATTTCAATAGAGGGCGGTCTCGGGTACGTTATCAAGGTCTCCCGTCACAGAATTGAAGAAAAAAATTCAGATTTTCAATCATACAATAACTCTCTTATCTCTGAGATAACCTAAACAAATTCATCACTATACAATCACTACAAGGCATAAATCTAACGTAAAAAATATCACACTTACCCTAAAAACTCATTAAAATGGTGTAAACTCGCCTTAAAAATGGGAGTCTTTTAGCGGTATATAGGCTCAAAAAGATATAATTGCGAGATTATTGCGAGATTATGGCACCAGAGGTGAGATTAAATTATCGCACTAGCTGCCGCGAGGAGTTGTGGTACCTAGACTGGCCTCAATTTGTTAAGATTTTATGTGTATGCATATATTTAGGGTTGAAAAGCGAAAATGCAATGATTGCACAAATTGACGGGTACACGTCACCACGGTGACGCACACCCGTCAATTTCTAGCGCCCTCAGGTGAAACGGGCTCCCGTTGTGGAGCTGACTGGTTTATGTACAAACATGACAAATGTTCAAATGATTTCGCGGGAAATGTAATATGTCATGCCACTGTATCAGTGGTTTTTACATTGATGGTATTCGTATGCCAAAGGGCGCTCTACTCCTGTTCTCTCCATATGTTGTAATACACCACCGTTAACACGGCGGCCGGGACGTTGATATTTTTCAAATAGTAAGTGTATCCTCTGAAACTTTCATTTTACCCAATTGTCCTTTTCAATGTATCTATACGAATTATTAAACTAAATGCACCTGAGCAGTTATCACGACCATATCCTGGGTTAAACATGCACGTTTGGTATGATCCAATGGTACTAAAATACTTTTCGTTCGATAGCACCGATGCGTTAACACCGTTCAAAGGAGAATGTAGTTCAGAATTGTTAAACAGAGGACGTGTTGTGTCTGATTTCCCACATATCAAACTGAGGAAAGCTGGCTCGAGATATTTTACATGCTTTCTCATTGTAAACTAAGTGTGATACGCAATATTGTTAAAAGGCCAATCAGTGGAATGTTTACCAAGTACTGTCATATTATGATGTTGGAGGCAATTACAAGGTCTCTAATAGTGGTTAATACAATAACAACGAGTAAGTAAAGACACGGATCAAGTGAACATAATCACGTTACGAACCCAATAACGAAGTTTGAAAAGTTGGGATGTCACTGGAAATACCGTTATACTGAATCATGTCATTTTTTTATGACAACAATGGATGTGGAAGCTGTTTGGAAAATTAAGTCAATATTCATGCAGGTATTTCACGTAAAGGTCCCTTCTACTGCACTATTATTAAAAAGTCATACACTCGTTTACCAGTGAGGCTTTCGTGAGTCACAAAATGAAGCGTGATGATATGTAATACTATTATATTCCGTGGTACTGGACCAATGTTTTTATATACTCTACCCTGACTACTATATATCTTAAACACCACCATAATGGCGGCATGTATCATGAATATTGACGTTTAATCTGTCTTGAACGGTACATTTACTTTCGGTAAGTTAAAAATATATTATTATCGAAACAGTTTTATCCCCTCAGTCCATTCCCTGTTTCAAAATGTTAATCTAAACGCACCTGTGCAGTTATCACGACCATCTCCATCGTATCCTGGGTTGCATATACACGTGAATGATCTAAAGGTATTGGTACACGTAGCATTGGTGTGGCAGTCATCGGTTTGTAT
>CM069449.1:29453307-29588099 GCA_035610835.1 Ophiura sarsii
CTTCAAGAAACACCCCCAGTTCCAATTACCCCAACTGCCGTTCCATTTACCCCAATGCAGACTAAATTTGGAGCAAAAGACTCTGCAATAAACAAAATGTATTATATATTAATATAGATATACTATATATTCACACAATCGTTAAAAATGTACCCCATGAACTCTATTTTAAATCAAAACACAAAAGTTCTATGAATAACATGCATTGTCTTTTGTTTTGAACGCATTTATGCTAAACGTTCCATTTACCCCCAATTTACCCTATACACCAGATCGCACCAAATGAGTTCGAAAATTGAAAAAATTCTACTTCTCAGAGGGGCACATCCCCCTCAGAGTCAGACTCCCCCCTGTTCGAGCTTTTAAATAATCTTTACTTAAATTAAGAAAATATCAGTATATGTGTATAAATATCTTGGTGTTTTGGCATCAAAATAAAATAACAGTCTTTAGCATATATTGATTTTAAAAATGAAAAAAAAAATGATTGACACATCTATGTGTTTTCTGAAATTTGGCCATGGAATGCCTCCTGTATTTGTCAATGGGTTTTCAAACAACCGTCAACAAACAACGACCAATTCCGTAATCAAAAACGGCTTTTTGGAACAAATCAAACTTGGCATATCTTCTTTCTTATCAATGTACACATCCTGTGCTATTTTGAAGCAAATCTATGGCGGTCCCCGTCTAATAGTCCAAAATAGCATCATATCGGCACTCGGATAGTTTGGCTATTGAGATAATATTTAATTCGGCTAAGTAATAGCCGCTAATATCTTAATAGCGTCAATTGAAACACAAAAAGTTCGGAGTTTCAAAAAAATTCAAAGTCGAAAATAGCTAAATAGCTCAAATCAGGTTGTAAATATCTAAATTAGCAGATTTTTACCCCTATAGTACTTTAACACACAAAATATCCAAATTATCTAAATACTAATGCACAAATGTTACAATCCCGCACCTAACTCCCTTTTTGAGACCTTGGCGGCACACCCTACCAAGTTGAGTCCCCCCCCCCCCCTCCTCCACACCCGCCTCCCCTCCCCACCACCCCCTCCCCCTCACCGGATGCGAATTTATTAACTGTAACAACATTTGGCCAAACACTGTATACCATGTAATTATCAGTCTTATCATATAAATAATACTATACACTTTATTCCGTCAAGGTATCAACTGTTGTTTACCGTACGGTCAATAATACCCCCCCCCCCCCCCCCCCCCCCCCCCCCCCGGATAGCACAGTACCGTCTCAGGTCTCATATTAATGGTTGGATGTGTTATCATGCGTCATTGGAAAACTGATTGTGACATTGGATTTATCATCAGTGTCATAATTAAAACGTAGCGATTCTAATGTTTTCAGAATGTGCAAGCACGATTGTAATCCGTTGTGTAAAAAGAAAGAGTAAAATAGAGCTTCGCAAAATAAGTTGCAGGGAATGCAGGTTTTCTGGGACACCCTGTAAAATACGTCACGTACATGTTCAATGTAGGCCTATATTATTGTCTCGCCTATAATTATTGTATCAATCAATTGGATTGTCAATAAAACGATTGATAGATTTGCCAAAGTATTAAATATGGTAATTGCCTTTGTGGTATATCGACTATGAATATCGATCATTTTGTGCCGCCCGCCGGTGTTCCTGGTCTGAATTCACAGCAGTCAGCGTGCAAAAAAAGAAACTCGTATGGGAAAGCTATGTATTGGTATTATACGTGTAACGTGTTTGCTTTACGTAATATATATTTGTCCTGTACGGGTCCTGTATGAATTATAACACTTTAAAATTGAACTTTGGAACCAGGTCTACAGTACTAATACTAATAACGTTGCAATTTATGACGCGTGATTGATCAAGTCTTTGAAAGGGTCGAGGAATGGGTATCACTGTGTAAACACGCATAGAGTAAATACATTGAAGATTTATATCGGAGTACAACTATTACTAAAGTTCATCAGCGAAAAATAATCTTCATCGGTTGATAAAATCTGATATGGGTGTTGCCAAGCTTTCGTCCAAGGATCCAAGCGGGCTACTTTTGATGACGTAATGTGCTCCCAAATACCATTTTTAGGGGAAAAGAAGCTATTTCTTAGTATTATCCCTTTAAAACCACAACACTATAGATACGAAATAGATCGGGCTACATGTCAGTGCCATTGTGCTTTTTAAAACAAGAATTGGGCTACTTTTCAGCCTGAATTGGGCGACAATGAACATGTCGCTGGCAATTTACACATACATGAGATGAGAAACTGCCTCTTTTTCTAGACAGGCAGCACCATGTCGGCACGTATGAAAAAGGCGGTGGCGAGGTAAGACTTTATGTATTTTGTTTAAAACAATTTTATAACAGTATGGTCTACCTTAACTTATTAATGTTGTACAACTTGTATAGCTGATTCATTGCCATTAAATATCTGTAAGTTTTCATGTAATTTGTAATAATTGCCAATGACTTTATTACTCATATTTATGAGATACAGACTATTTTGTTCACGGGCATTTTTGTCCATAACTTCCGTGTCGAAAATATTCTATCAGTGTGGAGGCTTGGATATATTTAACATGGAAATACGCATCCTCTGAATATGGATGAATGAAAATAATGACATAATGAGTGGTTAAAATTGTGGCGCTTTCTTTATTCTTAATTCGATCTTAAGTTATATATAGATAATAATGGTAAATGCAACGTGATTAGTTCAATTCGGCGTGCCTATATATATTTTGTCTACTCTATGCTCATGATGCTTTATCCAAGGCATGTGTAATGCCTTTCATATTGTAGCCTACAATGCCAGTTATCTGTTTCAAGAAAGACAATTAACCGTAATTAACATGATTAATGAACATGAGGATATTAAAGGTGTATGGAAGCAGAGAGATGTTACTATTTTATCTCTCCGATTGGAGTCTCCAAATAATTATGATTAAATCATATAGGGCGTGTATTATGTAACAATAGGTATAGGCCTAGGCCTGCGTGTACTCACCGTGTACAATGCATGGTACAACCGGTTGCTCTGACAATCGATAATATATTGACGTGATGCATAGCCTAGGCTATACATGTCATACAATTGGCAGGTAATAATAATTTACCGCGTTGAACACAGGTAAATATGGCTGGAATGATAATTTAACTGAAAACGTTAGAAACCGGATTGTTTCAATTAGGGACCGTTCATTATTTCTACCGGAGGGGGGGGGGGGGGGGGGGGGGGGGGGGCGGTAGCTGGAAGAAAACGAGAACCAAAAAACACATGACCCCCCTTCCCTAGATACAAAAAAGTTATGACCCCCCCCTCTGGAATGTAGAAAAAAGTTATGACCGCCCCCCTTTTTTTTTTTTACACACAGCCCGGCCTACAAATACAATAAGCATACACAATTGAAGGGTGGGTGCAATAACTTAGCACTTTAACTTAGCACTTAATTGCACCCACCCCTTCATTATGAATATTTGAGAATACTAAAATACACCAACAAAAAAAATAAAAAAATATATATACAACAATTACCGTTTACGGTATTGAGCACTTTGTTCAATGGCTAGTCTAACCATAAACGGTTGTCAATACATAATACAACAATTATATTATTATATACACTTGTGATTTTTGTGGAGTAAAGTGTATACTTTCAGACAGTGTATATGTGTGGGCATGCTGTCAGCATGGGCACAGTGTCCGATAGAGGGGTTTACATGCACAAATGCATGTAACTTTGGCTCTGTGCATTTAAACATTTGCCTGTGTGCAATTTTTCAAGGACATATTGCTGTTGTGCAGGTAACTTTTATTTTCTAAATCGGACACTGCATGGGTATGTTCTCAGCATGGGCATGCAGCGGTGCAGCTTGATTTTTCATATTGGTGGGACGAAAATTAAAAATTAACCGACAATACTTTTACCGACTAAAAAAATGTGCGCGTAGCACGTGAAAATTTACTATTTTCCGTGATTGAGGTCTATTTTGGATTTAAACGTGCTTTAAAACACTGAAAATATATTTTGTGGGCACATGCGCGCATATCGCGAGAAAAAGAGCCATATTTCACATGATTGAGGTCTATTTTGGCTTTAAAACACCAAAAATATATTTTGTGGGCACATGCCCGCATAGCGCGAGAGATATGCCATATTTCCCATGATTGAGGTTTATTTTGTATTTATTTCAAAGGTGCTTTTATTCACCAAAAATCTATTTTGTGGGCACATGCCCACAACAAAATAGCCATCCATAATTGAGGTCTATTTTGGCTTTAAACGTGCTTTAAAACACTGAAAATCTATGTTGTGGGCACAAGCGCGCATATACCCCGAGAAAAGAGCCATATTTCCCATGATTGAGGTCTATTTTGGCTTTAAACATGCTCTAAAACACCGAACATCTATTTTGTGGGCACATGCGCGCATAGCGCTAGAAAAATAGCCATATTTCCCATGATTGAGGTCTATTTTGCCTTTAAACATGCTTAAAACACCGAAAATCTATTGTGTGGGTACATGCGCGCTAAAATAGCCATATTTCCTATGATTGAGGTCTATCTTGGCTTTAAACGTGCTCTAAAACACCGAGAAAAAAATTGTGGTTTGAAATATTAGCACACAAAAGTTATGACCCCCCCTTTAATTTCCTAAAAAAAGTTGTAACCCCCCCCCCTTTTGATTTCTTGAAAAGTTATGACCCACCCCTGTTTGGTGCCCCCCCCCCCCCCCCCCCCCACCCCCCCCCCCCTCCGGTAGAAATTATGAACGGTCCCTTATTGCACAAAATATAGATGATTTTTAGATAGAAGGCATTTTATCTGAGAAAATAACGGACTGACAAAAACACCGAAACTTTTAAATGCGGTGCCGCGTCGTAGAATCTTTTTTTAGTAAAATAAAAACTAAAATCCCGATATGATGTTATTTGGAAGCCGGGTTGAAATGAAAGTCGAACAACCACCAAAATTCCATCGTATTATCCGGTGAATAATTTATAAAACCATAGTTACACGACTTTTGTTTGAAATGGGCTTCTATAAATGATATTCGTAACGGGTGGAAGTTTGATTTACGTGCTAGTATAAGACTATAATTGGCAGCCATCGTTATGAAAACTGTTGTCAGCTATGCCGTCTATCTATAACTAAGTTACTAACGGGCTAGGCTATATCTATTCATTTTCAATTCTTTAATTCTAGACCCACACAAATTCAGCTTTGGCCACTTTTCATGCGAAGAGAGCTCTTTTATAAGAATCGTCATTCAGTGTGTCATTGAACTTTATTAATAAAATCAATAATAATCTACCTACTAAAATGTTGATAGTTAGTTGAATTGAACACATATCTTCATCTATATTATCCATGACATACAATACATTATTTGAATCTTTAGAAGGTATTTTAAACAATACATTGAGATTATCCTAAAATCATCATCGTAATCACAAAGGCAGTTTTTTTCAGTTAAAAGTCATTGTTTTTGTTCAAAAGTGGCCAAAGCGGGATTTGCACTTACTGAAGGGATAGGGTAGTTAGGTGGTGAAAATAACGGGATGAAGTGTATTTGATTGAAGACTATAAGACATGGATGGGATGTATTTGTAATCAAGTCTGTAACTCATGGGACACTTTTTTGAGACACCCTCCTGTATAGGCCCTATGTATATACTAGTATTGACATTATACTGAGAGTCCTTATCATCGTACGGTCAGGACTGAGTCTGTGTAATAAAAGCCGTTTGCTTAAGGGGCGTGACATTTTTTCCCCAATTTAGTGGGCATCTGCTATGACAAAAAAAAATCATTTTCTTTCCTTTTTTTTAACATTTATATAGTTAACGATTTTATTTTTTAAATTAACACGATATCACTTGTACCCAGCCAGTGAATTATGCTAACACTACTATCATCTTCAAACAATGAATTCGCGGCAATATCATTTCGCAAATTTGAGCTCTCGCAAAATTCGCGAAATTAAATTGTTCGCGAAATTAACTTATTTACAGTATTATAAAGCTTGTTGCTGAATAGGCCTACATAAATATTGCTCGCTTCGCTGACGTGCTGCTATGCTGTAAGCCTACATAACCAAAGATTTTCCAAACACCCCCTATAGGCCTACGCGTATTACGGTATATTCGTAATAAAATCTCTTTATTCGTGATAAAAATAATGAGGATTGTGTGTGTTTTGCCAATTTGACCCAATTCGCGTACCAAATTGACAACATTTAAAAACACCTGTTCTACGGGCCCGACAGCCCCAATTTTTTTCCGAATTGTCCATTATGTTTTTATTTTCGATATATTTTGCAAATTTGATTATCAACTTTGGGAACATTTCGGTGAATTATAAGCAATATTCTTCGAAATGTTCAATAACAAAAATTCAAAATATTTCGAGAACAAAAATCATTTCAAAAATAGATTTGGAAATATGGGTCATTCCTGTTTTGAGGGGTCCATTTGGAGCTGTTTTGTGACATCAAATTTGATATATTTTCCTCAGTGTGTTACATTGCCTAACATGTAGTTATTACTTGAGAAATATTATTATAAGGATTGATACAGATGTATATTAACATTTTACATTAAAACCACCATTAAGGATTAACCTCGAAATCACAGGACCCTGTTTTTGTTGATTAGCTGCATTCGTCGATTTTCATGTCCCGAGTTATGCGCGACACCAAAAAGTAATAAATCCTAGATATTATTACAAACAGAGACTTCTGACATTCAATAAATATTGTAATAATGTTTTATAATGTGTCTATATATTTCCAGGTAAATTAAACTATTCAAAAAGTGTTTTCTTGAAAAATCCGACATAACTGGGACATTCATGTCCAGTATTGTACGACACCCAAAAAATCAGGAAATATCCTCATGCGCATGAAAAAGTATGGAAATATAACACCAAATGGAATATTTTGTATACCTGAGCTCTCTCCACATAAAAAATAAGACACATAGGGACTCTCAATGTAAAACTATGTGAATTTGAGTGCCAAATATGCTAAAAATCATGTCCCAGTTATGTACGACACCAAAAAATCCGGAAATATCCCTCATGCGTATGAAAAAGCATGGAAATATAACACCAAATGGAATATTTTGTATACCTGAGCTCTCTCCACATAAAAAATAAGACACATAGGGACTCTCAATGTAAAACTATGTGTAATTTGAGTGCCAAATATGCTAAAAAATTAACTTTTAGTCATTTTAACACGATTTAGTGTCCCAGTTATGTCGTACAGATTTTAAAATTTACTTTTTTGCATGTTATCAAGATTTTTTTCCAGGTTTTTTGTTTTTATTATGTTAAGGGTCCTAAATCACATTTAGATATGCATATTAAACTATTTCAAGAGTTTTAATATTTCCTTAGTGGGAGTTAAATGATCATTTCATGTCCCAGTTATGTCTGACAAAGTACAGATGATTTCAGCAGTTGTTGGTATCGTACACTTTTGTGATAATCGTAGCAAAAAAAATCGTTTGGATTCAAAAAATATAGGTATTTCTCTCTATTTGTGCAAAATTTCAAGATCAACAATCAATGTTGAATTTTTGGTCATATGTCACACAATTGGACCCCTGAAAACAGGAATCACCCATATACATCAAAAAGGGATTATTTTGTATGCTTAAATAATGCGAAAGTACGACTCGACTCAGACAGTCCAGCAAGGATTTACCGGTGTGGAATTGTTAGGAGCAACCTTAGAAAAGGTTGTATTTTGTTGGTTATCTGTTGTGACAAGCTTGTTTTTTGTTTTGTTTTTGCTTAATCATTCTTTAATTTGTTTTTATTTATACAGGGCAAAGTGACCGTGAAGCCCAAGAAGAAGGAAAGAAGGGAAGAAGAAGGATCTGGACGAACTCAAGAAAGAATTGGAATTTGTAAGTATATATATAATGGACGCACCATTCGATTTTCAGGGGGTGGGCATGGACGTTTGGATCTGGCAGAATTTTTTTTAAAGTTTTTATCTCTCCGCGAGCAAAAGTAATCCAAGCGTACTCGCTCGATTATGGTCAGTTCAGACGCACGCCGTGTTGGCAGCACACAGTGCGCTTGATGCATTCATGCGCGCCTGCTTCATTCTGTATTCATTCGCTGCTGTAAGTGTCAGGAGGCTTCGCCAATTGGAATTGATCAAACTATAGACGTAATTCTTAAAGGTAGATGTTCCGATTTTCAACTTGAAGTTCTCTATTCTACATGAAAGGTCATCCTTAAAAAAGTTGTGTTCCAAAGTTTGAGTTGCATAGGTTCGTATTTTAGACGCACAAGATGCTGTGAACTGTACCCATTGAGTAGTACACAAACTATATCGGTGGTTACCACCATTCGCGGTAATTCGACGTTATTTCATCGATTTCTCCGTAATTATACCGATTTAGGCCGTCGAATTTCAGTATGATGATGAGAAAAATACGAGCTTTCATATGATATGAAAATCTCCGTATGTTTGAAATAATTCTGTGTTACGAAAATGTGATCGGGTCATCTACCTTTAATTGGCGCATTTACGTCGAAGAGGATTATGTGAACTGAAAACGAGGCTAGCGAATTAACCAAGACGAGAGTGCTGTAGTTTTTCAATGGGGTGAACTTGCACTATAATGATACAAAATTCTTCATACTTCTGAACTGTTTAATATTTGACCTTATTACATTCGTGAAATAAACTTGAATGTATTTATAACTATTTATTTCCACTAGCTTGAAATTAATTGTTTGCTGGTAACCAATTAGTGTTAACAGTGGCGTAACAGCCGGGGGCAGGGGGGCACAATGCCCACCCCCCCCTGAAGGTGCTCAGCAGAAATTCAAACCTACCCACCAGGAAAAATGGGGGGGGGGGGGAAGAGCGATTGTTTGTGACCGTGCGAAATTTTGTGCCCCCCCCCCCCCCCCCCCCCCCCCCCCACACACACACACACACACACCCCACACTTACGTGAAATTCACGAGGTGATTGACTGGGAAAACATTTGGGGCAACCTTTTACGAAAATTTCTGTCGGGTCGAACTGGTGTTCACCAGGAAAAAAATAATATCCTTTAATTGCCCCCCCCCCCCCCACCTGGAAAAAATCTCAGATACGCCACTGAGTGTATAACACTTATATCTAGGAAAATGTAGAAGTTCACAGTTCATTGCATTGCAGTAAACAGTACGAGACTGTAAAGTTTATCGGAGCACTAATTGCTCTGAGCATGCATAGTTGGATTACACTTCCTCTTTTGACGTAAATGTGCCAATTAGGAAATAACGTCTATGTTTGTCAATGCAATGGGCTTTTCCATTTGAAATCCGTACACCCTCCATGTAAGACATGACCTTTATCTTCCTCGTAGGGAACGTGAATTTCAAATGGGGGTGACTCCATCTGAAATTCCCACTCCCTGTGGGGAAGATTCAGGTAATGTTTCATTTTCATTCATTCATTTCATTCATTTGAGGATTACAACTTAGTGGACGTGTAAGTCATTCCCGTTGATTGTGAACAACATTATGTTGTGACAGTGTATTGAGTGATCCATGTTATGACTTAAAGGGGGGGGGGGGGGGGGGTAGATAAGTACAATAATTTATGTTATGACGACATGCTACTTTCTTCAACGTAAGAAATAGGAAATTAATTTCATTAATATTTGTGTTGCTATTTTTCAGGACCATCATAAAATTCCAATAGAGTCGTTGTTTGAAAGATTGGAGACTAGTCCGGACAAGGTGAGTAATCGTTAATTGTACTAAGAATTTGAAATTATTTACTGTTGGATAAGAAGCAGATTTTTATTACAGTTTATTACCCATCAATTAATTTATTTGAAGATTAAGTGGAGTTTGTAAATATTTGACCATAGGCCTAGAAGCTGATGACAATTCTGCTGACTAAATTCAATTGTAAGGTCTGTTTTGCCAGTTAATTTAGCCTTTTTTTAAATTAAGTACACTCTACCAACACAATGTCTTTAATTCACACTGGACACATTTCAAGATACACAAATAGAACCAATAGAACCCCCTCCCCCAAATAACCTTTTCAATTGTTTACTTACTTACTTATCAGGGTCTTACGTCAGCGAAAGTACAAGAAGTATTGGAACGAGATGGCGCTAATGCACTTACGCCCCCACCGACAACTCCCGAATGGATAAAGTTCTGCAGTAAGCTCTTTGGCGGATTTTCAACTCTACTATGGATTGGTGCTATACTCTGCTTTTTGGCCTTCGGTATTGAAGTCGGAACCAAAGATGAACCCGCAAAAGACAATGTAAGTGTAATTTGTTGCATTAATGATATTGATTGGTTAATTGCAAGGTATATTCATTTGAGTAACCAATTAAAGGTATATTATGTGATCTTTCCAGGGAACGCCCTCAACATCGAAACAAAATTGAAAGAAGATTTTCTTGCAGATTTACATTTCTGATCATAATTCGTACATACATTCCAAGTTACAGGGCGATACGATTCTTAATTACTTCAAAATCATGATTTTAGAGTGAAAATAAACTGTCGGATTATCCGACAGTTTATTATTTTCACTCTAAATTCACTCTAAAACCATGATTTTGAGGTAATTAGGAATCGTATCGCTCTGTAACTTGGAATGTATGTATGATTTATGATCAGAAATGTAAATCTGCAAGCAAATCTACTTTCTAAAAAAATAATGAATAGAGGGCGCTCTCTGGAAAAGATCACATAATATGCCTTTAATACATCTTCTGGAATATTTTACTTCCACCTTCTTTTAGGAGTACAACTAGTATGTCCATCTTTCTGACCAATCAGCAGTCATTTAGGAATACATAAGCCTAAACAATTATAACACTTTCCATGCGGCTGGCGTCTGCAGACGACAGTTCCAAAATTGAACAAAAAGTTTCGTTTTTGGATTTCATCACCATGTGAAATGTGAAAAGTACAAACATACCTATAGTATTGCTTCAGCGATCTTTGAGATAGACTTTGAAACTTGAGAAAGGTTGTTGAAAAAAATCTGTTCTGTATAATGGTAAAACTAATAGCTGCGTGGAAAGTCTTAAATCACACCTAAGGGAAGCAATTCAACGAGTGTTTTTTTCTTTCTTTTCAAATATTACTCATTCTTTATACTAAATCAAAAATGTCTATAAAAGTCGGGTAAACACCGCCAATGTTTTAATATTCCACCCAAGACGGTATAGTATATACCGTCGGTGATTCCACTAACGATCATCGTAAAGAGCAATTGTGATGGAATGTATAAATCCACTTCAAACATAATCGACTTTCATTCCATTTTTTTGGACAATGAGCATAGCAGTATGTGCAGGGAGAACAAATTATTAAATAAAATAAAATTTAAAAAAAACACCCCAACAAAAACGGAAAATGAAATAAATACCATTTCATTTTCATTTCTCTTTAAATTTTGTTGGTTCAGGACATCTTTAAAAAAATCAAACGGATTTGATAAATGAAACTTAAAATTGTGTTGAAAATTGAATATAGAAAATGGTTATAGTTTAATAACAAATGTTTACATGCGAACACTTGTTGTCTATTCTTGATTCTTAAACAGCTAAGAAGTTTAAGCAATCTCATTGGTTCTCAGAGAAATCGGCGACATCTCTATGAGACAATAGAACACGGGGAGGTGGGGCTTACGTTTTAACAGCGCGCCCAACCTTCACAATGCGTGGTTTGCTCCATAACGCGCACTTCTGCAGTGCGTCTTTAGCGCTTTTCCTGCGTTTATGCCGGCGCTGCGACGCTTACGCATGGTTTACTCATCGCATGTGATTGGATGGAATGTTTGTGGGTTATTCGATCCTAGCAGGGGTAAAAGTTGTCAAATGTGGACAATGAAATATACTTATTTCTTTGATAAATGTCTAAAGTATGATTGTTTAAGAATGAGAATAAAGGTATTGTTTTTAGACCGTACCCGTGTTATATTGTCTGACATAAATGCGTTTATAAATGCGTTATATATAAATGCGTTTATAAATGCGTTATATTGTCTGACATAAATAGTATTATTTTTTTGCGTAGAACAACTCCGCCTGCGGCGTCGTTGTTCTACTTAAAATAATACTATCGTCCGCATTTATGTCAGACAATATAACACGGGTACGGTCTAAAAACAATACCTTTATTCTCTAATTATAACTCAATGCTTGATGCAATCATTTATGTATTCTACAGTTGTATCTCGGCATTGTATTGGCTTCCGTGGTCATCATAACCGGCATCTTCGCCTACTATCAAGAACGCAAGAGTTCTAACATCATGGACGGTTTCGCGAGTCTAGTACCCCAGGTATGTCTCATAACGGATGCGTGGAAGGGGTGTGTGTGAATTTGGAAGGATAGGTGGAAATATTGATGGGTGGGTTGGGGGAGGTGGGGTTGGTGGGTAGGTGGGGTTGGGGAAGGGTGGGCATGGGCAAGGTTATACAAATGGGATTGGATGGGTAAGACTCCCCATTCCCTGAATGACTTCAAACCACCTTCCCGATCAATGTTTCTGAAAAAATGCGCGCGCGTAGCAAGAGAATTTGGTGTTACTAGTTACACGAATCGTGCCATAATTAATATACATTTTGGTTTTAAACGCGCTTTTAAAAATGATATTCATGCGCGAATTGTTGATATTTTTATACTAATCCCCCAAGTCTGGAAATTGAGTTGACAAAACACCCCTTATAGATTCACCCGAGTATGCCAAATGGGTGCACTTCCGCCAAATGATAGTTAAAAGGGCTGACATAAAAATGTCAACATATTGTAGGGTCAACATGGTCAATGCAAGAGAGAGAAACTGATGAGGAGGAGGGCTCTTAACAGCCGTATGCGTTCCCAAAAGTAGGAGTGTTCCGTTAGTTCAATATCGATTCTCTGATCTGATTTGTAACGATCCTTTTTCAAACAGGAAGCTCTAGTACTACGTAACGGTGAATGGACTTCTATTGCAGCCTCAATGGTAGTAGCTGGTGATATCGTGGAAGTTAAAGGGGGCGATCGAATCCCTGCTGACATCCGGGTCATTGAATGTCGCAGCTTTAAGGTAAGCTAAATTTGCACCGGGAGGCTTGTCAATGTTACAATCGACGTAAAGCTGACTAGAATCTGCCTCTCCTTTTCTCCATCTCCTCTCCCTCTCTATCCTTTCCCCAATGATCCTTCTCTATTTTAATTTTGTTTCTCCCGCCCTTTTCATCCTGAACTTCTTAACCTCCTTTGCATTCTCGCATTCTCTCTCCTACTTTCCTCCGTCCCCACCGTTTTTTACCCAAGGTGCACGTTTACGACTTTCAACAATTTGTATGCATACATTGTATTGCATGAATGAATTAATCATCAAAACATGATAGGTTATATATGCTAGAATCAGCTAGATAGTACCAAGGCAAAGTAAGTTAACGCTTACTTTTAACTGTTCACTTAAAAACAGATCCAATAATGTTTAAAAACCATACGAGACCGATTATTCACAATCAATAATATCATGGAAAGTTTCAAACAAGCGTGTAAACTAGACTCTTGAAAGTCCAAGAGTCTAGTAATTCACATGCTTGTTTCTGCATGGATTACCATTAGTAACATACTTATATGAATCAATTATTAGGACACATACTTCGTGTGTATAAAATAAATCTACTGAATCTATAATTAATACAATGCCTCAGATATGACCCTTCACTAATATCTTCATTTTATATTCAGGTCGATAATTCATCGCTGACAGGAGAATCTGAACCTCAATCTCGCTCTCCCGAATTCACCAATGACAACCCACTGGAGACCAGGAATATCGCTTTCTTCTCTACCAACGCTGTCGAAGGTATGTTAAGCATTATCCAATGAACAAAGAATCCACTAGTACCAGCAGGTGGTTGTGTAGCCACAGCTACAGAGTATAGCAATCACATGAGTGGTCCATATCATCATGATCATCAGTTGCGTAAAAGTTAAGAGTATTTTCAAGTGAGCTTAGGGAGAGTAGTTCTCAAATGTTCTTAAGCCTGGCTATAAGAAAGATAAAGAGTTAGACCTGGGGACTGTATCATGAAGATCAACCTACGAATTTGTGAACATCTTCTTAAGAAGAGTTAAAAACTTAAGGAGATCCAGGTCATACAAGATCCCATGTGTCCATCGCATGAGATGTATCTCCTCTCTCAACTATATCATGACCTTTACTGTTTGAGGCCATTCAAATTCAAATAAACACGTTACATTCAGCACAAAGTAATGCGCAAACTTATATAGTTAAAGAGATATTATGTTTGTTTCGCTTTTTTACCATTGTTTCGTCACTTACTAGGAACCGCCCACGGTGTTGTCATCTGCACCGGAGATCGTACCGTCATGGGCCGTATCGCAAATCTTGCTTCCGGTCTGTCCGTCGGTGACACACCCATTGCTCTGGAAATCGAACATTTCATCCACATCATTTCCGCCGTGGCTGTATTCCTTGGAGTGACATTCGCTATCTTGTCCTTCCCGCTGGGCTACAACTGGCTTGAGGCTGTCATCTTCCTCATTGGAATCATTGTGGCTAATGTACCGGAAGGTCTGCTGGCTACTGTCACAGTGAGTAATCATTACTTCGATAACGAAAAAAGAGGACAATGTGAGACCAATATATTTGGAAGGAATTGCATTTTAATAAATTATGATTTTTATAAAAAAATATTAGAGGGGAATGTATTCTATTGATGAAAGGTAACATTATTCAAACATTTTACAGAAATAATGAGAACAATGTGGGGTTTCTTGGGTTTGTTCTGATATCAAAATATGTTGATGGGCAATAAAAGCGCAAGTGATCGGAACATCCTTAACACATTTTATAATATTTCGCTCCCATCTTGGTCAGGATTCACTAATGCTAACAGGGTCTCTGATTGGTGCAATAAATGATGTATCCATCTCTGTACCAATCGGGTTGTAGTTCTCATGATTTAATATGACGCATGTTGTTATCTCTATCACAGGTATGTTTAACACTGACTGCCAAACGTATGGCCAAGAAGAACTGTCTTGTCAAGAATTTGGAAGCTGTAGAGACTCTCGGTAGTACCTCAACCATCTGCTCCGATAAGACCGGAACTCTGACACAGAACAGAATGACCGTAGCTCACTTGTGGTTTGACAATCAAATTGTCGAGGCTGATACCACCGAGGACCAATCAGGTAAGAAGGACGGTTAACCCACTGAGCACTATCTATATACCTATTTAACAATGTTTATGATTGGTTATATATTGTAAATATATACTCATTTGAATAACCAATTGAAATACTTATTCTAACATATTTCACTACAATCTTTATCAGGAATACAATTATTCTAACAATGTCTCTCAATGGTGTTGCAAATGTGTGCCGTCCCCAAAACCGACGTGTACCAATATCAACCGACATGGCTGTAATATTGGTTGGGGCGATCGCCATCCTCGCCCACCCTCCTCTGGCTACGCCACTGATCACGCTATTAATATCAATTACTACTTGGATGAGTCTAGATACAATTTATCGCTCTTCATATCATATCCGTTATATGCCCTTCCGCTTGATACCTATTTTACAGGTGATTCATTCGACAAGACTGCAGTGACTTGGAAGAGTCTAGCTCGTGTGGCCTGTCTCTGCAACAGATCTCAGTTCAAGGCTGGGCAAGAAAATATCCCTATTCTGAAAAGGTATGTCAGAAACAATGGACTTGCAAGAAGTCTATTCTGAAAAGGTATGTCATCGCTGAAGAATGGAAAACAGTGGAATTGCATCAAGTCTTTGATGCATGGCATAAGTGCATCATAGTTGTTACGAAATTGATGCATAGGACACAAATGTTTACACTTTCTCTGATGAATGCGCCTTAATACGGCTTCTCAACGGATCCCTTTTATAAGTATAATTCGTGCACCACTAACAAAAACTTAATATTTAATCGCCAATCAAATAACATTAGCCAACATGAAACAGTTGTTTGAAATATGAGCTCAGATAGTTTACTGTAGGTAGAAATGTAAATTGGAGTAGGGTACATCATCACATAACTATCCGATATTAGCTTTGTTTATGTCAAGTTTTACAATCATCAACGCACTATTAAAACTGTTGTAATTAAGGATTGTTAACTCTTTCCACGCGGCAAGCGTCTCCAGACGACATTCCAAGAGTTCACAAAATGTTTCTAAAATGTCAACATTATTGAATTTCATTACCATATTTAGAATCATCATGAGAAATGCATTGAAATAAGTACAAGCATGTTTAGTATTGGTTCAGTCATCCTTGAGATAGACCTTAAAAATTGGGAAATGTTTTTGAAAAATCTGTTTTGTATAATATGGTAAAACTAATAGCCGCGTGGAAAGTGTTAAAGACCCAAATAAAGTGCTCAACAAAAGAAAGTCATACACTTTGTTTGCGTCCTTTAGAGTAACTTTCGATTATATTTTGACCAAACAGACTAAATAGACATTTGGATGAATCTTTCCGGCACAATGTGATACCAAAGTTGCCACCTAACAACAAAGATAAACCATGATTAGCATCATTTAAAGAAAATTAGTCACTTTTCGAAAGTTACATTTTCAATACACTACGCGGGAAGAAAATACCACATGTTACCTGTTCATAATCAAATAGCCCGCTCGCGCAGGCACGACCCAAAGCAGCCTTGCACTGCGTGATCAATATCCATTTCATTCCCGGCCATTCAATTGCCTCGCACAGCATTTTCTGGCGGCTTGCGTGCGTTGAAAATGTTACTTTTGAAAAGTGACTAATTTTCTTTAAATGGTGTTAATCATGGTTTATCTTTGTTGTAAGGTTGCAACTTTGGTATCAAATTATGCCGGAAAAAATTGATCTAAATGTCTACCTAGTCTGTTTGGTCAAAAATAATCGGAAGTTACTCTAAAGGACCTAAACAAAGTGTATGACTTTCTTTTGTTGAGCACTTTACCTTGAATGTATACCGATACCCTTACTATCGACAGTAAATAATTATTAGACAAAATGTCTTTATTAACGCGTTTGTTGAAATAGTCGTCTGCGCTTTCAAACCAGGTACTATTCCGTTGCATGTTTTTTAATCGCAAATGATCCATTCTTGTTGCAGGGAAACGACTGGCGATGCTTCTGAGTCTGCTCTGGTGAAATGTGTTGAGCTGTGCATGTACAACACAACCGAATTTAGAAAGAAAAACAAGAAAATCCAGGAAATACCATTTAATTCAACCAATAAATACCAGGTAAGATGACGCCCGACCGATTTTCATTTTGTGAAATTCAGATCCCCCACCAAAGACGTTTTGTGTTTGAACGTCGCTTGGGATGAATCACCCTGATTTGTGTAAGTGTTGATTTTAATTTAAAAAGGATTTTTCTTGACATAACTGAAGGACCATGTTGTAATGTTTGGGTGATTTTATGTTAAGTGTCTATAAAATGTAGAAGTAAAACAAGCAGAACAAATCGTTGGCCGTGTAAAATGTCAACCATAACTCATGAACACATTTGAAGCCAAACAAGTTTACTGTTAAGAATGGACATGTGTACTGTGATTCGTGTGTTTGCGTTGGGGGGGGGGGGGGGGGGGGGGGGGGGGGGGGGGGGGCGGTCACTATATTGTTTAAAACAGGTAGCATATAACATCTAAAATTGAGAATGACATTTCAAGATTTTTTGCAATGGTTTGATATGAAATTGACGTCATTTGTTGAAATGTTGAAAATCTGTTTATCAAAAAAAAAATCCTGAAGAATTAGGCATACTTTTTAATACGAATGTTTCTCGAATATAATAGGTCTCCATACATGAATGCGAGGGTGATGAACGCTACCTGCTTGTAATGAAGGGCGCCCCTGAGCGAATCTTAGATCGTTGCAGCACCATCTTGCAGAAAGGTGAAGAAGAACCTATGACTGAGCAATGGAGAGACGCCTTCAACAACGCATACATGGAACTTGGTGGTCTCGGAGAACGTGTACTCGGTAAGTAAATATAAACGAACGGACTCGCATGTGAAAGTGACTAGCATTTTAACACTAGCATTGCTTATCAAGTAAATGTGATGCAATCTGTGAAAACCCGCCACATGGTGGCATTTTCATATTAGAGATATTTATATCATAAGAAAGCTAAAACTGTGCTGATCACAGAACTGTTTCGATCATTTTTCTACGATCACTACAATGAATGATGAGTGTGATGTCATAAAAAGCTACAAAACAAGAAATCATGAAAACAGGCCAGAAAAGATACATAGTTCTAGAATAACATTATAAGGTTAATAATGAAAATGAATTAAGTAAGTTTTAGAAGGTGGAGTTTCATGAAAGATGATGACACAAAGTATTGGAATTGAATTTTCTTTAAACAAATCTGAAAAAAACCCACAGATTGCATCACAAATATTCATGATGACTGAATTGGGACCAATGAGGGAGGGGGACCCCTCAGGGGGTAGGAAATCGGACCAATGTAAACTATATCTCTCTCCATTTGTTCCTCAGGTTTCTGTCAATTCTTCTTGCCTGTGGATAAATTTCCAAAAGGATTTGAATTCGACGCCGAAGAAGTCAACTTTCCTCTCGAAGACCTCTGTTTCGTGGGTCTAATGTCTATGATTGATCCCCCACGTGCCGCAGTGCCAGACGCCGTGGGCAAATGCCGAAGTGCAGGTATCAAAGTCATAATGGTCACCGGGGATCATCCAATCACGGCAAAGGCTATCGCTAAGGGTGTTGGTATTATCTCAGATGGGAACGAAACTGTAGAAGATATTGCTGAACGTATGAACTGTGACGTGTCAGAGGTCAATAAGAGGTAAGAATACAATGAATTATAGTCACGTCCAAAGACTTTGCAATTAGAAGTTAACCGTTTCTATGTCAACGCAGGATAACAATTACCTTGAATATCCAGGTGTTACACTTTAAATACTCACATTTACCAGCAAAACTTGTGTTGAGATCGGAAGATATCGTCCTTTATTTCATTACCTAACGCAGTTGAATATAATATCAAAAACTTGTTGTTTTGTGCTTTTTCTTCTTTTTAAATTAAATGTTCAGGATAAAAACGGGTTTTTTATAAAGATAATCAGATAATGGTATGCAGTTTTGCTTGGTTGTACGTCTCTAATAATCCTTAAACCAGCAGACCCATATTGAATATACGAACTATACCTAACTGCCAATTAAAGTGATTTAATAATGCACGTGTTAACCTCTGGAGTATCCTCTTAGAATTGTAATAATTTCTGTGTTAAATTATTTATAGGGATGCCAAGGCAATCGTGGTTCACGGTTCTGAGCTGAAAGACTTGTCCCACGAAATCCTCGACGCAATTCTGTCCGACCACACTGAGATTGTCTTTGCCCGAACCTCACCACAGCAAAAACTGATCATCGTGGAAGGATGCCAACGTGCAAACCAAATCGTGGCCGTAACTGGTGATGGCGTAAATGACTCACCTGCCCTGAAGCAAGCCGATATCGGTAGGTATTTGACCAATCACGTTCACTGTGCTAAAACCAAAAACCAAAACATATAAATGCTCACTTATTTAAAGACAAAATAGAGGGAACTACTTGGGGTTTGAGAGGATAACATTGTCCCTGCTCATAACAGGTCTATAATTTGTATTAATTTATTTGATAACAATCCGTGATAACAAACTGTTGTTTCATTAAGTCTTTTTTTACGTTTAGTATTTCGTCCCTCCTAACATTCCTAATGGGTTTCATATTTGTTGTGATCATACATATATCGTGATATCATTAGTTAGCTCCAGAAGTTGAATTTCTTCATAGTATATTGATGAGTTTTTGCGCGGACAGTCAGTGGTAATAGTCACGATGTGACTTGATGCTCTTATTTTGATGAGGGATGTTGAATTACCGTTTTGATTATTTGACTGAACTCCCCAAATACATGTAGCACTAGTGTTTCTTTTTATTCTATAATGACTTTGAATCGTGTAACATATTTATCGAGTATCTCTCATCTCCAATCATCAGGTGTCGCCATGGGTATCGCCGGAAGTGACGTTAGTAAGCAAGCAGCTGACATGATCTTGCTGGACGACAACTTTGCATCTATTGTCACTGGTGTTGAAGAGGGTACGTAAGAATAGTGTTGACAAATGGAAGAAATACTCTTGGCAATGAGGGACGGGTGTAGGGGATGGGGTCGGTGATAAGACAAATATGCTATAAGCATAATGTATGATATTCCAGACGCCCCTTAAACAAGAATTTCCCCGGAAGCCAATGATAACAGGTTTGCTCACATGATTCAACCTTTAATATGCAAATTTAAATTTCATTAGGAAGACTATTGGTATTGCTAATGTACATGTATAACAAATAAGCCAGGATTAAGAGGATACCGCACTCTTTAATATTGATATTGCAGGTCATACCACAGGGAAATACCCCAACATTATGTTCGACATGATTTTGAATGGAAAAAAAAGATATCCTTGGTTTCAAAATTGTCGAATTTAAACAAAGGTAAAGGTATTAAGAGTTGCGCCGAGCTAACTTCGCGCGCCGATTGCCCATCTCTCTTTCCTTGGCGTGTGGGCCAGACTTCTCCATTTAATTTTTGCTGGGGGAGGGGTTTGCCACTCCTCCCTCACAACGAGTCTGTTTAACCTTCCCAACATTAACTAATACCGGTACCCATTTATACACCTGGGTAAAGAGAGGCAAGCACGGTAAAGTGCCTTGCCCAAGGACAACACGCTGGCCGCAATGGGACTCGAACCCACAACCTTTGTATTGTGGACCGAGAATGTAAACACCTTGACATAAACAAGTGTTTTCTCAAGCATCTTACAGTATTATGGCTGATTGCTGCTCCCGGAAAACTATATACTTTCGTTTCGTCCACAAAAGTCATTGAACGGGCATTTAAAATACTATATCGTTATACATTTATAGACGATAACGCTTAGACAAATAAGATATGAAGGACAACGGGTAGACAAGTGTGATAACGTAATTTATCTAAACTAATAGATAGATCTAATGCAAACAAAAGCTGCTGAGAATCCTTGGGAACCTGAGCATATGACAATTACCTATAGGCCTATTTCGAATAGCCGATTGATACTTTTCAACTAATTGACTTTATTTCTAATTTTTGGTTATTCAAAAGTGTTAAGAGGTTGTCCAAAATGATGAATCAGGTATGCTTTATCGATGGAGGATATTGTAAAAAAACAAAATACAACAATAAATACCTTAATATTGACCAGGAAACAAAATAAAGAGTTCCTAAGCATACTTTGTATTGACAATGGTAGGTTATACTACCCTGTAGGCCTATACGTCACAGGTGCAACCCAGACTCGCACACATGACCTCAATAGGTCGATGACACACGCATCTACTGATTACTTTTGTTTGTTCAGACCCCTCGACCGACCGAGACCCGGATCGATACCGAGTCTGAAGTTACACCCGTGACGTAGTAAAGCGTCATCCGTATACAGGTCATCCCCCCAAAAAACAGAAACCGCTGGCAATTATGATTGTTTTCTATATCTTTTTCCCTGGACAATACTTTAAGAGTAATTCTTTTTGCGTTGTACATTTCTAAACATACTCTATTGAATAACATACTTGATTGTTTTGGGTTGACCTTTAAGGTATGTTAAGGTTGATTTTACATTTACTTGAAACACATATGATTGAATCAATTCTCATATGGCAAGTTGGGCATTGATATACATCCATACACTCTTAGTTGTCACGAACCGGTGAGAAAGCAGGATACTAATACAATACGAAGAGGGCGTTGAAACGGTCTACCTGTACATGCACGGGTCCGCCAATTTTAGCTGGGGTATTATTCAACTATAGTTCATATTTTGTGGATACTGCACTTTGGCATTTACCCACGGAATCTGCTATACATACAAATGCATTGACCTATAATCATTCAATTAATGTTAGACCATTTATTATCATGTTAATAATGGTTCACGCCGTGGGGTTTGTAGCAATATGTGTATACATCAAAGATTAATGATCTGTCCTTCTTCGCCAATCAAATTACGAGAATATTATTATATTAATAATGGTATTTAAATAATGCTAATGCTAATTATCGCTTTGATTTCAGGTCGTTTGATTTTCGACAACTTGAAGAAATCTATCGCCTACACCCTGACAAGTAACATCCCCGAGATCAGCCCTTTCTTGATCTTCATCTTGGCCAGTATACCATTGCCTCTTGGAACGGTCACCATCCTCTGTATCGATCTGGGAACCGATTTAGTAAGTCGATATCGTGTTAAAAAACACTTAATTATAATCGGTTAGGCGTCGGAAAAATGTAACCCCTATTGTACGGGCAAGCGGACATCCAAGGTCGGGTCGGTTGGTCGGGCTTTTTTGGGGTGTTTTTGGTTTTCTTTATTATTATTTTCCCTTGAAAATGACCGTAAAAATGCTGTAAAATTCCTCTAAAATCTGTAACGATTTTGCCGGTTTTTTTACCAAAAAATTGGTCGATGGTCGGGCCCGTACAACAGGGTTTCCATTTTCGTAGCATTATATATTTATATGAAAACGGTGCGTATCATGTCGTCAGCTGTTTCGTCTACTTCAAGTTTAAAGGCAAATATTCAGCATTCTAAAGCAGGAATTTTGGCATTTTCTCACATGCTATGCCTACTATAGTGTTGATAATTATCTCTTATCGCTAGTGATTATATTTTTTTAATTTCGTTTTGTACAGTGGCCTGCAATTTCATTGGCTTACGAGGAAGCTGAAAGTGACATCATGAAGCGTAAACCACGTGACTCAAAGAAAGACAGACTTGTAAACGAACGGTACGTTGTTTTTACGTGGCAATTAAAGTTTAAAAAAGGGCAATGTATAATTATTTTCAAATGTGTACATTTATCTTTTACTCTGTAATGAAGTTTGATTATATTCCCCTGTGTACAGTAGTCTGTTGTGATCATAGTCAGAAACGTTTCAAATTGTGGCAAACATTAATAATATAAGTGTACAACATTGTTTCAATGACATTTGTAAACCCCTTGAAAAGTCTTTACACGAATAGGAGATTGCGCATTTGAAAGAACCTTCGCATATTATACACTGCTTTACTTTGATCAATCATATCTATAGAAATGTCCGAATTTAGTCAAAATAAAAAAACAGGTCCAACCTATTAAAGAGATGAATGAAGTGAGCCCATGGAATACAATTAGCCTCACAACATAATCATACTCTTTTGAAGTAATTGCTTGGGATTGAACTTCTACTTCTTAAACTTTTCGCTTTTTCGAGTTCTTTGGAGAACTAATTGCTTTTATAGTTTGTATCAATTTGTCCCTTTGATAGTTTGACACTGAATATTACTTAAATGTTGTTATACTGTTAACACTTTCCACGGGGCTATTGGTTTAACCATATATAAAACTGATTTGTCAGAAACTTTCCACTTTCAAGGTCTATCTCAAGGATTACCGAACCAATATTAGCATGTTTGTGCGTATCTATATGGTAATGGAATTCAATACATTTTGACATTTTAAACATTTTGAACTTTTGGAATGTCGTCTGCAGACGCCTGCCGCGTGGAAAGTGTTAATATAATGCATACCGTTTGTATTTGTATATGTAATAAAAGCATTTACAATTGTGTTTGTTGGTTACCATATAATTACATATCAATGCCAGAATTCATAAGAATAAGCATTTCGAACGCGATTCATTCTTCTTGCAGACTTATTAGTATGTCTTATGGTCAGATCGGTATGATCCAAGCCTCAGCTGGGTTTTTTACCTATTTTGTGATCATGGCTGAGAACGGATTCCTTCCAGATAGACTCGTCGGTTTGAGAGCTGCTTGGGATGATCTATTCAATAACAGCTTGGAAGACTCATATGGGCAGCAATGGGTAAGCTTATTGATAAAAACATTATTACAACACATCTTAAAATTTCAAACACACTGAAATTGGTTTTCCAAAATTGTTCCCAAACTGTTTCTTTAAAAGAAATCGACTCAACGTACCGGGACAAGCGACTGGCTTTACATGTAAAGGATAATCCCCGCGACTTATATATCGTTCTGTAACATGAAAGTCATAATTGTTACAACAGGTAAACTGTTATACGTACCATAGCGTATACATTGTAATCTTCTATAACTATGTGTCTTTCAACAGACGTACGAGCAGCGGAAGGTTCTTGAATACACCTGCCACACAGCGTTCTTCGTCAGCATTGTGGTGGTACAGTGGGCAGATGTCATCATCTGCAAGACCAGACGTAATTCAGTCGTGACACAGGGCATGCAGTAAGTAATGATTGTTTTGAATACTAGCCACAGAAGATTTCTTGAACAATATCAGCATCCATGCTTCACTTTCATCACATGACCACTGGGTTCTGTCACCAGTGTCGACTGGTTTCCCGTTTACATTACATTGCAATGAATGGCTTATAATTATGTTAAACGAGGGTCTTTATGAGAATCCTGTTGCAAGATATGATGTGACTTCAATCCAGTCATCTGTGTTTTCTTTCTTAGAGGCCCTTTATTTGTTGAATAACACATATCTAAGTTTTAGTTGGGATTTAACTTCTTTTTCATATCAGATGGGGAAAACTGTTCAACTTTGTATTAGCTTCAAACCCAATCACTTATTATATTATGTTATTATCGGTTATATTATTTATATTAACAGTGCACTGCTATTGTTTTATGTTTTTGTTAATGTACGTGTTAAAGGGGCATTAAGAGATGTGGTGGAGGCAGCGCCCTCAATTACAAAAATATATGATAAAAACTGGGATTTGTATATTTTTACAATTGTATTACATGTATGAACTTACACCTATAAGGATTAAGAAAATGCAGCCCTCTTTGTACAACAAAACGTCGATTCAAAAATGCTGATCTCCGGCAGATCAGCATTTTACGTCCGACAGTATCCCCCTGCAGTACGCTTGATATATAACTCGAACCATTATTGTGATTGCATAGAGGGCGTTTTTCAATAAATAGCGATGGTATTGATTTAATCAAGTTTTGCTGTGTTTTTGTAAGAAGAAACAACAATAATGGAAATTGTTAATGTTCATCTTGAACACCACTTAATGTCCCTTTAATCGAAGAACACACACATATCATAATATACAGGTGAAGCGGTGACTACCTCATTGTTAAGACAAACACATGTTTATGAAGATTTAATCAGTTACAATCATTTCATATCTTTACAGCAACTGGGTGTTGAACACTGGTTTGATATTCGAGACTGCATTAGCTGCTACTCTGTCCTACACACCTGGACTTGAGAATGGACTTCGCATGTACCCACTCAGGTAAGGTTTAAAAGTAGATAACACAAATATAAGCGTTCAATACAGAAACTATAGATGGTGTGACCGGTGACGTAGTGCCCGGCAGTATGCGTGCGCACCTATAGGGAATGTGCTTTAATTCACACTTGATTGATCATTACTTACAAAGCTTACGGTGTAATAGTGCAGTAGTCATGGTCTGCATCCCTAAGCACAGTGAGAGACCAGGTACTAAATCTGGTTGCCCTGCAGTATGCGTACGCACCATAAGGGCATGTGCTTTTAAAATTGGCGCTCAGTGATGTGTGTTTTGCTTTCGAATAGTATGTATGCAGTAGTCATGGACTAGTACCTCTAGCATGTCTTTAGACCAGGCGCTAATCAATTTGTAAACACTACTGATGTAAACAACGGTCACCTCATCTATAGCATGGCATTATAAATTGAAATAAGCACAATTTGTTTGGTAAGGGGAAGTGCCCTCAACGTTCTGGAAAACTGAGGATAAAGGTCAGAGTGGAGTCAATTTGAAAATCAATAAATAAATTGATGTCCATTCTTTTTATTTTGGTTACATCAAGGTGTTCTCTCATTCCATTTGCGTATTTGAAGGGTATAACATCACAGACAATGGAATGTATATGTGCATGATTAGGAACAATCTTTTGAACTCCATTATTAATATAATTTACTGTTTTATTTTGTTGTTTGTATTAATGTTTTATTTTGTTTTTTTGTATTAATGTTTTATTTTGTTTTTTGTTTTAATGTTTTATTTTATTTTGTACATGTTTTTTTCTCTCCAGAATTGGATGGTGGTTTCTTGCTTTCCCCTTCAGTCTGTTGATCTTCGTTTACGACGAGTGTCGTCGTTACATCCTGCGACGTAACCCCGGCGGCTGGGTTGAAAAGGAGACTTACTACTGACGGGACACACCCTGCCCCTTTTCGAATGAATTACAAACCACGCCCTCTACGTGGATATACCCTAACCGATTTAAGATTCCTGATGATTGCATCTATACCAATAATACGGCAGATGAATATCAACAGCTGCATAATTATGAACCCCTTTTAACTACTATATCGGAACCTGAACCGTTTCAACAATATAGTTTCTCACACATATCGCGTGTTTTAATTGACGTTGGTCTTATGTCTTTCCACATATTTCCCGACTTCATAAGGTTACAAGTCTTTAATCTTATTTGATATATCCTATTTTTCTATCGAAGTTAGCCTTATGTATTTCAACATATTTTCCGACTTCATAAGGTTGCAAGTCTTTAATTTTATTTAATATATCCCATAATATTTTAGGTGGAAACTATTCAATATAGGTTTGAACCCAATCTAGGTTTACTGGTTCCATATTTCATACGTTTGAAAACTAATCCTGGACGCCTCTCCCGCGCAAATACAGTGAATCAATCACCGTGGATGCGTGATTTGAACTCTAAGCGCCAATATTTGAACTAAAATGTAACGATCCTCTCGTATAGTGAATATATATGCGTCTCTATCCATGTGTAAACCATACCAATTGGTGTTATAGGAATGAGAAGAGGAGAAAAAGGGAGGGGAGGGGGAGAAGATATAACAGCTTGCTTGTCCTACATAAACGTTTGCGCGTAATAAGCCCTGATCGTTTTGACTAGATACCAAGTAAAATATGATCTCACTCGATTTTCTAGTCACAAATGACATCAAGATATTGCAAATTTGAGGTATTCTTTTACTAGAAAATCTATTGTGAAATCTTATTTTACTTGCAATCTAGTCAAACACGACTAGGCATTCTAAGAGCGTATGGAATGGAACCTTTAAACTATTTTATTGTTGTGCAAACTGTGTCAACATCTTATCATGACAGTATGCAGATCAGATAAGAATTTTAAACCCAGGGTCCTATATATAGTGCCAGCTGTCTTAATAACGACTAGGCTATGTGTAGGACTTTATGGCCAAGTAAAACAATAAAGTAGTTTCCCTTTTTCAGGAATTCTGCAAAGTTCATTGTTTTCTTTATTTTTCCATAACTTTTTTTGGTGAACTATTGAAAAGCTGACATTTTGGCAATAGATTGACTTTTTTCCAGTGAGCATTTTAAAGCAGGTTTTGTGTTAACCCCAGAACCATGAAATAAAATATTTTACAGAGGCCTTGTCCTCATCAAGTACCACAACCAATCAGGTAGTGCATACCATGCTGGTAATGATGATTCCGCATTGTGTATTTAAAAAGGTGCCCTCAATCTCCTTTTTTCTAAAAGTTAGGACGAGAAACTAGTTTATATTTTTATTTTGCCTTCTATATCCAAACAAATTTCAATGCATTGATGTTTTGGTCATTTGCTTCACGAAATAGGCCTACATCACCCCAAAACTTACCAGTATGTTAGACCTAATATCGAAAACGGGGACCACGGAACAAACTTTTGTTCTTGATTGTAATTGTATTGTTTTTGAAAATCCATATAAACCGCAATATTCACACAGACCTTACGTAAGAAAGGGGCAGGGCATAGACCAGGCGTAGAAGGTTTATACATATTCCTTCTGTACAGTTGTAGAGCAGTAGATTAATGTTTGAAATTCATTGTATTAAAAGAATTGTATCAAACAAATTTGAATAAATACATTAAAGCTTTGTGGTTCTCTTTAAATTTATCATTTCGTGTCTTAGTATTTGTTTTGTGTTGACGTTATCCAAAAGGAGTTCTCATATAAAAACTGATTGAAATATAGTGTTTTTCTCAATGAATATTACCGAACTTCTACACCTAACACATAAAGTCCCGGACAAAATAACTGTTATCCGAACGAGCCACCTAGGTATCTGGATGAATTGGTCTGGGGTGATAACCGCAATTTGCGGGATAAAGGGTGTGACTAGCTGTGAAGAATTGATAATAGCTGGGAGTCTTTACACACACATTTTCAGTGCGTAATCACACATCCTATATAGTGCAACTTTGCTGTTACGCGCGGTCATTTTAATCGCCATAACTTTAAAAGTATCCATTCGATTTTGTTGAATGAGGTATCAAACTGCGGAGACGAAATTTGCTCATTTAATGTATATCTCAGATTTCTGGTACCGTTAATCTATTTCAAATTAGCCAACCTCAAAGCACCTGATCCGGGACATTATGTGCTAGGTGTATACACTATTGTATTTCGTTTAGTCTATAACGAAATAATTATATCGTTGGCTGAGATTTTCTAACTGACATGTCAGTGTTTTTTAGAGATACAATTATATTCTGAAATGTAATTTTATAATGATACAACTTGGCGAGGTGTTTATAAGAAAGGTGGTTTTATAACGGTTAAGTGTATTATTATGTTTTATATTTTTCCTGTCATCTTATATGGGCCACATCTCAAGATGGTCAAAATATCAGTTAGAAACCTTGCAATACACAGCTCACGAGATCTCAAAACTAACACAGAATGTCGCTTTTGATGCCCCAGTATACGGGGACAGTTTAATTTTAACATTTAGGTTATATTGCGTGTATGTCTTGAATTTTTTTTATCTAAACGATAATAAAATATCATACCAAGATATACGTTGCTATATACGTCCATGTCCGGGAATCGGGAAATACCGTCTACCATCATTATGGATTACTAGTATAAATCGGTTTAACTATACGGCGGCCTTTAAAGGTGAGAATATCAGAACACACAAGGACTACAGCAACCCAAGGCGAACATGGTGCTTTGGTTGACAACACTTCTTTGGAGTGATTCTTAGGGGATGATACAAGTTCCTCATCAGAGAAGGAGAGTGATTTCGAAAACGCTAGAAATTACCATAAATGGTAGCCAGCCATATACAGTCCTCAAAATAAGTAACTGACTCGGTAATAAATATGCTCTCAACTCTAAAACTATTACTCTCCTACGTACACATATTATATTATAAAATTGTAAAGACATTTCTTCTCACAATGTTATAATATAATATTTGTAATATTGACAAATTCAAAAGGACATTTCTTATCTTGAATTTGTGATATTACACTTTGTTTATGTTTAGGGAGCGTTCATAAATACTTGGGGGGGGGGGGGAGTGTAGGCAAATTGAATTCCCGGACATTAAAAAAAGTATCCCCCCTTCAAGAAAGTCTCATTTTTATTGATCCTCCTTTCAGGGTCTGACATTTATTTTGATCAACCCCCCTATGCCAAACCACACTTCTGTCGGGTTTGGTGGAGTAATAACGGATTATGAGTTATTTTGAATATCTTAACTTTCAACAGCCTTTAAACACAGACGAGCCAGAAGGCTTGTTGCCCGGGGGGGGGGGGGGGGGGGGGGGGGGGAGGGGGCGGGAGACTGACCAAATCGGCATAGGGTCCAGGATCCGGTTAAAGGTCCCGGTGGCATGGTCCAAGGCCCATTTGGATCCAGTTAAGGGTCCCGGTGGCATCCAGGGTCCAAGGACCATTTGGGGTTAAGGGAGCAGTGGCCCCTTAGAGCTGTAGGTTTTCTGACCTGATATCTTAACAGGCGCGCGTAGCGCGAAAAAAATGCTACATATAAAAACTACCTGCAGGCACATCTGTGAATTTCAGACAGGGCGTGTCTGAAATTATTAAAACGGGAACGCCATTGACGGATATGACGGCCGCCGCCGTTTTTACGTAGCCATACTCAAAAAGTAAACTTATCATCCTCTTTATCCCTATCTGCTAAAATAAAGCTTTAGTATTTTTAGTGTCAAATTAGTTCTATAATTATTTGAAAAAATTAAATAAACTAAGTATTTAACAGTTTAACAATCATGTAGCTTACATAAAAGTATTACACTGCAATGGAACGATGTGACTCCGCATATTTTCTACAAATTTTCAGACAACCTGATGCATTGACGGTTGTTAGATCACCCCACAGGTTGCATTTTGCGACTTAACAAACGCCGTAAGGTACGTGTAAATTCTAGACATGCAGAATATTGATCTTTGCATTATACATACATTTGTAGTGGAGTTTTCTGGACTATTTCACTCTAATACCTCAAAAGCAAGTGTATTTTTAATACTACACGATCTGAACGTCAGCTTGCAGGCACGGTTGGGTGATTATATTCAAGGCATAATTGTGTGGTGGTATGGGAAAACCCGTCGGAAGTCGCTAGTGTTAATATTGAGATATCTGGGTCATACCAAAATATTCCTAACAAATGAGTTCCAAGTCAATTTTCCAACTTTGGTCCCAAGATAGAGATACCTTGAACTTTAGTCTCCAGGAGTTTTTTATGCACAATTCCAAATGTGAAGTTTATTTTAGTACTTTACTGAACCTTGTTTATCAAATTGTATGTGTAAAATGATATGTTAACGTAAAATGACATTGTTACCATGGTAACCACTTGTGAATTCCGACAATGATGCATTGTAAAGATTTTGAAAGTGAAGAACTTACAATTGTTAATAATATCGCAAAATAACTAGGTTCATATCAAAAGTCCTTTTCATATGACAAGCTATTCTGTGTGATATAACATTGTAGTTTTATTATTAGAGCATTTAAAAGATGTTGTGTATACCTTTGAATTGTCAGTTTCAATTTTGAGTGTTGCGTTTAAACTTGCCGACTTTAAAATACTATAACTGTACAGTAGTTCTAGATGGAATTTCTGAAAAATGTAAACAGTCCTATAATCAGTATATTTTTATGAAGCTCTCTGCCAAAGAAAACAACCAAGTTGCTAGAAAATGACCATGTGAAGGGTTTTCCCATGCCACACACATATAGTTGGTGTATGAGTCTAGTTAAACGCGCTTTAAACTACCCCCATACCCATTAGAAACTTTTTAGTGAGTTCGACGCGTATTTAAGTTAAACACATTTTCGAGAATTACGTCTAGTTTACGATGTGTCTCAAGTCAAAGATAGACGCGTGTTTAGCTTAAAACCGTGTTTAACTACTTACGAGAATACGGGCCAATATTGTTTCTATATATTTATTTAACAAACCCCATGAACTTATACGACGGTTGGTCAATAAGTAATGAAAGTGATCATGGTATTGAAAGATAAAGTTACATACTTTGTATTGATCACACTATATGTCAATAGAATCACTCATGCATCCCAAACCATGACCACTTTCATTATTTAGTGACCAACCCTCGTACAATAGACTGTATACAATGTTTGAATGGTCTCGAGAGGGCGACCGGCTAACCATCTGTCTATGCTAGTGGGGTTTGTAGAGGACCGGAAATGCCATAATCGTTTTCAGATTTCACAAAACGTTGATCTTCGCTACATAGGTCAACATGGATCTATAAAATAAGATTTTCTCAAAAGGCAATTTTTAGTTTGTTCATCTTGGTCCGGTTTTATATGCACACAAAAAAACCGTATTTTTAGGACTAAATTTAAAAAAAAAATCACAATTTTCATTATTTTAATATGATGCGACTTGTCGACGGCTTCTCAAACTGGTGGAAATATTGTAACTTGTTGTACAAATGTTGTAGATGCAAGTAGAAACCAAACAAATACGTAATTGTTTGATATTCAGACATTGTTGTAGTCAAAAATGTGTGTTTTTAGGTTAAACAAAACATTTGTCTAATTTCATTTTTTGAGGTGGATTTAGGCATCACTTAAATTCGAAAATGCCTTTAATGTAAAGATAAGGCTTCAGAAAAGTTTTTGGTAATAAAAAAGCCTGGTTGATCTTTAGTGTTAAAACAGCCCAAAAAAGTAGAACATCGTAAATATTGGGTAATTTTTACGCCAGAACTTTCTTACAGGCATTAATTTGTAATAAGGATTACAGAACATATGAACACATATTTGTTTTGGTTATGCATGATATGTAAAACGTATCTTTTGATAAATAATCATTTATTCAATGAAAATTCATTATTCTAAAAACATATGAACAAAGAGGTTTTAATTGTTGTAGAATTTAATATTTGTGTATAATTTATGATTGTGTAGTACAATAAAATCTCAAAACGCTAACAAAACTGTTATTGCTACATAGGATTCACTCTATGTGAAATAAAAATTCCTTTAAAAAGGAATGGGCGCTCAAAATTACAATATATTAAATAATAAATCTAGGACTTTTGATTAATTACAAATTATATCAAATATAATAATTTGGTCCTGAAGAAATCAGAGCTAATCCTGACGAAAGTGTAAAAGTCTTAAACTTGTCCGCCGGCGTACCCGTTAACATGTTAAGCTCTATACTCTATTTGGCTTCCTCTGGACAGTGGCGTAACTTACCAGACGCAACTTGTACGCACGCGTATGTATATTCTGCCTTTCAACGCTCATGTGTATACGCCAGCGCCGCGAGTGTTATGTAGTGCAATTAGTAGAATACGTGGTTACGTCACTGTCTCGTGATGGCCAAATAGACTATAGATAGGATGTTTACATTATTTATATATTTATGTATTATATATTCTTTAACTATTTCTATAAATGACTTGTTAATCCAATTGAAGGATTATCAATCAATCAATCAATCAATCAATCAATCAATCAATCAATCAATCAATCAATCAATCAATCAATCAATCAATCAATCAATCAATCAATCAATCAACCAACCAATCAATCAATCAACCAATCATTCATTCAATCAATCAATCAATCAATCAATCAATCAATCAATCAATCAATCAATCAATCAATCAATCAATCAATCAATCAATCAATCAATCAATCAATCAATCAATCAATCAATCAATCAATCAATCAATCAATCAATCAATCAATCAATCAATCAATCAATATTACATCTGTCAATAGTCAATCTAATGATGTATGAATTCATCACTTCATTTATTCATCATTCAATGTGATTGATGAATAAAGTAATAATTTTAAAAGCGACTTAATCATATTATTACTAATTTAGTAGAGAACTCGCAGTTTGGAATTGAAGACTCCAACTTTCCTGGTGTTTATATTATACCCACGTACCAAACTACCAAGACCAACCCACTGATCTCTGCATGTAATTAATTCATAATTGAACCAGTCAGTATTAGGCCTACAGCCCGGCCTACAGATGAGTTGATATTGAACAGCGGACTGCGTAAACAACAACTGTACACCGCCCCAATGTACATGCAATGCTTTGCTATTAGGCCTATAATACATCTATATGCAGGCTGCATTATAGCTGAGATACTGCACTGTACATATACATAATATTCATATCGAGAATGTAACCGAGCGTAACTATCTCCATCCTTTATAACGAGCGTGATATTCAGCCTCGTTTATAGTTCGTAAACGCCGATAGCACTCGTACACTACAACTTAACATTTCACTGTTACGTAAATGATAGTAAGAGACCATCAGTAAACATGGCAGCCTCCATCTAGGCCTATAATATCTAGAAATACCAAATTGTGTAAGTTTTCGCAAACTGATGACAATACAAGGGCTCCCGCCGTAGCGGGCGCCCAAAAAGGATGTCATATTGAAGAAAACCATCTTAGTTTTCTTGTTATCGTGGAAATGTTAGAGCAATCTATCAAATAATAAGAATAATGTGTGTACAGATAATATCATATCACGGTTCCGTTTTCCCATTAAGGTTGTTCATATGGCTATTTTTGTATTTGATATTTTAATAGAGCTTGCTGAGCGAGCTCTACAATAATCTGAAATTTGAGATTGATCTGAGGTACGGTTTTCTAGATATGACAATTTTATTGTCAAAAATGAAGCAAAATTGAAGCGTTCATTTATTTTGTTTCTTATTGTTTTTCTGACCCCCTAGCCTATCTAGCAAAATATTTAATATATGCAAAAATGTTTAATTATTTTTTACAACAATCTTAAATTAACATTTAACAGAAATGTGAAACGACCATTGCATTAAAGTAAATAAGGTGTATTACTGCCAATGAAATATTAACAAATAAAAAAGCAAAATGTCCTCTCCTTCTTCATGACGCGCATTAATAATAAGGTCATTACACTCTAAAAACAAACGTTGACTATTAATAAACACTACAACACGTTTATTTATTGTTGCTTACGTGAAAAGGTAGGAGGTTGTATACCATGTTTACGATAAACGCTACAACGCATTGATACGTTTATTAACTGTATCAAAATAGTGTTTATACCAGAAATTATAAACACATATGGTTTTTTTTACTTCCGGCTTTTGGCACTTTTTGGTCTATAATTCAAAAAGTAGCTATTAAGCATAGTTAGGCCTAGTAGTCCGGTAGAGGAAAAAGCGTATTTCCTTGCGAATTCAATGCGAACGACGTGTGTGGCGTTAAATTGATTGCGGTTATATCTTATCCCGATAAAAGCAATTCTTGGCACATACGGCCGAGTGCACCAATGACGGGTAGCTGAAGAATAGCGCTACCTCGCTAGTAACTGAGGCGTAACCCAAAATGTTGAGGGCGCCAATGCGGGGTAAGCTACTAGGCTAGTAAACTGGCGGGTAATTTACGCTAAATGTTATACCTGACCGGACCCAAGAGTAAGTTGGGGCATAACGTTTTATGCCACAAGCCAGTCGATTCTAGCAGTAGCGTAAATTTGTTGTGAACATTGGAGGGGATGATTCGCTGATGATGAAGGACCAATTGCGCTTGCATGCCCAGGGGGTGTCTATTTCAAGTGGAATGTGACCCCTCATAAGCTGAAAGATTTTTATATTTTTGAAAATCCATTCATGCAATTTGGTGATTTATTTAATCAAAATTTAGATCAACTCCTTTTGCTCATTCAAACACTAATCGCACCGACTTTGGGTCATATTTTGACCAAACTGTACTAATTGTCCAAGGATCTTAAATAATGACTAAATAAACAAACTTATTATTGTTTTTATTAATTAATAGCCAAGTTTCAACATTATTGTAAGTGGAAGGGTAGAACTAGAAGAACGAAATTTAAAAAAAAGCATATCGTGCCGTGCGTGGTCTGGGAATTGAACCGGGGTTCCACGGTTAACAAGCGAAGAACAAGGTGTCCACGCCACGGAGGTATTTGTGTTAAGAGATGTGTTATAATTGTATATGGTCAACTCTCATGAAAATAGTGCAAATGAGATTTCAGAAGTTGAAGAAAAAAATTGTCTCCAATTTTATTTATTACACTATTTTTTAATAGTAGACATGTACTGGATACTAGATTTAAAATTTTGTGAACAACACTCATTGCATTTTTGTACAATATAACGTTGAATTTATATTATAATATCACTTGTTTGCAGCTTTTGCTCCATGTTTATTACGTTATATACTTCCTATCAGCTCTAAATCAGAACGAGTTTACAAACTGTGATGCCAAAAACACAAAATTATAGTTACGAAAGCATACTTCTACCAATTACAGCGAACAAAATGCAATGTAATTTTGTAAATTGCAAGTATTATGAATTGTTTTTGGTCTTCACATCACTGTTTGAACCTCAGCTTTAAAAGTAAAAAAATGCACGGTTTTCCAAAATGAATATCTTTGTGCAAAGTATAAAATATATCTTTAATCGTATCTTTTTCCAAGCGTTATAATGTGTTTTTAAAAGTTAGCTCAGAAACAATAAATATTATGCTTTACCAAAAACGCTGGCATTGGTATTCGGACTTTATGGGGTGGGTAACGTAATAAACATATACAAACACATGTAAACAAATATATTCAACATCGACCAAGTCAGTTTATTTTGTACACAGACATATCTTGTAAATGGTATTTTAGTAAAAGTTAGGTTGCCTAAAGTCCACTAAAAGACAGTTCTATATATTGTCGACTTGCTCTTTTGATGTAGGGTAAATATGGTGAATAACGTAATAAACATGGTCACTAAATCGACAGATGTAACATGGCACTTTACAGATATGTTGTTAGACCATGACATTATTACCTTTATGTAAATTTTAATAGCACTAAATATTGAATAGCCTTTTATCTCTTAAAATTAGTAAGATATTGATTTGTTTTATTTAAAATGATGGTAGTAGAATTGTTAATAAGATTGTACTCTGATGACCTTTTTGTCTCCACTGTTGCATTTGGTTCTGCCGGTATCGCCATTGGTTTTTTGCACTGTGTGGCATATATTTCTGTATAATAAAGATAACAAAAACAAAACAAAGTTAATGACATATATTGCAGCTGTTTCAGCTAGGTATACCGTATTTATTCACACAATTATACGAATTGGTTTATTACGTTATCCAATAGCCATAGAACTATGCATCATTGAAGCATGCAAACAAATGAGATTGTGTCAGTATGTGAGACAATATGTATGTACACTAAGTTAACATTCATAAACACATAATAAATGTTGAATCACTATGAACAGGGTGCAATTATATTTATCAAATGATGGAAAGTTTATTACGTTGTCCATTATAAGGTGGTTTCAGTCCTCACATAGAATAGTCCACATATTACAATTATAACATTGGATACAATGTATGATACTCAAGTACATCAATCATGAAAGTTACTGAATTGACGCCAACATTGACATGAGACTAGACAATGAGGTTGGTTACGTTATCCCGTTTATTACGTTATTGGCAACTGCAACAGTGCCTAATGCTGGCTTATAACGTATATACAAAGCAATCAATGAAGATGTTAACGATACCTACTGCATTTCTTCACATTATTAACCCCATTCTGATATCATAGGTCCATTTTCAATGTGCTTAAGAGATCTATAATGACTTCAACTGTCATTCAGCTTAATGTTCATATTACTTACAAGAAAAAATGAGGAATTCTTACCATTCGTCGTGGTGTTTTTGCATTGTACTTTCATCGAGTATCCCCCATGCATGCCTGCGAAAAGGGCCTGCCACGTATCTTTGTTTAATACAGTCGTAGAGAGCAGCTGTCTCTCTGTCGATTTATTCGACAACGTAATAAACGATAACGTAGTAAACGTTTTTCGTACTCAAAGTACCATGTAGACGATCTGGAAAGAGCTAGCGAGTGTTCCAAGTAACCACATAGTCTATGTATATGTATCAAATTGGTTTTTAACCAAAAAGTGTGTTTTGATACATAGTTCGGGAGAAATCTCAGCAACGTAATAAACATCCTTAACAAGGTCGCATGCTTTGCAGCATTTTGATTTCTTCTCAAGGTCAGACATGCTGCTATAGATTTTTGATAATATTATTTTCCAACACCCATGTTCTTTTAGATTCAGAATATGTACATTTAAATGTTTAAATGTTAATTTTGAACAATGTTGATCCTCAATATGTCGCAGGTAACGTAATAAACATCAACATCTCGGACAACATATATGAAACTGAAACAGGTAAACATCGTAAAAGATGTGCATTTTTTTTCTATCCATGGAATATCGCTATATGTTCCCTACAAATTATGACATATCTTGTAGAAAATGGTGCCCTATTTGTATTGTAATTAATAAAGGCAAAATATACATTTATGCTGCGGACATGGAAATTTCGCTAATTTGGGGTATATGAGGGCATTTTTTTGAGTGAAAACACGTTCAGAAGTATATCAAAGTATATAGATCCAAGTAGAAAACATCAATATCTATCTAGAAAAGAAGTTTTTCAAGCAAGAAAACATTGCATAACACAGAAATGGACCAAAGACATCAACAAGTTCATTTTGCACTGTTTTCATGAGGGTTAACCATATAATTGTTTCCATCGGGTGCTTGTGTTTGTCATCAAAATTGTGCTTTTTGGTGCAATGTTTGTATGTACCCCGCGCCCAAAATATGTTTGTAATGTCATGATAGTCCTTATTTTTGAAAAAGCGGTAAACAAACTTCGAATTTTTTGGCCATAAAATGGCATCATTTTTTTCCGGATCGCAGGCCGACTCCACGTGATTCTTGATTTACACTCACCTATGACCTAGCGAGTGACGACACGTTTTTAATATTACGGAGGACCATTCACGCCAGAATTTTACAGTAAACTATAGGTTAACACTTGGCATATGCGCCAATTAATTTTGTAAGGGGACGATGCTGATTACTGTGGATATTTACCTCGCTAGTTGCTATTTTGGTGTTACTCGACAGTTATGCTCTAAGAATTACATCGTTAGTAAGTTATGCTACAGTTAGAGCATAACTACTAGGGAGGTAGCTTACCTCCCTATTAAGTTACCCGTCATTGGTGCACTCGGCCGTATAATGCTATATATTGAGCCTAGTTAAGCCTAGTAGCCCGGCAGGGAAAACAATGTATTTCCTTGCGAATTCAATGTCCTTGGTGAACCGTTTTATTGCGGCACAATGCCCACTATTTTGTTCCCCACTGCATACATTTCATTGTCTAATTTGAGAGTCTTTTATATCCTAGCATAGCCTATCTGTATTAAAGGAAATGCTTCTTTCAGTACTATTTCATCAACCCTTTTTTCCTGCAAAAATGTCGATGTATACAAAATGTCGATGCATCAAACCGATATTTAAACATTATGTTCCGCCAAAGCATTTGTTTAAAAACAAATGCTCTTCTTCTCTTTAATTGTTGGGCATTATGTAAATACAATTGGTTACGTGTCAACTTGAATGCCGCCGCATGATGGTGATAGTCTACACTAGATATCAAGTGCCTGGCTAGATATTGTTCTTTCTTTTTAATTGTTTGTTATCTTAAAGGGAACATATTGTTTCGAACGATAATCAACTCATTTTGTTCACAAGGATATCATAATAAAGTGACTAATAACTTGATTATAAGGTGACTGCCCGTTTTTCGTTCAAGCTTAGAATCATTTGATAATTTAGAGCAAGCAGGTTGTTTTCAGTGATAATTATTACAGTTTTTCACATGGAATAATATCGTGATCTGACGTCAAAGATAACTAAACATTTATAACCAGGTAAAAACAGAACCATCGCTCAAAACATCTCCATCATTCAAGTGATGCATCACAGCCTAAACTTGGTTCCAAATCGTGATAATGCCAACCATTGCGTTAGCAAACGTGTTACTAGTGCTCATTTGTTGCTTCCAACCTGGACATTTTTCGTTTGCCGAAGAATCCTACTGGAGAGATAATGGCAACCATCGAGACCTCGTCCCAGGTATGTTTAAATACTGGCTGGCCCAAAATAATTAGTTACCCATCGATACCCAAAGTTCATTAAAACTTTCATCATGAAAAAGCAATGGGATTAGGTCCGTTGTTTTTTATCATCTTTGGCATACCATACCCTTTCATTAAACATTTTAGATCATGAATATCAGTCAGGGCAAACTGCCATACACGACAACCTATCGAATCTGGCAACATATTGCTTTTTTTGCCATTGGTTATTTTTGTGAATTGAGAACCTACTTCTGTATGTTCTGTAAGGTGGTTTCATAATTCAATTAAGTCAAAATGATAACCACTCATCATACATGTATAACATTAATTGCAAAATGTGTGGTATTTATTTTCGTGACTTTGATCCAGCAATAGGTTGGCGAAATTAAATCGCAAAATTAAGTCGTTTTTTGCCTTTAACGTCTTTATTTCAAGTTTGGTGATCAAATTAGTTGATAATCATGTTGAGAAAATAATTACCTAAGTTTTGACCAAAGCTCATAAATGTTGACCGTGCGGTTTTATATGTTTTAAAGCAAAAGGCTTAATCATAAGGCTTACATTTTCATTGCGAATCTTGGACAAATAATTACCTCCATTAGTATTAGTATGGAAGTCGAGTCCACCCTCGAGTCTTACCTCTTGATTCCGAGTCCGAGGCCTTGATGACCGAGTCCATGATGTTCGAGTCCCGAGTCCCTAGTAATTATGGACTTTAAGTTCTGATAACATGTCATTTATTTTGTTATCTTAACCCTAACCACGGTTTAGGGTTTTGACCGGGATCACACTTTTCGAAGAAAAAACACCAACTCAATCGCCAGCAACCTGCCGGGATTCGATCCAGGGACCATTCGGACTCCGGCCCTATGTCCCATTCACTAAACCACGGCCCTCAGATACTCGTTCGCGGAGTGTACTGCGCTCACTTTGTAGGCTCGGTTGAATACGTCATCGAAAACCGGCGGCACAGGCGCTTAGAGATGACCTTAAGATTGGAATCTTTTGGACCGGGATCACAATTCGAAGAAACCATCTAACTCGCCGTGACCTGTCGGGATTCGATCCGGGGACCATCCAGCCCTATGTCCCACCCACTAAGCCATGGCCCTCAGCTACTCGTTCGCGCAGTATACTGCGCTCACTATAGAGGCTTGGTTGACTACGTTAACGAAAACCGGTGGCACAGGCGCTTTGAGATGGACTTAGGATTCGCATTTTTTTTAGCATTCAGGGGCTTAGGGTTAAGGACAATACGTCAGTGATGTCAACATCATCATGATAATAATGCATTTTCAACTTTCCAGTCATTCTTGGAAAAAAATGTATCGATACCATTTTTAATTATAGGCCTAAGAATAAGGAATTGAGTCAGAGATTCAAATGTTTTCAGAAGTATAGATTGAGAAGTGATAATAATAATAATAAATAAATAAAGGGTCTAAAGTTTAGTGTCATCGCAGCCAACCGGCTGAATAGTAACAACATTACAAATCAAATACATACATTATTAAACAATGCAACGTCCAGGCAGCGGCTAAATCAGCGCCAAGTTGCGACATAAACCAACATGAACAAACATGCATAACCCCTATACGACGTATAGTAACCCCTAATAGGCAATGTAGACTAAGTACCTTGCCCAAGGACACAAACACATTGGCACCAGCGGTCTAGAACTCACAACCTTATGATTAGGAGACCGGCAACTATTCCACTGGACCACACGTGCTCTACATAAACTTGATAAAATATGTGACATGCTGGCAAAGTAAATCTTCCCCTACTAATTTGCTTATTTCTTTCCAAAAAGTATCATCCCTAATTCCACGGTGTCAGGGTTAAACAGATTTGCTCTTAGAAGCTAAACATTGCCAATGAAAGCTCCTCTTTTTCAGAAATGTTCAGAAAGCATTTTGTCAACAATACTGACACAAAAACACCAACCAGATCATTTACGTCGTATAAACAGCCTTCAAATACACAAAACAAGATTATTTTACATTAGGCCAAACAAAGAAGATAGTTTGTAATAGTTATGATATAACAACCATACTCTGCCTACAGTTTTCACAAACAATAATAACAATGGTATCGGGATATGGTATTAAAATGAAGATAGTCTCTGACATGTCTGAGGTCATTTTAAAATAAAGCCCTTTTCAACTTGAAGTTTTACCTATGACCACGATAAGTGGCCCTAACCAGTCAGCTGTAGAACGGGCCCCGTTTCAATTGAGGGCGCTTTAAAACGACGGGTGTACGTAACCAAGGTAACGCACACCCGTCAATTTGCGCAATGATTGAATTTCCCCCTTTTACACCCAATTATCTGCTTTAAAAGTAACTATCCATCGAGTTGAGGGCAGCATAAGGTACCAGAACTCCTTGCGACATCCAGTTAGATGATTTAATTTAACATTTGACCGCAACATCACACGACACAAGCTAAAATTACGTCTTTTTTGATCGGTATGCTGCGATGAGACCACCATTTTCCAGACGAGATTACACCATTTTATAGAATTTTTAGGGTAAGAGTGATAATTTTTACATTAAATATAAGCCCAATAGTATTAAGAAGTGATGCCTTTGTAACGGTTATCTCTTTGATAAGAGAGTTATTTCGATGTTTAAAATCGGCAAAATCGGCTATTTATGAAATTTTTTAATTACTGTGACGTGAGGCCGTTCCCTTGGAAACGCAGTCCCGTTCTCAAGCCCGCCCTCTATTGAAAAGTGTTTTTTGTTCGTATTCCGGCGGGCGACGGACTTCCGTCACTTGAATCGCCGTGTAAAAATTGACGGGAGTGCGTCACTAAATAGAACACCCTCAATTGAAACGGGGCCCCGTTCTACAGCTGACTGCTAACAGACCTGTTATCCATATGCTGCGCTTTATTACGTGAGCAAGGTCGGGATCAATGAATATTTTCATCCATATTTTAGGAATCTTTCCCCTAATCATTGCTAATGAAAGCTTGACCACACAAACTGTTGGCACATTCAGATTGTGACCTCCCCGTGTTCTCAAGCAAGAGAACTGAAAAAAGTGATTGCTACACATGGTGTATCGTTGGAAAGAGGAACACATCAGCTGTTCATAGAGCAGAAACACAATATGAATACACTACGAAATAGCCGAGAACTGGTTATTGAAAACAATTACGAACTTTTTTGAGGAGTTTATATAGTGCACACAATCAGTCATCTCCGGAACGAGAGCACGTTTCACTGACGGGTGTGCATCACCATGGTAACGTGTATTCGTAAATATGTGCAATCATTGCATTTGCGCTTTCGAACCCGACATATTTGCATACAAATTAACAGCTTAACAAAATGAGGGCAGAGTGGCGTAACTATGTTTTTTATATGCGGGGGTAGAGGGGGGGGGGGGGGGGGGGGGGGGGGGGGGGGGGTGGGGGGGGGGGTACCGCGCCATTTTGTCCCTAAGCAATGGTTATGACGTCATATTTTTGTCGATTTTCAGAACTCTTGTATTGGATTTACGTGCAAAAAATATGCCCTTGGCATCATCCTCTCCCAGGTGTGCAGTTCATTTTAAATTTCAGATGTTCTAAAATGGATGGTTTTCTAAAGAATTCGAGAAAGAAAATCGAACTGCACACCTCAGAATTGCAAAAAAAACATAAAACAAATCAACTTTTTTGTGCCTTTGAACAGAGTGGCGGCCGGGAAGCGTGGGAACGAGAATTTAACACAGTGCATTAACCCATGACCCATGATATAAATACATTATTTGCAAAGATTTTCTTCAACTAGCACGGTTAGTGTAGTGGATAGAACGTCGTCTTGGGAGCGAAATGTTGTGGGTTCGGGCCCCATTAGGAGCACTTTTGTTTGTAATGCTGGATTTGCTTAGCCTGCCGGCATCATGTGTATGCTTGCCCACGCGGATATCACTGCTGGCGTTTACCGTGTAAATTACGCCATTTTTTTCTTCTCGAAAATGTCAAAAAAATGTACCGTTCTTTTAAAAATAAGGAGTATAATCACATTACAAACACATTTTGTGCGAGAGAAACACACACATTTGGCAAAAATGGCACAATAAAAATCCGTTCGTCATAAATAAATCGATATGGTTAAATAATAAAACTATCACAATAATAGTCGTGGATCTCTGTGGCGTGCATAGGTTGGCCATGTCGTTGGCAATCGGAAATCACGGGTTCGATTTTCGAATATTCCTTGTTATCCTTTTATTTTTCTATTTTTTAAACTTGATGGTAGATTAATGTAACATCATTGTTATGTCAATTTTTATCAATTATAAAGGCCGCCCATGCGTTTATAGTTTTCTTTTTATTTATTTATCTATCATAAATGTATCCTTGATTTATTTAACTTTGTATCTAAACAATAAATGCGTAAACAATTATATTATTGCTCGATAAATAAGTGATTTAACTTGAGTTCGGTTTGATTAATGATAGCAAAACTTGTTGTAAAACCATTTTACCAGTACAGTGTGCCAAAAACAATTTCTCCTTTGCACACTTTGTTTATACATTCAGAGAGGTCACTTTAGCTTGTTATAGCATGAACTTGGTTATAGCTAGGCTCAATTAAAAGCAAGTTTGCGACCGGGTTTGCGACCTCTTTGATTTTAGGCTGGTAACACAATCCCACAGTGCATTTCGTTAAAACAGTGTAAATTATTTTTCAACGATACGTATCACGTGATAACCACGATCGTTTTCGCAAAATATCGCAAAATGGCGCGGTACCCCAACCCCCCTAATGCGGGGGCAAGAAATCAGAGTGCACCGACAATATTTTGGCGACTAAACAAATGCGCGTGAAGCGCGCGAAAGATTTCGACTCGACATTTATTTGTGGTATGACTTAGGTATATTCATGCTTCAAACAAGCTTCTACTGTGGTGTATTATAATATACGATGATATACTTGTACTTGTACAGTATCTAGAAACACCGAGTCACTGATTCATTATGAATATGTATGAAGGGTGTGGCTTCACCACTTCATATATCATTGTATATATTCCGATGTATGTTAATAAAAGTTCTCTTTTACCTGTTAACCATTGAACCTAGAACACGTGTGTCAACCTGAGTATCCTCATTTCTTATTCCTGACAATATATAACATCTACCAACAAATATTCCATATTCTTGGGACACATTCGCACGTAGCGGGGAAATTTGTTTCCGTCTGTGTACTTATGACCATCATAATTGCATGATTCCTCTTGTCAAATGAACCGACAGTGCCAATCTCAACCGACAGACAGTTGATGATATTGGGAGGGGGTCGCCCCCTCTGGTTACGCCACTGGAGGGCAGCCTAGGTCAGGTACCAGAATTCCTCACGGCAGCTAGTCCGATGATTTAATCACACATTGACAGGCCCAACATCTCGCACGCAATACAGGTCAAATGTACACCTTTGTTAGCATTCAAACCGCGATGAGACTACCAATTCAGGCGAGTCTACACCATTTTAACGTTTTTTGTGTAAGTGTGATTATGTTTCAAAATATTGAAAGTCAATCTTCAAGATTGTGCTGTTTCATCGGCACAATTTTTAAGATTGAATTTTCAATATTTGATTTGAGAGAGTATAGGTATCACCTGGAGCGTGCACTGAGGAGCATTATTATTTTTATTTTTTTATTTTTCGCGGTCCCGTGTATAAGAAGCAAAAGTCAACAAATTAGAAGCCATAAATTATTGTTAATGCACCTTTGGTGCTTTGGACGAAAACAATGCCTTATGTTTTCTTAGGAATTAGTAATCCCATGCCTCCATGTTTATCGCCCAAAGATATAGTGTTTACTCACAGAGTAATTGGGCCAACTGATCTTCTATTTGCAGCATGATGAAATACCAGTGTGATATAAATGGCTGTCTTTACCATGTACAAAACAGATTATCCAACAACTTTTCCTAACTGTCGAAGTTTATCTCAAGGGTTACTGAACTAACACTAGGCATATTTGTACTTATTTAAATGTATTTCCTATGGTGATTTCAAATTATTGCGTTCAAATTCAATAAGTATGACATGACATCTTAGCGTTGTAACATTTTGTGAAATTTTAAAACTGTCATCAATTGTAGCGTGGAAAGTGTTAAACATCTGTCAACGATACAAATTTTCTGTGTCTGACCAAAGTTTGTTTTAACTCCAAATGCACCCTGATCTATGCATTACAGGGTCAAGTATTAGGTCAAGTGTGCGATACAATGCCATGACTATAATTTATAGTATTGTATACAAATGTATCAAATCAAATAATACTGATGACTTAGGCAAATTAAAAATAAAAACATGTTTAGCGTTCGGAGTTTACACTTGTCATTTTTAATGCAAAATCGTCCTAGTAAGCGAAGCTGAAAAAGGAGGTCTTTTTTAATCTGTTTTATTTCAGGGTTCTTGGGGTTGATCAATACCAAAAACTTATTTAAAATGCATGCAAGGAAGATACAAACTTGGTACAAATATCTCAACCTCTGGAACATCTGAACCAAAAAGGTATATGAGTGAAATAAAGAGGGAAAAAAGAAAATTGAAGTGGACCTTTTTACTTTTACTTTCGTTCATTTTACATTTCTTTCGTAGCTATTGAAGATTCTTCCCTCGGAACATTCATGACAGTTGGGAAAGAGTTTATGTTCAATTTCCGAACTCCTCATAGCCCATCATACGCTCCTATTCTAATGATATCAACCCCGTACTGTTTCAAATTAAAGCGTCAATCTATTCTTTAAATGAATAAATATTATAAGTAACAGTGATGATTCTAATATTACCTTCTAACTGCAGTTATTGATGAAACTTCTCCTGGAACTGTTGGAAGAGAGTTCGTTTTCAATTTTCCAACACCATGGACAACATCATACTCCCCTATACTGATGATATCTACTCCGTCTATATCAAATGTTAATGTCAACATCAGTGTATCAGGCATTGGCTTCTATGAGGAAACAACAACAAACCGACAACAGCATGCAGAGATTATGTTACCGACATCGACATCTCTACAGCTGAGTTCTGACGTGCAGGACAAGACCGTGATTGTGAACGCAGGCGCCGGAGTTTCTGTGTATGGAATGACGACTGAAGGAGCTGATCCGGATGGATTCCTAGCAATACCTGTCCATGGATTAGGAACAGAATATCTCGTGGCTACGTACGGTCCTTCGACGTGTGGTAGTTATCCAACTGAGTTTACTTTGTCTGCAGTGGAAGATCACACGGATATCCAAATAAACACCACTACAGGACAATACATAACTATTACAATGGATGCCTATCAATCGTATCAAATATATGATTTCAATGATGATCTAACCGGTAGTAAGATCAAATCCAATAAGCCCATAGCTGTAATGGCTGGATCAGAAGCAACCGGTGTACCTGTTGGCGATGGATGTGGCATTATACTAGAGGCATTACCTTCTGTAGACTGTTTTGGATATAGCTTCACCATCGGCCCGTTTATGGGCTCTTTGGGATACGTGTTCCGAATCGTCTCACCTGAAAAAGCCACTGTTGAGATTTCACAATATGGTATGATTGATCTGGATAAAGGTGCATATTTTGAACACATTGTAAATGATGACAGAGTGACGGTGATCAAGTCATCTAATCATGTACTTATTATGCAGTACACGACAGGATATAATGCTGGTAAAGGTGACCCATCGATGGTTATCGTACCCCCTACAGAGATGTTTGGTGGCAATGTCACCTTCCCCGTGTATGGTGTCACCCGATTCCCAGGTTACACCTATTACATCAACATCATAGCAAACTGTTCATATATACCCGATATGACGTACGACGACACCATCCACGTTGATATTTGGGCCAGACTCTCTCTGGGTGACATGTGTGTTTCCCGCGCTGAGGTGACGCCAGGTACGCATAGTGTAGGACATCCGGATACAGACGCAGCGTTCTCTGTTACCGTGTATGGATTTAAGTATGGTAACGCTTTTTCATATCCTGTAGGATTCAATATGATGCCAAGTGAGTATGATGTATACTTGATTAATCTTTTTAAATGCGGAGAATTAATTAAAATCTGATAGTATTCTATAAACCCGTTATAACGTTAAAACTAACCAACTAACGCATTTGTACTGTCTATTCTGCCATACATCATATTTCCCATCATTGTAATGTTTAAAAGGAATGCATTTACCTGCTTACTATTAGAAATATCATGTTTACTTACATGGTGTGAAATACGAAGTCCCTCAAAAATCATGTAACATTTTAAAAACAGACAGTTTTAAACAATTATACAATGTATGAACAATTTGTCATAGTATTGGAAAGATACACGTAAATGTGTACTGTCAGACGCAATTTGTCGCAGGATTTTACACATAATGTATTTAATATAAGATAATTAAACCCACACAACAAATGTATATTATTTAAATACAGAATTTTGATATTTCATTTACCGCAGTATCAAGGACGAGGCTGACATGAGGAATGCTCCCTGTTCTCTCTAAAATAGCATTACTGGTACTTAATACATCTTCGAGATAATAAATAAATGTGGCTTTACTTATTATTCTGTGTTATATTTCATTCGTACATGTACCGTCCAGCAGATACGGCACCTGTAACACGTCCTTCAGAAACGACATCAACATTTCCAACTGACACATTGACCACATCACCAGAAGACCCTAAGTCTTCCATTCAACCAACGACATCGATATCTCTTCCAACTGATTCATTGACCACATCACCAGAAGACCCTAAGTCTTCCATTCAACCAACGACATCGATATCTCTTCCAACTGATTCACTGACCACATTACCGGAAGATCCTGTGTCTTCCATTCCACCAAACGATCCACAAGATACTGCGCTGCAGTGCGGCAACAACACCATGACTGTATTTATCCCGAAGAACATCATGCGTGGCGTAGAAGCTGAGGATTTACACTTTGTAGAGGACTCGTGCACAGGAAAAGATTATAACGACACACATATCAGCATATCGTCTGCCCTTGAACGGTGTGGGACTGTGATGGAGGTAAAAATCTCAGACTTGTTCTTTCGGTAATAGACCATTTCGATTACAAGTTTTCCGATTTGAGGAATTTTATGATTTTTGATTTGAAACCCAGCATCCATTTTGTCGTATTGTTCAATAGGGTCACAAAGAATCAGCCATGATCCATTCGATAGCTCCTTGTATTATCACCTTTTCTAGATTGTCACCCTCTCGTCTAGCAATATGTCCAAAGTATTGTAGCTTGTTGCGCATGATCTTTGTATACAGAGAAGTTTGGTTCCCAATCTGGCTTCTGACAAATTCATTTGTCTTATGCTCTTTCCATGATATTCCTAGCATCTTGCGCCAACACCACATTTCAAAAGCTGATATTTTCTTTGAATCTGCTATTCCGACTGACCATGTTTCAGCTCCATATGTTGCGACCGGAAAGATAAGTGCCTTCATAATACGTATTTTTGTGGCCTTTGTGATTCCTCTATCCTTCCAAATGGTTGATAGGGCATTTGCTGATGTTTTAGCCATTACCAGACGTCTTTTAATTTCTCCAGAGCTTCCTCCATCTTTCAGAATTAGAGATCCAAGAAAATTGAAATTATCTACACAATCTACTGTATCATTATCGACCTTCACTTGTTGGTTGCTGTTTCCTCCGCAAATCATGACATGGTCTTCTTAACATTTAGGAAGAGTCCAAACTTTTCACTGGCTGCTTTTACTCTGTGTATTAGAACTTGAAGTTCAGCTCCAGTTCTAGCTATCAGGGTGGTATCGTCAGCATATCGGAGATTGGTTATGGTGCGACCTCCTACTGAAACTTGGCCTTCCACTCCATCAAAAGCTTGCCTCATGATGTACTCGGCATAAATGTTGAATAGGTAAGGTGACAGGACACATCCTTGACGAACGCCTTGTCCAATAGAGAACCACTCACAATTGCCATTATCTGTTCTTACTGTAGCCTCTTGATCTTTGTAGAGGGATTTAATCAGCTCAATGATGTGAAGAGAGAAACCCATTTCTTGCATTACCAAACCATAGCTTCAAATGTTGAACGCAGTCAAATGCCTTAGAGTAATCAATGAAGCATAGATATAGGGGTTGTTGAAATTCCAAGCTCTTTTCCATCAGGTTTCTCAGGTTACCTATTTGGTTTCTTGTACCGCGTCCTTTCCTGAAACCAGCCTGTTCAGGTGGTAACTCATTTTCCAGGTGTTGTCGGATCCTTTCTGCAATGATATGTAGTAGAACCTTACTGCTATGTGCAATTAAGGCTATCGTGCGGTTGTTAGCACACTCTCTGGTGTCCCCTTTCTTTGGGAGAGGGTGGAAGACTGCTTTCTTCCAGTCCGTAGGCCATTTAGTTGAACTCCAGATCTTGGTGCATAGTCTGTGGATCACTTCAATGCCTTCTTTATCAATTTCCTTTAGGAGTTCTGCGGGAATATTATCATCTCCAGGAGATTTACCAATCTTTAATTTCTTCATAGCTTGTTCCACTTCACTCTTCAGAATATCTGGTTCAGACATGTTATTGCTGAGAGTGTTATCGTCAACTTGAATCGCATCTTGTGTTGGCAGTACTGTTTTCATCTGGCTTTGATTTCGGAATCTTCAGTAAGAATTTTACCATCTGCATCCTTCAAGACATTAAGTCTGGGAACTGGTTTCTTTGTCAGGAGTTTGATGTTCTTGTACACGTCCTTGGTGTTGTTGGCTGTACTGTCCTTTTCAACTTGAGAACAAATCTGGGTGATGAAAGTTGTTTTGTCGTTTCTAAGTTGTAGTTGGACTTTCCTGTTCAGTTCCCGGTATTCTTTCAGGTTGTTCTTATTTTCCAGACCTTTCGTTTTAATCTTTCGACGTTGATCTGCCAGATTGAAAACTTGCTCTGTGATCCAGGGTTTCTTCTTATGCCTGCACTTGGGAATTGATTTTTGTGCTGTTTCTGTCACTGCCTTTTTAATCTCCTGCCATAGTTCTTCGGGTGAGGACTCCTCTGGATCATTTTCAAACAGTGTCTGGAATTGGTTTTTTATTTCCACTCTGTATTTTTCAATGATTTGAGTCATATCAAGTCTGGCTGGCTTACTTTGGCGATTTATTCTTCTTAGCTTCAACCTCATGCATGACACTAGAAGTTGGTGGTCGGATCCGCAATCCGCCCCTGGATAGGTCTTTGCGTACATAAAGCTAGATTTCCATCGTTTCTTCACAAGAATGTAGTCAAATCTGATTTCTGATCTTCTGATTTGGTGACGACCAGGTATAAAGTCTCCTTGGGTTGCTTGAATAGGGTATTCATGATCACAAATCCATTTTCGTCACAGAATTCAATGAGACGTTCTCCTCTTTCGTTTCGCTCACCTAGACCGTTGTTTCCCATCACATTGCTATTGGTACTTTTATCTCCAACTTTGGCATTTAAATCACCTGTTATAACAAGGATGTCTCTTTTAGGGATGTTGTCTATGGTCTGTTGCAAATCTTCATAGAAGTTTTCGATGTCATCTTCATCTGCTGCAGAGGTAGGAGCGTACACTTGTATCACCGAAATGTTTGCTGGTTTGCCTTGGATGCGAAGTGTTATAATCCTCTCACTTACAGGATTATATCCAAGCACACATTTTGCAATTCGAGAGGTAGCAACAAAAGCGACTCCATGTTCTCTTCGGCTCTCTTTACCTGAATAGTAAACAACATGTTTGCTATCTGTGGTAAAATGTCCTTTCCCTGTCCATCTCATTTCCGAAATCCCAGTAAGATCAAGTTTGGTTCTATCTAATTCTTCTGTTACAATGTCAAGGTTTCCATGATTCATTGTTCTAACATTCCATGTGCCAATCTTAAGCGTGGATTTCCAGAGGTCACGTCTAACGTCGCGATCCTTGGTAGTGTCAGCCCCCACACGTCCTAATGGCTTTAGTGTGACGGCGTCATTGATGCCCAGGATGGAGTTATCAGTCCTCTCTTCCCCAGTAACTTTTGAGACACCTTCAGGCCTGAGGGACTCACTATCCGGTGTCATATCTCTATTTACATTAGTTGTACTCATCATCATAGGTTTTCTTGGCAGGTAGTCGGTAGTGGGTTGCCGTTGCCTTCTACCATTGCGCAGTTGAAAAGAAACCATTCACCAACTGTTGGTTACTAGCTTTCTCCTCCAAAGAAATCAAGCCAATCTGCCTTTACATTAGGCTATGCATTGTGTAATTGTTGCTTTTTTATGCATTATTTGTATATGTATAATGTTCTCTGCTCTGGTTTCATTTTTTGTTTTGAGTGCTTTGGCAGATTTGCGCGCATTATAATAAATGTTCAGTATTATTATTATTATTATTATTATTATGTGCCTCTTTACACTGTACATATAATGTAGTTGACAATGTAAATAAATTGTCACCGTGTCCGGATGGAAACAAATGAAAAACTATTCGAAATCAGACGTCTACTCTGTAGCTTTCATTGGTGTCTCATTGGGTCCCTAGAATAATATAGCTATTATTGAAATTGTTATTTCCCTTTTCCCCTCAAGGTCCGTGGAGAATACATTATATATTCAAACGTCGTTCTCAACGAGGTGGTTCCGGTTTCACCAGGGATCGGATTCACGCGGGAACGCCATGTCGAGATTCCAGTTGAGTGTTATATGCGACGAAACGGTACCAGCATCATAAACTTCCATCCAGAGACATCGAAAATCGTATTCCAGGAACAAGGCTACGGGCAGTTTAGCTTCCAGATGCAGCTATACCCAGACAACCAATATCGTAATCCATATCCGGCAAATGCTTATCCCATTAATGTTCATCTACAAGATATGCTATATTTCGAGGCTAAGGTATCAGCCCAAGATGGGCTGGTACTATTCATCGATAGCTGCGTGGCCACATCAACGGTAAACCCCTACTCGTCACCAAGATACAACTTCTTAGAAGATGGGTATGTTTGGAATCAATGCACATTTGAGGCTTCACTACTTGCCTAATTGTTAGATTGAGTTATTTTTATTTTTATTTTTTGTTTACACTATCACTCTGTTAATGAATATGAAGAATAAGATATTAGCTATTTTGTATCTGAGTAATTATTTTCGAACCTATAATTTTATATTCCATTCGTTAGATGTTCCAAGGATAGCACGTTGGAATTCTACGACTCAGTAAATCCGACGACACTGCGCTTCGGACTGGAGGCGCTGGGCTCTATCGACGCTAATTCTCCGGTAAGACAAAGACCATGAAGAAGTAATTATTTTAGTCAAGTACAAAACTAAATACCATTTATAAATATTTTAAACAGGTTCGCCGTCGAGGGTAGAAAAGAGACAATAATGGGAAAACGATCTCGCCCGGGAATCGAACCCAGGATCTGTTGCTTGCTTGGCAACTGCCGTGTCCATTGGGCCACAAGATCTCGCATGGTAAAGCATCTGAAATTCAAACCAGTCTCCTGCCACAAGTATTACCCGGAGTAGCTCGGGCCTATACAGGTGTAATAATCAAGTGCCGTCCTCCCTGTTGAGGGAAAATACATAGAAATAATAGGCATATACGATGGGTAATAACCCTAACACTACCATATACCCCAAAATACCACGACTGGGCACGTTGGTACCACCCGGCGTGGAAGTTTGTTGATGAAAAAATGGACCCAATACATACAGTCTGGGCAATACACTGCCCAGAAAGCCGTGGTGAAGTGTGGAATCCCTCGCCTCTGGTGCGAGAGGTCCCTGGATCAAATCCCGGGGGGATCGGGGGATATTTTGGTCGATTTTCCGCGTTGAAGAAACAATTCTGAAAAAAGTGGGGGGGGGGGGGGGGGGTAGAGTTAGGGTTAACAAGCATTTTTTTGAATTTTTTTTCTTCAAACATTTTCTAAGTTTTGTTAATATAACCCTAACACTACCATATACCCCAAAATACCACGACTGGGCACGTTGGTACCACCCGGCGTGGAAGTTTTTTGATGAAAAAATGGACCCTATGCATACAGTCTGGGCAATACACTGCCCAGAACTGTGCTTGACAGCCGTGGTGAAGTGTGGAATCCCTCGCCTCTGGTGCGAGAGGTCCCTGGATCAAATCCCGGGGGGATCGGGGGGATATTTTGATCGATTTTCCGCGTTGAAGAAAACATTCGGAAAAAAGTGGGGGGTAGAGTTAGGGTTAAACAAATTATAAATATTTTAAACAGGTTCGCCGTCAAGGGTAGAACAGAGACAATAATGGGAAAACGATCTCGCCCGGGAATCGAACCCAGGATCTGTTGCTTGCTTGGCAACTACCTTGTCCATTGGGCCACAAGACCTCGCAAAAAAACACTTTATGCGCCCTAGCACGAGGCTGCATCAACATTTTGCTCCAGCTTTTTGTCATCAAATCTCTGTGATTTTATATTTTCTCATCTCTATTTTGATGATGGATGTTATTGTTAACCCACTGATCACTGTTGGACTATTTCAAACTATTTTTGTGCCAGATTTGTAAGTAATATGACATTTACTATAACAACGTTTCTGCTATACTCTGAAAGTGCAATATAAGCTTAACTACAAGGGCTACATGCATGCTGTATTATAGTGTATACAAGCAACAACAGTAACTCTATGCTGACCTCGATTTCCGTGCTTGACTGATCATGCTTATCGGTTCTATTATCATACTTTTTGTGCAATAGTATCACCAGTGCAGTGGTTTTTTATCAACAGTTTTGTCTCCGTGCTCTGCTGATCAGATTCTATAGACACTAACAAAGAGAGCAATCATGTGTTTGACCTACACAAGAGAGGCAATTTTAAACATTGGTAAACAAAGTGTGTCTGGTGTTGAACCAAAAATCTGGCGTATTTTAAAGGAACTAAAAATAGAAAAAACAACCCCTCGTGGCTGTAGAGCAGGGCGGGATAAGCAAAGGAAAATACAAACTTGTGTTTCAAATAGAATTGTCAAAACTGACAAGATCGCAAGGGGCGTCTGTCATGCTAACTTGACTGGAATAACCCGGGAGTTTAAACCTAGACAGAACTCTCTCCCCAGGATCTTCCTTTGTAACCCACGATCCCTCAACAACAAGTTTGATGAGTTCACAGCTGTCATTAAAGACTCTAAAGTGGACATTGCCGGCATATCAGAGTCATGGTTTTCTTCTGATAAGCCTATCGAGCATTTCGAAATGGACAATTATGTGCTTATCACCAAAAGTCGCACTTTAAAAGGGGTGGTGGTGTTGCATATGCTCGTGAAGATCTTAGAGTACAAAGAGCTGACATCCCTGTGCCAGATGATCTCGAGGTGGTGTGGATAAAGACACGCCCTGAAAGACTTCCCCGGGCTGTGTCTTGCCTCTTTTATGCGATTATCTACTTTCCCCTGACAGCGATAAACATAAACATAATGAGCTCATTGATCATCTACTTGAGGGTTTTGACAGCATTCGCACCAATCACCCACATGCTGGTGTAATACTCTTTGGTGATCTCAATCATCTAGACACTCAACATCTATGCGCTGGCAATAATCTGAAACAAGTTGTAGATAAGCCTACTCGTAAGGGTGCTATATTAGACAAAATTATCTCTAACATCTCTGAGTATTACAAGGTACCAGCAATCTGCTCACCATTAGGCAAGAGTGATCACCACTCTGTGCTGTGGATACCCAAATATCACTTCTCTGCAAGGACAAATGAATCTCGCAAGAGAGTTGTTCGTCCAATGAAAGAATCGTCCATCAGAGCCTTTGGGAGTTGGATTCAAAAATGTGAGTGGTCTGAGGTCTTTGACAAACTAACGTCAGCTGAGAAATGCGATGCATTTTATGATATTTTGCACAATGCTATTGACAAGTATATGCCCTCCAAGTCTGTTAAACTCCACAACGAAGACAAGCCATGGATCACGAGCTACATCAAAAGCCTCATCAAAGAGCGCCAGAAAGTTTTTCATAAAGAACTTAGATCCAGTAAGTGGAAACGGCTTCGCAATAAAGTTCAGTACGCTATAACTAAAGCCAAAAAAGACTACTACCGAGATCGGGTTCAGCGTCACAAACTGGCAAACCCTGCTGAATGGTACAAGCAGATCAAAGTCATGACTAACCTTGCTAAATCTGAGGCGTTGATCCAACCACAGTCTCATGTTGATACTACTGATTTTAAAGCTGTTGCTGACAACATTAACAACCACTTTGTATCCATCTCCAGTGAGCTCCATCCACTTAGCATGAAGGATCTGCCAGCATACAGACCAGACCCAAACCCCCCTCCTTGTGTTCACGAATATGAGGTGTATAGCGTGCTGAGAAAGACAAAGACAGGTAAAGCAGGTGGCCCTGATGGTGTTTCATCGCGTCTGATAAAGGAGTTTGCGTACGAACTCAGTAAGCCGCTGACAAACATTCTCAATCAGTCTTACCTTGAAGGGGCGGTTCCACCTCAGTGGAAAAGAGCAGTAGTGGTACCCATTCCAAAGGAGAAACCTGCAACATGGGACAAGTTAAGACCAGTGTCCCTTGCTGAAGGATTTATGGCCAAGTGGCTTTTGGAAGACATTGACAACAGCATTGATCCCAATCAGTACGGTAACCGCAAAGGTGTAGCTACCACTCACTATCTATTCAGACTTCTTGATACACTCCATAGGAATGCTGATAAACCACGTCGTTTGAGTACAGTGGTAATAACAGATTTTAGCAAAGCGTTCGACCTAGTCGACCACAATATCCTTGCTAAAATCTGTCCACCAAAGAAATTTGAGAGGGTCCAACAAACTCAGTATCCCGATGGTAAAAACAGAACGTTGCAAAAAGAGCCCTGTTTTTTATATGACAAACTTGTACAATAATACTTTATAATTCATGGTGTTTTTAATAGTTTCATTGTGATCATATGGTGCAATCTTCCAAGAGGGGGGGGGGGGGGGGGGGGGGGGGGGGGGGGGGGGGGGGGGTGCCCGGTGTGTGTCTATGAGTTCAAAGAGGGTGTAAGTGTACTGATTTTGTTTGAAGGTTGTGTTTCGTTAATTGAGTATTGAAGTTTGAGTGGTGCATGCGTGACTGTTTGATGTGTGCGGGTTTAGGGTTTTCAATTTTAATGTATTAATTCTATGTGCAATATTTGATCAGACTTGTATAATAATATTTTATAATTCATGCTGCTTTTAATAGCCCCATAGTGCAGCATATGGTGCAATTTTCCAAGGGGGTGGGGAGGGGGGGGGGGGGTTGCCCGGTTTGTGTCTATGAGCTCATAGTGGATGTAAGTGTACTGATTGTTGTTGTTGTGTTTCGTTAAGTGTAGTATTGAAGTTTGAGTGGAGTATGCGTGACTGTTTGATGTGTGCGGGCTAGGGGTTTTCAATTTGTGATGTATTAATTCTATGTGCAATATTTTATAATCTAATGGTCTTTTATATCATAACTATAATGTATTTTTATTGTGTGTATTTCTTTGTAAAATTTGATGCAATTCAGTGTTTGTACTGCGATATCAATTTTAATAAACCAGTTATGAATGAATGAATGAATGAATGAATGAATGAATGGTAAAGCATCTGAAATTCAAACCTAAGCGATTTCGTTTCCCAGTCTCCTGCCACAAGTATTACCCGGAGTAGCTCGGGCCTATACAGGTGTAATAATCAAGTGCCGTCCTCCCTGTAGAGGGAAAATACATAGAAATAATAGGCATATACGACGGGTATTAAACAAATTATAAATATTTTAAACAGGTTCGCCGTCGAGGGTAGAAAAGAGACAATAATGGGAAAACGATCTCGCCCGGGAATCGAACCCAGGATCTGTTGCTTGCTTGGCAACTGCCTTGTCCATTTTGCCACAAGACCTCGCATGGTAAAGCATCTGAAATTCAAACCTAAGCGATTTCGTTTCCCAGTCTCCTGCCCTGCTCCTGCCACAAGTATTACCCGGAGTAGCTCGGGCCTATACAGGTGTAATAATCAAGTGCCGTCCTCCCTTTAGAGGGAAAATACAAAAAATAATAGGCATATACGACGGGTATTAAACAAATTATATATAACATATTATAAATTAAAGTGCTGAAAGTGAACACGAATTTTATAACACTAGTGAACATGACAATTGTTAGTAATTATAACATATCAAAATGTCACTAGTGGTGTTTTTTAAGTGATTGAAATGGAATGGCGGGGGTGTGAAATGTTGCATCTAATTATAATTCGCCTTTGACTAAGGTGCAACTGTAGTGTATAATAGTCCAAGAGTGTTTTATAATTCACTTCATCCACGTATTGTACAAGTTGTTGTTATGCTTTGATATTACATTGTATCGTTCTAAAGATTTACGTCCATTGCTTCCTGGTCCTATGCAATGCAACTGATGTGACATCACGATGTGCGTTGGGTTGCCAGTCTCCAGCAGTCAATATGCGGGTCTTGCGTAGTGCGTCATCTGGATCGAAGCCTTATCTCATGACGGAAGGACCAATAAGATTTACTGAAACTTTCGAACAGGCTCAGATTAAGGGCAGCATCGGTATGTATGAAATACGAGATGGGTCGTTGGTACGATGGTAAAACTGGGGGAGAAAACTTTAAACGGCTTGTTTTCACAATACAAACGTGTGTAGATTATTTGGACAAACAAATGGAAAACGCTTTACATTGAACCTTTACATTACATCTTGGCGTCAAATGTTAATTCTTCTACCATTCTACATTCCATTTATTCTTCTGTTCGAGCCTTTAGAAAGATTAGCCTGTTATATGGATATCAAGATGTTCATGGTTGTTATCTCTCAAGCCTAGAGACTACTGCGGGGGGGGGGGGGGGGGGGGGGGGGGGCACTGACATTGGAAAAAGGGTGTAGGTATGTGCCGCGCTGAAGACCCCCCCCCCCCTTTTCACCCTCTGCTGCTAGCACTTACTGCGAAATGTTGCATTAGGAGTTGTCTACAAGCAAAATTTGTCTGATTCTCATCCGTTGATTCTGTGGATCGCCTCACCGGTTCACAAATGAAAGTCACCATGAGCCCAATTAAGTATTTAAGATTTAACTCTTTTCGCTGCTGGTTTTGTATGCCCCTTCCACCCGATCTGTATTCATATAATGATGTTTGACAGTTCACGCAAAATGTCCTTGATAGAGTGTATACTATGCATAGTGACCACAGACTACTGTGCTACATTATAGCTCTGGCGAGCAGTGTTATGTTTTTATTCATGGTTTTTGTTGTGATTCCACAAAGTGTAAACGTGTTCTTTTTCGCGCTACATTTTTTTTTGCGCTTTTCGTGCTTAAACTCAGCAAACACGAAAATAAAGACTCGCAAATATATTCATTGTGTATGTAGGTCTATGTAAGGAAGCTCAAAATCGCAAAAATAAAATAAACACGAAATTGTTCAAAATGTGCAAAGCGCGAAAAATGTATACACGCAAAAATGTTCACTGTTACAGTATTAAACGTGGGTAAATTTACCTTCAAACCATAACATAGGATCCAGGGTAGAGGTAGAAGTTTAAGGAAAAAGAAATTTCTAGATTGGAGTGCAGAAGCGTAGCCAGAGTCACTTATCAGGGGGTGGTGGTGGTGGGGGAGGGGGGGGGGGGGGGGGGGCAAAGGGCAAAAGCTCAAATTCGTAAATTGTTCAAAGTGTGCAAATAATCGCGAACAATTATACACGCGAAAATGTTCACTTTACGGTATTAAACTTGAGTAAATTTATACCTCCAAACCATCATACGTACCATAACATGAGTTGTGGGGTAGGGGTAGATGTTTAAGAAAAAGAAATTCCTAGATGCGAGTGGACACAAATATCCCCGATGTATACTTTATTATTAGCTAATAGGCATATTCCATTACAGATCTGTGATTCCATGGGATCAAGATTGAAAAGAAGAACAAAAACACTCACAATTCTGCTCCATCAACCCGTCGCAGTGGCGTAACCCGGGGGGGGGGGGGGGGGGGGTGTAACCCTTGCCCCCCGCTTGCCCCCCCCCACCACCCACCACCCAAATGAATCATGGAATAATGATGGTACAAAGTAACAGATGAAATTTTTCGCGCATGTCTTCCCAAAATGCAATATTCTATGGTACAAGCTTGTTTAGAGCCGAAATGTAGCTAAATCGTGCAAAAGGTAGGTGTAAAGTCGCAAATGTTCGCGCGCTACGCGCGCATTTCTTGACAGTTGACACTGGAATGGAGCCCCCCCCCCTCCCCCGTTTCAAGTCACTGCCCCCCTTCTTGCCCCCCAAATGAAAAAGTCTAGTTACGCCACTGAGTCTGACCCGTGGTCCCTCTAACACCCACCGGATCGGAATGAAACAATTCAAGATGGTTTTAAGTGTTAAAAACACGTTGTTATGTTACAGGTTTTTTTAACATTAGCATAAGGATCAGGTTCATGTTCAATCTTACTCAAAGGGAGAGTTTTATTACAAGGTGATCGGCCCATTTCACATTTAATTACGTAATGGGGTCAATCCCGAAACTTTACTACAAGAACATTTCTATTTACCATCTATGATAATAAGCACATGGGGAATCGAATGCTTGATACACAAGGTAACTGAATATCATCAATAGGAGAGAAGGAACAGTTGAAACATTTTCAAAGGGGTGCGGGAAAGGGAAACGACATAGATTATGTTTAAATTTTCAAAGGGTGCGAGTATACTGTTATCATGGTTATGGCGCTATTTCCCATTTAGTGTGCGTTGTACTCTCGCCTATTTCAAAATGTCATGTCTCAAGAGTTGGGAGAAAGAATAGGGATCATGTTAAATGATGTGTAATTTAAACATTTTCAAAGGGGTGCGGGTGATAAGAATGCGTTGCACATTGCTGGTGTATGTCACAAAATCATATCTCAAAAGTTTGCGAAAGAGAAGCGATGCTGGGAATGTGTAATTGAAACATTTTCAAAGGGGTGCGGGAAAGGGGGGCGACAAGTTTAAATCAGGCATTTTCAAAGGGGGTGCGAGTACTGTTATTGCGCAGTTTCCCTGTTAAGTGTGTGTTACACTCTCACCTATTTCAAAACATGTCTCAAGTGTGGGGGGAAAGAATAGGGATGTTAGATGATGTGTAATTAAAACATTTTCAAAGGGGTGCTGGTGATGAGAATGCGTTGCGCATTGCTGGTTTATGTACAACCACATCTCAAAAGTTGGGAGAAAGAGAAGCGATGCTGGGGATCATGTAATTAAAAAAAAAATCAAAGGGGTGCGGGAAAGCGGAGCGACATAGATCATGTTTAAATCAGGCATTTTGAAAGGGGTGCGAGTACTGTTATGGCGCTTTTTTCCCCATTTAGAGTGCGTTGCACTCACACCTATTTCAAAATATCATGTCTCAAGAGTTGGGAGAAAGAATAGGGATGTTGAATGATGTGTAATTTAAACATTTTCAAAGGGGTGCGGATGATAAGAATGCGTTGCACATTGCTGATTTATGTCAAAAATCACATCTCAAAAGGTTGCGAAAGAGAAGCGATGCTGGGAATGTGTAATTGAAACATTTTCAAAGGGGTGCGGGAAAGGGAAACGACATAGATTATGTTTAAATCACGCATTTTCAAAGGGGTGCGAGTATACTGTTATCATGGTTATGGCGCTATTTCCCATTTAGTGTGCGTTGTGCTCTCGCCTATTTCAAAATGTCATGTCTCAAGAGTTGGGAGAAAGAATAGGGATGTTGAATAATGTGTAATTTAAACATTTTCAAAGGGGTGCGGGTGATAAGAATGCGTTGCACATTACTGTTGTATGTCAAAAAATCACATCTCAAAAGTGTGCAAAAGAGAAGCGATGCTGGGAATGTGTAATTGAAACATTTTCAAAGGGGTGCGGGAAAGGTGAGCGACATAGATTATGTTTAAATCAGGCATTTTGAAAGGGGTGCGAGTACTGTTATGGCGCTATTTCCCATTTAGTGTGCGTTGCACTCTCGCCTATTTCAAAATATCATGTCTCAAGAGTTGGGAGAACGAATAGGGATGTTGAATGATGTGTAATTTAAACATTTTCAAGGGGTGCGGGTGATAAGAATGCGTTGCACATTGTTGATTTATGTCAAAAAATCACATCTCAAAAGTTTGCGAAAGAGAAGCGATGCTGGGAATGTGTAATTGAAACATTTTCAAAGGGGTGCGGGAAAGGGAAACGACATAGATTATGTTTAAATCACGCATTTTCAAAGGGGTGCGAGTATACTGTTATCATGGTTATGGCGCTATTTCCCATTTAGTGTGCGTTGTGCTCTCGCCTATTTCAAAATGTCATGTCTCAAGAGTTGGGAGAAAGAATAGGGATGTTGAATGATGTGTAATTTAAACATTTTCAAATGGGTGCGGGTGATAAGAATGCGTTGCACATTACTGTTGTATGTCAAAAAATCACATCTCAAAAGTTTGCGAAAGAGAAGCGATGCTGGGGATGTGTAATTGAAAAAAATTCAAAGGGGTGCGGGAAAGGGGAGCGACATAGATTATGTTTAAATCAGGCATTTTGAAAGGGGTGCTAGTACTGTTATGGCGCTATTTTCCCATTTAGAGTGCGTTGCACTCTCGCCTATTTCAAAATATCATGTCTCAAGAGTTGGGAGAAAGAATAGGGATGTTGAATGATGTGTAATTTAAACATTTTCAAAGGGGTGCGGGTGATAAGAATGCGTTGCAGGATTGCGGGAAAGGGGAGCGACATAGATTATGTTTAAATCACGCATTTTCAATGGGGTGCGAGTACTGTTATGGCGCTATTTTCCAATAGTGTGCGTTGTACTCTGGTTTATTTCAAAATATCATGTATCAAGAGATGGGAAAAAAGAATAGCATGAATAGGGATGTTGAATGATGTGTAATTTAAACATTTACAAAGGGTGCGGGTGATAAGAATGCGTTGCGCATTGCTGTTTTAATTATATCAAAAAAATTACATCTCGAAAGTTTTCGAAAAAGAAGCGATGCTGGGAATGTGTTATTGAAACATTTTCAAAGGGGTGCGGGAAAGGGGAGCGGTATAAAACATGTTTAAATCATGCATATTCAAAGGGGTGCGGATTGTAAGTGTGTAGGCCTACATGTGTTACACATTCGCCTATGTCAGGGATGTGTAATTGAAACATTTCTAAAGGGTGCTGAAAGTAGAGCAATACAAGTTATGTTTAAATTATGTATTTCCAAAGGGGGATACGGGTACCAGATTGCGCTACACTCTCGCCTTTGTCAAAATATTTCATATCAAAAGTTTGGAAAAGGGGAGCGATGTGACGTGCACGTAGTATTTCGATGTTTCTGTATGGTTTGTAAAGTGCCTATAAGCTATGTTTTTATTAGGCCTATTATCATTATTATTAGTATTAGTATTACTACGTGTGTTAACACTTTCGCCTATGTCAAAACATTGGCGTCTAAAGAGTTTGGAGAAACGAGAGTGATGTTGGGGAAAAAAAAGAAAACGATATAAGTTATGTTTAAACTATCACAAAGGGGTGGGGTACTGTAAGTGTGCGTTATAATTTCGCCTATGTCAAAATATCTTATCTCAAGAGTTTGGATAAATGAGAGCGATGTTGTGGATGTGTATTGAAACATTTTCAAAGGGTGCGGGAAATTGGAGGGATACAAATAATGTTTCAATCATGCATTTAGTTGTATTAAAGTGGTGCGGTTACTTAGAGCGTGTTTCTGCTGGGACACTGCAAAACGATTATTGCCGATTATTGCCGATTATTGCCGGGTTCTGCCTATTTCTGCTGGGCAAACTTAGAGTTTATTAGCGGTTTATTCCCCAGCAGAAACACGCTCTATGTGAGCGTTGCACTTTCGCATAATACACCTATCAGTTGTAAGACGCACTATACGACCCCCGGGAGAGGTGCGTCGTGGGTGCGTCGTTTACCAATAATTCTTGACGGAGGGTACGTCATTGGCAGCCTTTGGTCCGTCAAAAAAATGACGGAGGGTGCGTAAAGGTCCGTCACTTTACATGGGTGCGAATGGGCTGATAGTTGACTAAGGGTGCGTATTTGGATGGCAATGGTCCGTCGTTTTTTTGACACAGGCTGCGTCATGGTACATGAGAAGTTGACGCACCTCGGTAAAGTGACGCACCACTCCCGGGGGGGTCGTATAGTGCGTCTTACAACTGATAGGTGTATTATACAATTAATGAACATTTCTTAATATGTATAATGTCAATATATCTTACCTCGAAAGTTTGGAACACAAGGGGATAATGTTTCACTCTCAAGTTCAATCCTAAATATTCAAGTTACTTTAAAATATAACAATTGATCCATTCATCTTGATAAAATAAGATTATTTTGATGGCATTTTATGCTTGATTTAACACGACGACTTTTGTATTCTGAATGGAAACCACCAAATGTCTCTAAACTTTCTCAACGTCATAGCACCAACTTACCATAGGCCCACCCCACAGTTTTATTCAATTCATTTTAACTTTGGAATAATGTTCACTCTCAAGTTCACTCTAAAATTAACTTCAAAATATCAAAGAGAAAAACTGAAATCACTGAAATATTATTCTAAATGTTTTGCCTTTTACATTAATGTCTCCAAATATCTCAGTTTTTGACTTTAAGAAATGTTCATTAATTGTATAATACACCTATCAGTTGTAAGACGCACTATACGACCCCCGGGAGAGGTGCGTCGTGGGTGCGTCGTTTACCAATAATTCTTGACGGAGGGTACGTCAGTGGCAGCCTTTGGTCCGTCAAAAAAATGACGGAGGGTGCGTCAATTTACATGGGTGCGAATGGGCTGATAGTTGACTGAGGGTGCGTATTTGGATGGCAATGGTCCGTCGTTTTTTTGACACAGGCTGCGTCATGGTACATGAGAAGTTGACGCACCTCGGTAAAGTGACGCACCACTCCCGGGGGTCGTATAGTGCGTCTTACAACTGATAGGTGTATAAACCTACTAAAAAGATAACGCAGTAGTTTAATGGGTACCCAGTGTCTTCTCTCAATTTGTAGCAGGCAAAATATTATAAACGTTTAAATTGCTAGTAGTGTACTAGTATATTGTAATTTTTAAAACACTGGTTTTGCATTGACCGCAAACAGTCATGCCAGTACAGGGACACACACATGTATATATAAACACTCCTGGGTATTGTCGCGTGTAGGCTATAATTGAGCCAATAAGTCTGCATGTCTCTAACCTGACAAATCATGGTCAAACCAAATAGAATCTGAACTGGATAAAAAGCCTTGTAGTCGACTTGTAATGCGTTCCAAAGCCCTAATTCTTCGAACATGTTGCGTTCTAAAACCAAAAGAAATCGAAAATTTGCGCTCTTGCTAATCAAAATTGAACTATAGGTCAGTTCTCAAGACCTACTTTTTTGAAAAAATCAGTTCCTAAGACCCTTTTTTCGTCATAAAATCACCTCAGTTCAGTTCTGTAGCCCCCTTTCTGAAACCCTGCGGTACACCCCTACCAAACAAAAGTTGAGTGCCCCCCGGGAGACTATTCTTCGAGATTTTCTCATTGGTGTTGTATGGAATTCCCAGGTCTATGTGCAGAAATGAAGTTATACCAGGTCTAACACTTAAATAATTGCATGTATCATACGTGGACATTTGTATTTAACATTTAATTTCATATTCAATTGAACCAGTTTTAAAACTGTAGGGCCTTTTCTCGACAAGGAGATCGAAAGAAATTAAACTAAGACCTTATGATTTGTCGGAATAAACATCATACCATAACACTTGTTTTAACCTTTTATGGTATGTGCATATGGGGTCAAATGTGTATTCAATCGAACAGTTCAAACTTCAACCAGGAAACAATTGTTACGCATTCAACGTCCGTCGAGTATCAGGCCTAGGCCCTAGCCAAACAATTATTGACATGAGTTTATTATTATCTAAACCATTCATATAACACAATGTTATTTCATTCCATTTCAGACTCTTCCGACAACAGCAACGTTCTCAGTATTCTAGTAGCCTCGTTCGCCGTAGTCATATGTTGCCTCGGAGTAGTTCTTGTAATTCTCATTAAGACTCGCAACAAGAACATGGCGAGGAATGGCGGATATACAACCGTGCAGCTGTCAGATGAGGACTGAACTAAAGGCATATCAAATTAAATCAGTCTTATTAGATTAATCAATTTTTCCAATTGCGTTGTATGGTAAGACCGTTCCAGATCTGGAAAGGATCAAGTCAGTAACTGTGTCAAATTCGCCACCGTTAAATAATATTGTTAATTTAGGGATTTTAGTTTATATCTGTTTGGCAATTTTAGTTTATATCTGGTTGGCTATTTTAGTTTATATCTGTTTGGCAATTTTAGTTTATATCTGTTTAACATTTTCTTGAACATTTTGAAGTATATCGTGTAGACTTACTATTCGAAGTGATTTTTTTTCTTTAGGTTTTGTTAACGTATTTCAAGGGAGGACTCAAGGAATTTGTTGACTTGATTTTTTGAATTTTGTGAGTGCTGTAATTATTCAACTACACTGCAAAAAGGTTGCTTAAATATTTACTCAACATTTTACACAACGTTGTTGAAGTATGCAACCGCTTAACAGTTGCGTAAAATTTACCCAACACCGTTGGATAACATGTTTTCACCAACAGTTGAACAATTCCAGTTACTCAACAGTTACACAATTTTAATTACACAACAGTTGGGTATTATTAATTAACCATTTGTTGGGCATTTTGTGACTGTTGCTTAATTTGTGAATTGTTTTCATTATATTGAGCATTTTTGTATCGCAACTGTTGCTTAATTGATCAAATATAGCCATATGTTGGGTATTTTATTTGTGTAGGCAAAATAATGTGAATTCTGGGCGATGCAGCAGAGCTACATACATCACTTCCTCCCGGTAGTGAACCGGTAACTTGTAATGGGAATTATAGGCGATGCAGCAGAGCTACATACACTATTCCCGTTCGGTAGTGAATCTGTTATTTATTTTAACATGTTATTAAACTATAGGCTTATACATGATATCTGACATCTCTTATCAATGGTGTTATTACTGAACGTTTGCCAAACGTAGTCTTGCTATCTGGGTATGAAGGTATAAATAGTCCATATTATATAATACATAAACATATTTATGTGATTCTTTTGGTGCAAAATAGATCACATGACATGAACTATTCAGTATATGTCCATGTCGTGTATTTTTTGGCTATAAAAATTGACTATTCAATATTCATCGGTAGCGACGTCGCTATAACACCGTTGAAATGATATTCATAAACAATATATGTCAAACAAGGATGGCAATTTTAAACTATTTGTCAGTGTATTCCGTTTTGGATGCCAAGACAGAATAAATCTGATTGTGGTCCTGCGCTGCAAAAAGGTTGCTTAAATATTTACTCAACATTTTACACAACGTTGTTCAAGTATGCAACCGCTTAACTGTTAAGTAAAATTTGCCCACCGTTGGATAACATGTTTTCACCAATAGTTGAACAATTCTAGTTACTCAAAAGTTAGGCAATTATATTCACTCAACAGTTGTTCAAGTATGCAACAGCTCACGAAATAGGCTTTTTTGGACAACACTTGCCTAAAATTCACATGTGCGTAACTTGCATCAACTGTTGCGTGATTGTCCTCAATGCTCATGCAACAGTTGCCAAAGTGGAATTGTTTACGCAACATATTTTAGCAACAGAAACAGTTTCCACCAACATTTTAAGGACATTGTTTTCGACGAATTGCTCAACGCTGGGGATTTTTTACTTTTGTACAACGCCTAACTTTCTACATTGAATGAATTTTAATCAACACGTCAACCAACGGATGATAAAAGTACTTTTAGCAACGTATTTTAAGCAACCTTTTTGCAGTGTAATAATCAAATGCATATAAAATAATACATTTTTGAAATGTTGACCAAAAAGCATCAACAAAGTTTATTTTTTCATTTTTTTTAAAAAATTGTTAACAATTTTGTTGTCAACATTTCATTAATATGCTTATTTTGGTTAGCTTTGTTGAACTTTTTTGGGTCACAAAAGTGATTCTTTTTGTGATTTTCTCAACAACAAAAAAAAATTGGTCAAAATTGACGCAAAATTGGATTCTCTGACCTATTCCCTTTCCAAAAAAATGTATACTTTTATATACATTTGAGTCATAGTTCAATAATTGACTTCCTTAAGTCCCCCTTGAACAATGCAATGACTTCACAATCACCTAATGTCTAATCAATTTAGTTCCATTAATTTACTGATAATGTTATTCATCAATCATTGTATCATGAATTGTATTAGAAAGTGTGAGGTAAGCACCTTAGCGTGTTGTGAAGTTAAACACTTCTAAATCTGGATGACCGGGACTATTCAACGTATGTTTGGCTTATTGGTGCCTTATTGGTGCCTTGTATGTTGTCTTTTTTCTTTACGCTTTTGCACTACCCTTTTACTAATTGTAATCACTTAAAATCTTTGATTCAAAATATCAACAAAATGCGAATACAATAATTATACAAAGAGATATGATCACATCTTGTTTGATGATCGTTTTTGAAATTATTACCATTGAATAACATTGAAAATAATATCTCCTCTCCTGTATTTTATAAACAAATTATGTTTTCTATGCCCGATTTAAAAGAACTCCAAATCATAATACTTCATTTTGATATCAGATCCTTTTTAGTTTAAATATGTGTTATTTATTTCTTCTTCGTTAATCCAAAATAATATTAAATAATGATTGTGGTTTATTATGTGCTACATTTATAAATGGAAATATGCAAGTATACGCAAAGTTTTCTAAAGTAGCAATAACATTAATAAGAATTAACCTTTTAGGGAAAGGTTTCTGACATTATTTCATTTGAATATGGTATAACTTAGGCTGCGTGGTAGTGTTAAAAAGCAGCAAACTAAATATTGCTACATATTGTTATTGTTTTTATTGTTACTATGTTTCAAGTTTCTTTGGTGGTTGGAAGTTTGTGCACGCTTAATAAACAATATATCGATCATTTATCTGTACAACATTTATGGCTTATAGTTTGCAATATACATGATATTATAATAACATTTTCAAAAATAACGCTAAGACATGCATAACAGTCTGTGCTATTATAGTTCAGTCAGTTCCAAATTGGGGAAACCTGTTTACAGCAGTGAATGAATTCAACGCAAAACGCTGGCATGGCGCAATATGGCGCGTTATAATGCAGTGTCATTGTATGCTTTACGCTTGCGTATACCAAACTCGCGCTTTTACGTTTGGATTACCTTTGGGCGCCAATTTGGAACTGATTGAACTTTAGTCTAAAAGTGTACACGGGCTTGTTATTCACTTTGTTCTTTTGCCACCGGTGAAACCTCCAACGTTGCACAGATTTCCGTCACAACACTCTATCTCTAATCCTGGTTTTGAACACATATCATCGGGATCACACAATCGAGCAAATGACGCAGGTTGTCCTAGAAATGGTGGCACCTTTGCTTTCTGCAATAAATGACAATGACATATTAGTTGAAACATAACGAAGGAGAAAGAAAGCCAAACAGCGGTTTATAGGCTGAGGGAGCACTGCATGTACAACTGGTGTGTATTGCTCGTGCGTATAAGTGAGGCCAGACTTAAGGTTCGTTCACAGTATAATCTATTTTGCCATCATGAGTCAGTGACGTTACTGCGAATTCAACTAATTGCAGCATATAGCTCGTGCGCTACTCGAGGCGCTGGCGTATACACACGAGCGTTGAAAGACGGAAGATACATACACGTCCGTTAAAGCTGCGACTTTTAAGTTACGTCACTGTCCAGAGGAAGCCAAATAGAGTATAGGCTATATTTTCCGATGGCGGTGCTGCAGCCTTACTTCTGCTGCAATCCAAGGCAATGCATTGCAGGTCACGCTGGGTCAACGCAGATCACCGTAAGCGATGGCAGACAGCACCATGTGGCATGAGAACGTCAGCGTTAACGCAATGCGTCAATGGCAGTTACTTCGAAAATGTGACTTTCCCTATACCTATTTTTTGGCTAATTTCCCACCCATCAATATACCAATTTTGTACGAAAAGCACCCAATTTTGCACAAATTGGGCGCTTTTTCCAAAAATGCCTCAAAATACACCCAATTTATGCCAATTGGGCGCTTTGGTCTGTGATGAAAACCACCCCATCGATATACCAATTTTTGCGAAAACGCACCCCCAAAAGGGAGGCGCATATATACGTAGACCATATCAATGGAAGACCCCCCCCCCCGGGTCTTGGTGATGCAAAATATAACTATGACGATTATCGTATAAGTCGTAAGTACACGACACATTCACGTACGTGCCGTATACGTATACTTCATGTTAGTAAGATCGAATAAAAAATACGAATTTTTAAATTCGTGCAGCGAATTCATGGAGGCCGCCATTTTCAATATTACGTCATTATAGTTGCTGCTATAAAAAAAAGCCGATTCGCAGACATTGGCCGATTTTAGCGATTTACCATTTCAGTAAAAAGGTAACAGAAGCATAAGAGGGGGAGGCACTCGAATTTAATCGTAATATGCAAGGTTAATACCGTGTCTTCATGTGCATGTACTAACTGTGATGTATTCACCACTATGTACCTAGTGACAGGGAACTTGCGGTTGGATTATCGCATAACGATAAAGAAATGTGATGTTATTCAGATAAATTGACAAAGGTATTCAGGTGGTCTCCTAGCCAGAAATACTTAAAGTAACGTTTACAATCCGTATCTTGGTTGATATAACTTTTTTCCCATTTAATTAGGACAAATGGTTTTGTACCTAGGTATATGTTTATTGAATTATTTTCCGGTTTTTTCTCGCAAATAAATACGTAGAACTGTTATTTTCATTTTAATGTTTCCTTTATTTCACGTGCATAATAAAAACGGAAAATAATAAAAAGTATCCACTAAATTATGAATGGGTAAAATGACATACATAATATTTTTCTTTCGAAACCTGTATACGGTCGATGATGGTCGATTTGTTTTTATTGTGGTAACCGCTTCCAAAGGGATAAAACATTTGAAGCTGCTGGATTAAGTTTTTGGTTGTCGTGATTGTAAAGGTATATGATCAGCCCTATTCATAAAGCCACACTACTAATACTATGTATAGCATTTGATTATGGAGCGCAAATAATCATGATAATAACATCTATAAAAGTACCGCTGTTTCATCATTGGTCCAAATGGGTTCCTCTAACGCCCAATGGACGAGGTCCACAATCGATACCGATGCGCCAGAGTTTATGAATCTACTATAATAACGCCTGTGTTTTACCTTTTCTTGAATGAAATGCCCAGTTTATCATTAAATAGACTAAATTTGACTTAAACTCGATTCCAGATGATATGTTGTGTTTTCAATTAACCCCGAAAAACAAATAACGTCATTTTTAATGACAAAATCCTCTCTTACACGAACAGATTTGTTCCATTTTGTTGGTTTAAAATCACTTTTTACTCCTTTTTCCGTCGATAGATTTTTCTCGACGTCGGTGAAAAGTTAGTAAATACATTTAACTATCGGATTCACAAGTGTTAACATACCCCCGAATTAATAGAATTTCCCCGCAACCAAAAACTGTAATTTCTATATACTTAACTGTGTACATCCGGGACACTAATATATGTTTAAAACAAAATGGCGGCCCCTATAGTCGGACACGAATTTAAAAATTCTCGTATTTTAATTCGATCTTACCGACTGATGTACTAGTAGAGTAGCCGTACAGATCTATGGTATCGGAGTCAAGGAACTTCGGTTAAGGACTTAGGTATCGTGGGAGACGAACACCAAGGACTGCAATATCCCTCGGCACCACAAGCTATCCACAACAGAGCATCATGGTAACCTTATGCGTACAGGATGACACCATATCTAACGATGAGGACGCTACAGGAGTGAATCGAGTGGTGGGTTTCTTATCATTTCTAAAAGAGTCTTTATTCAAAGAAAACACGAATGCTGATTTGCTACATTTGAGAGGTAAAGGGAGTGTTTTAGGACGCGCATACAATATAGCGTGATAGGAGACTCCGGCAGCCAATGAGTTTTCAAGCGCGAACGATTATGATGAACAAAATAGAGACAAAAGCAAACAAAACAATCATCCCTACAAACAAACACCCCAGCAAGCAAATAAAACACTAAAAAACCACACCAGGCATAACCCCAACAAACAAACAAATAAACAAACCACCCATATAAATAAACAAACAAACAATACTAATAAACAAATAAACAAAACACCTCAATTAAAAATAACAAATAAGATTAAACAAATATGTGATGCAATGCTATATGGGCTCAATAACAGTCCTCAAAATAAGAATTGACTCCAAAACTATAGATCCTACGTAACAATATTAGATTATGAAGTTGTAAAGAAATTACTTAATTACTTTAATTTGAGATATTGTTCACGAAGGTCGGTTAATAATTAAGAACGCTACATTGAAAAGGATTGAACAAAGTGCAGATTACATCTTTTATACTTGGATTTTGAAGACGCAGGACAGTATGTCAGGTATGGGCTGCATTGATCAATTGAAGCATCCATAATCCTCATCTTACTATCGACCCCTGAGTTGTCGCTACCAGTTAATCAATAATCTGCCTGTTGCTAATCCGAGGCTGCGTGTAGGCGAACACGATTTTAAAATGAAATCACGGACTTTGTTTTAGTTTTAATATTCATTCAATCGTAACGTGTACTATCTCAAATTAAAGTTAGACTACTTACCACACATTGCGTCTGGCATGGTATTGCTACAGCGCCCTCACCGTTGAAATCATCACTGCTACATGACATTGGGGCTGGGTCCACTCCTTCTACCAACTCAACACTACATGTCCAGCAACTAAATGCGTTGGAAGGTGTTGCCACCGCTTCCGCAGCTTCCTGAAATCCCACGGAATTACACAGTGTGCCCTCACAGCAGTAATTACATAAATATCCCGATCCCGATTCGTCAGGGGTGGGTATATCTAGACACATTGCGGCAGGGGGACATTCGCCTATGTCTGCAACACATCCTCGTTGTACCGTTGCAAACGTCTGGCCTATGAATGTTGATGAAGTCGAATTCGCCTTTAATATAAATTAAGATGGATACAAACATGTGACGTTTAGTATGATGTCATTTTTTTGACATTTGGGACGCCCTCGGTTGATTCGAGACAAGACGAAAACAGACCATGGCAGGCAACTGGCCTATAGTTCCTATAGTTAACATAGGCTAGATCAGGTTCAGTTAATATAATATTGGTGTCATGTCACAGGAAATGATTATCAACATTGTATATATTTAAACGAATGCTCAACGTATACATTGATCACAACGCGACTTACATATGAGCGTGTAACAACGTAGTGATCAATATGCTATATATATACGTTTATCATTCTCCGGGTGAACGATAGTCGCACGTTGGGTGAAGCAACCTACACCCAACGTGCGAAACGTTCACATAGCATATTGATTACTACGTTGTCAACACCCCCCCCCCCCCTCAACATTTTGAACATGCTCACAAATTGTCATAAACCAAAGCGAACCTCTGCGCGATCCCCTAACGAATAATGCCAAAAATGTATCGAACGAATGACATGGCGGAAAAAGTGTACTTTAGCTCCCAGATACTAGACTGTACTAGTATCGACCAATACTAGAACACCCAATATCGTTCGATACTGGTACATTATTTTGTTCCAGTATCGCTCGATACTGGCACGTTTAAAATGTTCCAGTATCGACCGATACTGGAACAAAATAATGTACCAGTATCGATCGATACTGGTACATTATTTTGTTCTAGTATCGGTCGATACTGGTAGAATGTGTACCAGTATCGCCCGATACTGGTACATGAAAAATGTTCCAGTATCGCCCAATACTGGAACATGAAAAATGTACCAGTATCGCCCAATACTAGAACATTAAAAATGTGCCAGTATCGCCCAATACTGGAACATGAAAAATGTACCAGTATCGCCCAATACTAGAACATTAAAAATGTGCCAGTATCGGCCAATACTGGAACATGAAAAATGTGCCAGTATCACCCAATAGGCCTACAATATCGGTGAAGTTGGCTTGTATGGTTATTTTCTCTTTCTGGAAAATAGGGTGGCTCTGTAAAGAGCCGTTTTGTGGTATTCAAAACTGCCTGTGATGTGTCAAGCGACGGGTATCTTTGGGAGGTTCATCTCTTCTCTCGTGCGGTTTATTCTATACGTTGGCGAGTGTCTAGTGTTGATATGTGTCGGTGTTTCCGTTTCTTAATGACTGCAGCTGGTTGTTCTTTTTAGATGGACCCGTCAAAGCTGTTGTCTGCGACACTTCATTGTTATTATTTGTTTGGTTATTCGTACAAACATCTTACGCTTGATGTCACAATGACATTATAAACATGGCCTCAACATGCCGTTTTATATTTGTGTAGTGAAATATACATGTAGGCCAACATTGAAATGTTTGCCAAAAAACTCCATATCGGAATGTCACGACATAGCTACTTGTTTGTTTTTCAATGCAAAGATGGGGTTTTCAACGCAAAAATCACAATATTTTGATAAATATCATGGACGGCCTATAAAATCGATTCAGAAACTATCTAATATATCATATGGAATAATAAATAATTAAAAACAAAATATTGGATGAATACGAAGAAAAAGACGAAGAAAAAAGACATAGATTTTTTTCTTAGAGTACTGTAATTTTCTGAATAAAATAAATAATGAAAGAATTAATTAAAAGTCACAACAAGGTTCGGATTGTACATGTTTTAGTGTTGGCTAACGCGCGGCGTGTGGAGAGCCTTATAGTCGGCATAGCACACATCAAATTCAAATAATTGAGACATGAACACAATTGGTGTCAAATGAAAGATTGCAATGAAAGATTTATTTTCCAAAAAGAATTATGACAATCGGTCAATGCGTTCTTGTGTTGCGGTGTTTTGAAATACTCCGAAAATTGCCGAAAACCTGCCAAAAACAGTAACAATGCTCAAAAACAGAATTTTTCAGGATTTAGAGAGCTTAATTTGTTAATAATGTAACAGTCAAAACACCATTTACACATGTTTAACAATTGAATATCTATATATACCATGTTAAATTTAAAAAAAATATGGTAACATGTATACCCAATTTGATTAACAAATATTGCTGCATTTAGAAATTACAAGCTTTTCCATTTCTTAAATACCCATATTTAATTTCTCGGTTCTTTTCCTCACATTATGCACTCAAAAGAAAACAAAATCTGATCATATCACTAAATGAACTGAAATGTTTAGTACAATATCTCAGGTTAGGTTTATTTAAATCGGCCGAATATATACAAGTTTAGAGCAAATTTCGAAAATTGGTAAAAACAGTCCTAACTAAAAAAACAGATGATAAATATTTATACCTGAATCAAGGTTATATAGTGTAAGGTCATGCCTACCACATATGGCAAGCTCACTGCCCTATAGGGAGTGCACAATGTGAGGAAAATCAATTTTATATAGGGGTGTTTTTCAAAATGTAGCTGCATACATTTATGTAGCTGCATACATTTATGAAGAACTTTTTTGCTTAAGGGCTTACAGACCACTCCTACATGTTACTCATTTTGCATTATTAATTAATCAAATTATTGTATGGCTGTCTTCATAACTTGGATTAGGGCATCCATGCACGCCAATTGAGGCACCAACAATACAAGCCACATTCCACTTAATGAATAGCCATTCATTCAATAATGCAAAATGAGTAACAGGTAGAAGAGGATGTAGGCCCTTTTGCAACACAGCTCTTCATATATGTTGTTGTTCACCGGTGTAACGCTCCCAGTGTGCATTGTGTTACGCCTACTTATAGCCGAGAGCAGCGTTCGTGACCGGTGGTGCCATTGTTAGCACGCACATTTGCTCCTATGTTGTGTAAGCTTGGTTGCGTTCGCCCTCTTCGACGTGTATACTTTTTCTGCCACGTCCGCAAAAGGGTAATAAAAGCGGAGCAAGCAGCGCAACATCATTATTATTAGTATCGAGCGATACTGGAACGATTTACATGTTCCAGTATCGAGCGATACTGGAACAAAATGTTCCAGTATTGGACGATACTGGAACATTTAATTTGTTCCAGTATCGATCGATACTGGAATGAAACCGTTCCAGTATCGGTCGATACTGGAACACATGAAGTGTTCCAGTATCGGTCGATACTGGAACACAATTTGATGTTCCAGTATCGACCGATACTGGAACATGTAAATTGTTCCAGTATCGACCGATACTGGCAAATTTCATGTACCAGTATCGATCGATACTGGTATACCAGTATCTGGGACCTAAAGTACACTTTTTCCGACATGGCCTACGTCGATGGACATTGTACGAGTTGAATCGATGTCAACTTTTATCCGTCCACGTCGTCGATACGCAACGACGTGAGTATCAACGGACGTAACACACGTTACACGAACGTACACCAAAATTTCCAAAACGTCGAGCACACGTTTAGCTCCATATAATCTATTATATTTATCGACACTGTTATTTGAATAAATTATCCGGCTAAAATGAATAGACAAACCTTGATCCCCTCGTGTTCCGACAGGCGCGAAAGTTCTCTTATTCGTCTAAAGTTTCCAGGTGACTTTGTTTTAACGTCATACTGGACGACCTAAGAGTTAAACATGTCCCATTATTTGTGGACGCTTCGCGCGAATTAGTTTCAATGTTCCGGCAATTAACACTTGAATAACGTCACTTGAATAATGTGTCATACAATATGGCTTTAGGAACGTTTGTCTTGCCCATTTTATTTAAAAAAACCCTTCTTGGCCGCAACTGATACTGGGATAGCCTAGGTTTTATGTTATTATTTTTCTACGAGGAATATTATCTTAGAAGCGTTTTTGTCATCATATCACCTATGGAACATAATTATATCGTATACATGGTAACACTCACATAACACAGTCCATCACATTGTACCGTGGTTATCCCATCTTCATTAAACGGATCGAAACAGTTTTGAGGACCTGGGCTGAATGTTGAACTTGTACACTCGTAGCATTCGACGGTATCACTTTCACCTACTTAGAGATAATTGGTATGGTGTGTGACTGTGATTATTACAACAACAAAAACAGGAATCAATTTGGTCACGAGGGGAACGGTATAATGTCGATAAAGGTAAGGACCGTTTGTTGATGGAAACAGGTCAATGTTCGTCGGTCCCACTGATTTACAAATCGTTGGTACGTGATGCACAGATGACTGTAATACTGACTTTGAAAGGTGTTTTCATTGACGTTGATATATCTCGAGTGCTAACATCAGACCCGCCTATGTCCAAAATGACATTTGGAGAAAAAACGAATTTAAATATTTGATTGTAGCTGATAGTTTTCATAATGGGCCATAGTCACTTTTTCATAGACACAATATCAACATAAAAGTTTAGTAAGCTTAACTTGTCTTTTCCCCTCCAAAATGGACATAGACGTGTCTATTTTTTAAAAACGCCCTTCATTGCTTTGTAATTATTATATAGTATTATTATGATTATTATCAATATAACCTACCTTCAATGCCCAAATTGACTATGGCATTAATGCTATTGCGATCGTCTACGTGAGTCCTCGGTTTAACGAGACAATTCCACACACCTTGATACTCGCTAGTTATTTCCTTGATTGTCAACGTCCATTTTAATTTGTCAAGATCCTCTTTTATCCGTATCTGAAAGGAAATTATGAACGTAGTAAAAACATAATCTTGTTGTCATGTTGTAAGACCATGTTACCTCTTGTTGATACAATCCATGTACGTATGGGGAACCTTGCATTGATTGCTGCTGTTACATATGACTGGTTTGGTTATATTCGCGCGCATACCGGCAGGTAGGCCTAAGCTTTTGCGTGGTTTGTAATTCGCGCGCACACAGGCTTTTGTTTTCTATTCTGCTGTGAGACATCGTCTATATACAAGAGAGTTAACACATACAGGGTGTGTCAGAAAATGTCCCATGTATTATTTGGAAAAATAGTAGTTTAGGTCCAAGATTCTGGAGTGTACTAATATCGGCCGGTACTGGAACACCCAGTATCACCTAATACTGGTACAAAGTCAGTGTTCCAGTATCGGCCGATACTGGCACATCACGTATACAGACCTAAAATGTTCCAGTTTCGCTCGATACTGGATTACAATTGGGTGTGTAAGTATCGACCGATACAGGAACAGTAAAATCGTAACAATATCAACCGATACTGGCAACTTTTATGTTCCAGTATTGAACGATACTGACTTAAGTACAGTTTTTCCTAATTATTTCATTTACTGAATGTTTTTTCGTCAAGGATAATTTGAATACACAAACACCTCTTTATCCATAAAATCCTAATGACCAAAAATTAAATTTAAACAATGCATTGAAAGTCTAATTCTGGTTCAGAAGTGACCAAATTGGATTTCGCACTCTCTTGTCACTGAACATGCTGAAGTGCTTAAATCCCTGAAGATAGGGGGTCAAAATGTAATTGTAAAGTGTATTTCATGGCGAACTAATTTGGCTAACAATCAGTCAATGTTTAACATTTTTTAAATGTTTGATAAATTGTTGATAATTTAATTTCCCTGCTGGGACGATTTTGACAAACTCTTTAAATATCCAACATACAAATATAATATAATCATAACATTAACATCCAGGTGGATATAGCACTCTACCACATGGGAGCAATATACCGTGACAATTACGACGAGCCGGTGTCAAATTGCGCACGGTGAAATAGCGCATTGCGTATCACACAAAATACGGTGCGTATAGTTGCAAAATGCGAGAAAAAAGTGTCTGTGCAATTGCATAATAGACACTTTTTCTATGTCTGCAACCACACTAAGTAGCTCATTCCTTTGTTAAGATTGGACATATGCGGTTGCTATATTGTTCATTGAAACAAAGGTTGCATCATCTGTGTACATTTCACAAAGAAGTTTTTGCGAAGTGCAAGGATTCTCCAAACAATACATGTAAACCCTTAATCACGGACCAGTTACCCCAAGTAAAGTTTTTAGTTAGTGGTAATTGGCCTTTTGTTTGGATATTTTTAAACATTAATTATATATCATATGTAAACAGTTACATGGGTGATATTTTTATAGCAATTTCATAAATATTTACACGAGCTTTAAGCTTTTATATCATTAAATATGCTTAACGGACCAGTTGCCCCATCCTCCCATACACATGAAATAATGAGAGAAAAATGTGCGCAAGTGCACTGTATTTCATAACTATGACTTCATCGACACCGTGACTTTCGATCGCCGCGATTTTATAAATTGCATGTTGAGAGATTTTCGTTGTATTCGTTTTTGTGTTGGGTGGATAAGTGCGATGTTTTGTTTTATTACACCTCATAAATATTCATGAACTAATCATGCCAATTCATTGGCTTATTCCTATCACAAGTACTATTTCCCTAGGGAAATAGTTTTGACTATTTCCCTACAACCTCATCCCCAGAGTCACAGTGAGGTGTAATAAAACAAAACAAATACTACATGGTGTGATCGGTACTGGCTACGGGCCTATGTGACCTATGATAGGCCCGTAGCCAGTATCTCGGGGAAATAGTTGGCTATATATATTTCCCCTTTGCCTCTACCATGTAGTATATATTGGTATACTACAAAATTTCGCGATTTGGGCTTTATAACCACATGTACCTGTCTACATACTATAATAATGCACAATGTCGTGCTTGCGGGACACCTCCTTTGAGTAGTATTCGGTTAAAGTTTGTGAAGCAAAACACTCCTACCTTACGGTCACGGAGTAGTCTAGTATTTCCTGAAGTCACAGTAATCACACCGTCTGCATCTGATCTCTGCCACGTCACCAGAATGTCGCTGGGTGAAAAACCTCCTAAATTACTGACTTTACACACCAGCGAAATAGTTTGGTCTGGTAACACGTTGATATCGCGGGTCGTCCCGACAGCATCAGCGAGGTCGAGTATAGGTCCCACATTACCCTCGCCATTGTTCAGAGTAACGCGCACCCTGCGAAAACTATTTAACAAACAATATAGTAATAGTGAAGAATATGTGTAATGGACATGTCATACACAACAAGAATAACCAAAACACAGGGGAGAATAAGTAATTACAATTTCAATACAGCACATGGAGCTTGATAATTAGTCTGTTATTTATCAAGATGAGAAAAGATACAAGAGACTTATACGATTTAGTTGACAGTTTTTCCGATCAAGTGATCGGTCCGATCAACATTTTTGGAACGATAATATAGATCATCTTGCTGAAAACTGTCAACAAAATGTGTTGTCAACAAGCCCCCCAGATAACACAGATACGTCGGGCCGACGTCGGGTTTTGGTCGGTAACGTCGGCTGGACGTCGCGTCTTATTCGAGACGTCCAGCCGACGTCGGCACAACGTTGGTATTGATTGGCTAACAAAACGTCAGTCCATTGACGTCGTCAGAACGTCGAGTATACGTCGGGTACTGTACGTTCGCCTACTGCCGTCGTATGGACGTCGGTTGTAGGTCGTCAAAAGACCGTAAATATGTTGGTCTTATTGGGGATGTCCACTAAACGTCGGCTCGACGTTGGACAAACGTGGCTTACAAAACGTCGGCTCAATAACGTTATAAAGACGTCATCTTTAGGCCAAGTACAGAACGTCGGCGTACTGCTGTCGAATGGACGTCGGCTTAACGTCGCCGAAAACTGTCAATTCTGTCAGTAAATAAAGACTTATTATGGACGTCTTTTAAACGTCGGCATGACGTTGGTCAAACATGGCCTATATACGTCGGTCTACTGACACTTTAAGGACGTCATATTTAGGCCAAGTACAGAACGTCGGCGTACTGCTGTCGAATGGACGTCGGCTTAACGTCGCCGAAAACTGTCAATTCTGTCAGTAAATGAAGACTTATTATGGACGTCTTTTAAACGTCGGCATGACGTTGGTCAAACATGGCCTATATACGTCGGTCTACTGACGCGTTAAGGACGTCATATTTAGGTGAAGTACAGAACGTCGGCGTACTGCTGTCGAATGGACGTCGGCTATATGGGGCTGACCCGACCCGCTGAGAAACGTCAGTTGAGGTAAACATCATGTCTCATAATTAACGGTCAGTCAAACATGGCCCACGCACCGTCGGCCCATTGATTTTTTTAGAAAGTTGTCCTCAGGCCAATTTAACACTAAGGTCGGCAAACTGCTGTCTAATGGACGTCGGATATAGCCTTGAAACATCGTCCTAAAACATGATGGTTTGCCCATTGACATACGGTAGTTCGGTCAGACAAGTCCGGGAGTCAAGTACCGTATGCGGTATAAAGTAGGCTGTGCGTTAATTTTTTCAGTTACCCTATTATACGGGTAATTTCCTCTATAGAGGGTAACAATGCCATGAAGTAAGTACAATATCTATGGGGTTTGGTAAAAGCACCCTTTTCTTTATTGATAACTGTTAATAAATTAACATACTCCTTTCGAAATCTTTAGATTTCTTCGGCCCTGCCCTCTTTTTATTGTGCTTGGAAAAATAGCTAGGGCAGTTTTATAACGAAAATATCATACGTTTTTGATATTTATTTCCATACCTATGGTCCATCTATATCCTTTTACTGCATGTATGATAAAGCACAGGTTTTGTGTCTCTGCGATTTGAAGTATAAAAGGAAAATTCTATATTTTGTTGTATAATATCACCACCCCTCATCACTACACTGTCAGGGGCGGACTATGGTTTGAAAACGGCCGGGCAAATGAATTTTGTTGAACCGATCCGCGATAAATAATTATGCCGACCAATTTGCACGCAAGGGGGGTTTGAGGGGATGTGCCCCCTAGCCTGAGAATGTTCAATTTTGTTGTTGAAAATAATGCCCAACTGAAGCCAATGAATGCACTTCTTCTCCAATCATCAGTGCAAAAATCTGAATTTACATTAATGGGCATCATCAATTAGACCGTACCCGGGCCCGCGCCTCAATCTTGAATCTTGATCAAATGTATAATAGGCGCAGGCGGCTTAGGGCCTAAACTAGCAGCTCTTGAGTGATACTCTGCTTTTTTATATTCGACCGCAACATAATACACCGCCCCGCCCCCCCCCCTCCCCCCCCCCCCCCCCCCCGCACACCCCCACACACCACCCATCCTCCCCCACCCACCCCATTTTCTATCGCCTTATGGATCGTTTTATCTAAACATGGGGAGGGCACTTGTGGTCGTCTATAACAACAACAAAAAACAGTCTGGATTAGGCCCGTCATGAGCCACACCGGATATCGTTCACTTTCTATTACATAGGCCTACAGCAAAAATTGATCATTTGATCATTTATAAATGTACAGAAATAGTAAGTCAGTTGAAATCAAAGTTGGTTAGTCAGTAAGTTCATGTTTAATAGTTCATTTGTGATGCTAGGGGTACTAGTCCATGACTACTGCATACATCATACTATGAAAGCAAAACACACATCACTGAGCGCCAATTTTAAAAGCACATGCCCTTATGGTGCGCACGCAAACCGCCGGGCAACCAGATTTAGTACCTGGTCTCTCATTGTGCTTAGGGATGCATACCATGACTTCTGCACTATTACACCGTAAGCATGGTAAGTAATGATCAATCAAGTGTGAATTAAAGCACCGTTCCCTGTTAGGTGCGCACGCAAACCGCCGGGCACTACGTCACCGGTCACACCATCTAGGCTATAGCATGGTAAGTTATATTCCTACATAACATGCCACCACATATCTACCTAGTTCACATGGTAAGCTTAGGTTCAAATGAAATAAACCGTTCTCCTACTCTATAACCCAATCCCCTAACATGAGATCACGTTTGTCTGAATAATTCCTTCATTTGAACATTTATTCGCATCTCAAGTCGATTGTGCGCTGAACTCGTTTGTGCTGAATACGGCGCACATGGCGTCATTATCGTATTATGACCTTTCAGCCGGAGTAAACCCGTGGATATTCAAGTATATAGATCTTTTTTTTATCGTTTTTACCTATACACATATGGATGGGGAGGGTACTTGTGGTCGTCTGATCATGTACAGAAACAGTTGAAATCAAAGTAATACATAACTCCTTTTCCCCTCTTCTTCTTAAAATCATGTAACACTTTGAGAACAATATATCTGTCCTTCTTAACTTTAAGAAGAGTTCCGAAGCTAACTTTAAAATGTATAGAATTGAGTTACTCAGGTCTATTCTCTACTTATCTTATGAGAGTTTTCATTCTTAACACTTTCCACGCGACTATTGGTTTTACCATTTATACAAAACAGATTTTTCAGAAATTCAATAATTTTGACAATATTTCGAAACATTTTGTGAAATTTTGGAACTATCGTCTGCAGACGCCTGCCGCGTGGAAAGCGTTAACAACAGGATTTAATAGGAACTCTTCTTAATCCGATCATTTTGGCTTGCTATATTTTGATATTTGTTATCAGAAGAGCCTCCCTATTTGTCATTATTTGTGTACAAATGTTTTGCGCAAGACATGTTCCTTTTTAGATTATATAGACCATGCCAACATGCAGTGAATTACAGTGAAAATGCCAGTGTGTGTATACTATAATACTTAATGAGCAAATGTCATGTCACCTTAAAAAAATCTTCTGAAGAACCATTGGATAAGTATGCAACTATACTTTGGAATACTGCTAGAATAGATAACATGAAGTTGAAAATCGGGCCAGAAATTAGAACACATGATAACTTTAACAAACAGAACCTTTTCATTATGAATTAGTTATGCAGTTTACGGTGTAGCTTGGGTTGTGTAATCCAAGAGTATGAAGAAACGGAAACCATAGGCATTGACTTACATAGCCTTAAAAAAGGATTAAAAATAGAAAAGCTTTGCCGCATTCAAACCTCTGTTGTTTTAATCGTAAAAGTTCCCGTGTGATCGAAATCATTCTTGCACCTCTTGTTTGCCCTATCCTCATATAGCTCCCCGGAAAATGGTTTCAAATTATATAACAAAGATAAGTCTATTATGTATTTATACCTGTGATATTAATGAAAGCTTTGAATATAGTGAATATGATCGGTTAATTTTAACTGCTTTAATTTGAGTTGGAATTAAAGTTTAGTGTAAAATATCTCAGTTAAACGGCGTTTGGTGCGCCCAGGTTTGGACCCGAAAGAAGGAAATTCCTCTTCACCAAAGGAGCACCGTTGATGAACGGTGCTGAATGATAAGAGTTGATGATAAGAGTTGACCGCACACCATTTTGCCTGATTATCTATTCCTTAAGACTTTCCACGCGGCAGGCGTCTCCAGGCGACATTCCATAATATTGTTCAAAAATGTCAAAATTATTGAATTTCATTACCATATTTTCAATCACCACGAGAAATGAATTGAAATACATATAAACATCCGGATAAACATGCCTAGTATTGGTTTAGTTTTGAGATAGACTTTGACGAATGGCTCTGAATAATCTGTTTTGTACGGTAAAACTTAGTTGGTGGCTGAGAAACTAGCCTATCTTACATAGTATAGGCCAGGGTTGTACAAAGTGCGGGAGCAGGGAGCACCGCTCCCGGGAAATAATGAGCAGAATTGGGGAAATAAGTGGAAAAGAAAAAGTATTGGGGAAAAAGGGTGAAAATAGATGAAGAGAAAAAAATACAACTTTGGGTTATGAGCTGTGGTTGCACAGGTCAGGTATACTAGTGTTTATTGTTTTTATTGCTTTTCCCCAGTGGCGGCGCCAGGGGGACAAGGGGCATTTCCCCAACAATATTTTTGTGCCCCACCCCTACTCCCCCCCCCCCCCCCCCTCACAACAAAAATCAATTTAGTTAAAATTAGAAAAAAACTTGCAATTTTAGCATAATAAGGCAAAGAAATTCGCGCTTCGCGCACATTCTCTTACTAAATTAGGTTAAATTAGGCAACATTTGACAATTTTAGTGTAAAATGCCACACAAGATTCTTCCCAAATGTAAAATTATTACTATAGTACACCGGTAGTAGCCTCTACATCTAATAGCGAACATATTGTAATCTGATTTTTATCAAACCTGTAAGTGTAGGTGGGGAAATGTTAAGCTCAAAACCTTGCTCCTGGGGAAGAAACAACTTTGTGCAACCCTGCTAGGCCTTCTTATTTACAAGGATGCACTTACTTTGTGTCCCTAAAATGTTGATGCTGGTGCTGCCGTTAATCTATCATCACCCGGCAGCCCAATGCCAAACAAATTATTGCAAAAACCGTAGAAATTGATCATGAAAACCGCAGCGAATCATTGCAAAAAATTGAAATACAATTTGCTGATATTTTTAAACGAGTTTTCATTCTTCCCATGTATTTGCCCCAAACAAATATAATAATAAAATAAAATAATAATAATATAATAAATTCACCCCCCCCCCCCACTTCCCAGTTTGTTAGGGTCAAGACTACATAGTGCAGTTTCATGTACCTGTATGTATGGTGCAGTGCATGTTGCAGTGTATTTACCCCCCCCCCCCCCCCCCCCCCCCCCCATTGAAAATCCTATACGCCGCCCCTCCGAACACCGGTTCCCTGTCTCAGCGTGTATTTCCCTAAATTCATTTTTTTTTAAATCGAGTCAGGTCCTACATGTACATGTATCGACGCTGGGCCAAAATCAGTCTCTTACACTGATCTAGTCATCGTTTATCAAATTGCGTCAGATTGTGCATCTATCGTTAACTACTCGACCAGTGTAGAGGTTATTCCGTTTGAATCGATTCAAAACAACCGTCAATCCGTCATGACTGTTGCGTTATGAAGTGAACTTGTAATTTCTCATTCTCATCTTGCAATTGACTGAATCCGAATTATTGAAAGCTCACAAACGACATGTATACAAGGGCACTAGTACTACTACGCAATGTAATGGACGACAGCTAACAGAGTAGCCTACTACTACAAAATATAAATGGATGAAGTAAGCTTCCGTTTACCTTACAATTTGTACATGCATCAGACTCAGCAGTGTTATACTACTGCAAGTGTAACAGTATCATGTGTATTGATCTGCGTGAGTGTACAACGAACAGTGCTATATTATTATAGCCTACACTGGCCTACATGTGTATTGTGTGATACCCACCAACAATGGGTTGAATGGCAACATAATGAACATTCTTAATACTTAACATGCTTTATAACAACTAAGGACAGGACAGGTCAACTCAACGAATAAAGAATAGAATGCTAGCTGTTTGTACATTTAACTTAAGATAGATAGATGGATCCCGGAGAATGGATCAATCATTTTCAATCCCAGGCCGAGATCCAGCAGGGGCTATGACCGGGCGATGCTTTTAGCCTTATCATGAGAATAAAAAGTGAAGGCCAAGAATCGGATGCGTGCTTCAATTCAAATTAGAGGTAGGTATATTATACAACAATTTGTATAAATAAATTAAATTAAATAAATTCGAACACATTCACACACATTTATATTCATCACCATCCAGCCACACAGCTCAGTCAGGGCAGGCGGCGCAGGACCTTCAGAAATGCTGGGTGGGGGGTGGGGGGGGGGGGGGGGGTCGCGGGACACTCTTGACAAGTTGTAATATCTGTGTAAATTCATGTTATTTACCAGCAAACACAATTCAATTGTTTTACGGGGTCACACTCACGCAGCACATAATGCAAACGCACGTGTCTACTCGAGCCGTGGTCGAGCGTTGCAAGACGGAAGATAAATATGCGTGCATAAAAAAACAATAAACTGTATAGAATACTGCACTACATGTCCATGTACACAGGTACTGTAAATACAAGAAAAGAGACTTTATTTTGGTATTAACCCTAACCCCCCAGAATGCTAAAAAATCCTAAGTCCATCTCCAAACGCCTGTGCCGCCGGTTTTTGATGACGTAGTCAACCAAGCCGCAGCCTTTACAATTACAATAGTTAGCTGAGGGCCGTCCACGCGTGGCTTAGTGGATGAGACATAGGGCTGGGAGCCGGATGGCCCGCCGGATGGTCCCCGGATCGAATCCCAGCAGGCAGGTTCCCAGGCCTGGCGATTTAGTTGGTGTTTTTTCTTCGAAAATTGTGATCCCGGTCTAAATTCATTTGATTAAAACTCAGTAATTTTATTGCATCTTTTTGTTTTTGTACAGATCGAATAGGGATGACCAATTGGAAGCAGTATGATCAGGAGCTACATGTAGGCATTGAAATCAGGAATAATAGACATTTGGACCTCAATGGCAGTGCATCCCGGATGATATCCACAAATTACCAAAGTATTGTACATGTACATTGGATTTATAACATTCTTTTTGAAGATGGGTTTGAATTGAATCATACAAAATGCAATTTGTACAAATTACAACAGGGAGAAACGTGACTGAAGTAACTAATTGTTTGTCAAGTTTTGTGCATGAAATTGCCCGTCTAAAGGAGAGGCTACCAGAATCCAATCGTTAAGAGCCCCTTCCAAGCTTCCAATTCATCCAAGAGTACCAGGACTGGACTTGCAATCATGTATACAATACAACTACGAGAATTATAGTTAAAAGTGACATGCACGTGTACATGTACAGTATGTTAGTACATGTAGCACATAATGTACATGTACTTGCATTTTGAACTCGTCACCCAAAATCAGCCAAACGGTCAAATTATGGAACACTCAAATTATGGAACACAAGCTAAATGTATGGGCTTTCAAATGACAGATCTGTTACCAATCATGAATCAGTTCCAAATTGGCTAAGAATTTAGTTTTTTTTATCTCTCCATGAGCCAAAATAATCCAAGCATGCAATTATAAATAATGGCGGCAATAGCCAAAATGTATGCTATGCTAGCGCTTTGTTTTGGGCAGTAAAACAATGACATTTGAGGGGAAAAAATGAAGGGTGAACATCAAAAATGAAGGGAATTTCATCCGTTGTATAAATTTTGCGAATTATGTAATCTGAATCTGTGGGAAAGTTGTAAAATTAAGGGATGATTACCCTGATTTGATTAATGATAAAATAATGAAATTGACCTACAGGTACATGTGTCAGGTCATTGTCACATTGACTATTTTGCTCATTGTTTTTTGTTGTTGAAAATTCTCATCTTTTACAATTCAGCAAAGGATCAACAAGTTTGCCTTTTTCTATTCTGGCTGAGGGGTGATAATTTTCATCCTTTACAATTCAGAAATGGACTCACAATTGCCTTTTTCTATTCTAGCTGAGGGGTGAAAATATTCATCCTGAAAGGTACATAAATTCAGAAATGGGAACACAACTTGTTTGCCTGTTTCGGTTCTGGCTGAGGGGTGAACATTTTCATCCTTGACAATTCAGAAATGTACATGTACACATGATACATACTAGTTTACTAGCTGAGGGGTGAAAATGTTCAACCTTACAATTCAGTAATGGGCACACAAGTTTGCCTTTTTCTATTCTAGCTGAGGGGTGAACATTTTGATCCTTTACATTTCAGAAATGGATCAGGATACACTTAAGTTTGCCTTTTTCTGCTTAAGCTGAGGGCGAACATTAATTTTTGCATCCTTTTTCAGATGGACACACAAATTTGCCTTTTCTGTCTTTACAATTCAGAAATGGGCACATAAGTTTGCCTTTTTCTTATTCTATCTGAGGGGTCAAATCACTTTACAATTTAGAAATGGACGCACCGGTTTGATTTTGTTTCTGTTCTAGCTGAGGGGCAAGAATGTTCATCCTTTACATACAATTCAGAAATGGACACAAAAATTTACCTTTTTCTATTCTATCTGAGGGGTCAAATCAGTTTGTTATCTATCATTTAAGGACCTTACATAATCTGTTTTGCCCCACCAACAGGCTGTGCATATACACGTGTGTATCTTACAAATTGACAATGAGGTAAAAATGTTGCCCAAAAAATGATCTTTTCCATCAAATCAATATTTAATACTAAAAGTGAGCATGAGGCTTACACTTCCTTGGTTATGATATGATGAAGTCATTAGAAGTGGTGTTTTGCTTGTGAGACCTTTATTTATGGAAACACCCATAGTTTATTTAATTGAGTTTTAAGCATTTTGATTCCAAAATTGTGATATAAATTCAGTTTATTTGGCTAATTTGTTTTGACCAAACTATTTAAAGTGAAGACATAAATACCAATTGTTTTCCTTTTAATACGCTCTGTTCTTCCAAAACATCCTGCTGAATTGAATATCATTGCTGTCCAAAGTATGAAAATTGCTCAATGTTGGATAAAGTGTGTTTATACTTTATTTATTATACATTTTCTACAAATCCTGTATTAATGACCTTGACATTGACAAAATGATACTTTGAAATATTATGATTGCTTTAAGACTACATGTATGTATGCTATAAATGTTCGAAGCAAATATCACATGACTTTTCAGCTTCAATTACGTGTACGTGTCAAGGGTCACAACTCGTGGCACATGACCCTTTATTTGATCTATCTATTTAGTTTAGTATTGTATTAACTACAATAGAAACCTCTTTAACACAAAACTGTTAACACAAAATTCCTGATAATGTGATGTAGTTCTGGGGCCATAGCTTTACGCAGGCATGAACATTTTCAGGCTATTTTATTTTCCAAATGTCCGCATTTTATTCTATTTTTGGCCTATGTTGGCAAAATTTAATACACCTTTTTTGAGGCTGTACAGGCTTGTTCATGCAAATTTATTCTCATGCCTGTTTATGTAATGATACCACAATTGTCTGTATATTATTAGTGTAACTGAAGGGCCTGGTGATTTTGGGTTAATGGGCTCCCTAACAATTCGAGGGTTTAGTGCAACAAAGGGCTATCTGCATTTTTGGCTAAAATGAGATTTTGGTATTAAAATGATCCGCACAATATCAGGAACCTAATTATGAGAAAATAGTAAATTCACCTAATCAAAAAGGTTTGAATAGCATTGCTTCCAACTTGTCAAAACCCATTGGTGACATTGATGGGTAGCAGGGTCGCATTCTGACGCGTCTGCGCGTCCTAGACCTCTCACTTCTAATAGTGACGCGTCAGGTTTCAAATTGGAAAGACTTGCTGGTCCCGATCAACATTGAAGGGACCCCTTAAATTTGACGATGTATGGAAATGGAAACCTTAATAAATTCTGTAAATTACATATCCATCCTTTGCTCACAATATAAATTCATTAAAACTGCCCGTAAACAAGTAAAATTATTCAAATACTCAAACTTCAGGACCCCTCAATTTCTTGGGGGACCCCTTAAATTTGTTTTTTGAAGTCCTACGGGGTCCTAAAAAATGTCATGGGACCTCTCACATATTTGATCCAGTGCTATCCCTGATGGGTAGTATGGGTACAAATCTTTAATTCACTTTTCCCTCAAAATGACCAAAATGAAGATAGCCCTTTATTGCACTAAACCCTCGAATTGTGATCTCTTAAAGGTTAGTCTAAGTCTGTAAATTAACACTTAACAGGTTAATGGTGTATTTAATATAAAAGTTGCTGTAACTCTTTTTTTTTTATTAAAGCGACTTCTTTTAAGAACTCTTAAAAGAGTTATTTTTGAACAACTTTATTCCCAAGATAAACAAGTGGGGTTTTGTATACACAAGATTTCTCTGTCCAAATTCTTGAAATGTTGTTTTAATTACTGAAAGTTCGAAATATGATATTAATTAAACAACTCAACTTTTTTTGATCACCTCTGTATGACTTCACATTGTACAGGGTGACCCAGAAAATGTTGAACCCAAAAATCAAAAAACTTTAAAAAAATAATTAAAAATGAAAATAAATAAATATGGCATTCTGTTTTCAACAGTTATGTAACCAAGTTACATAGCTTTCTGGAGAACTTTAGATCATGTAAACTGGCCTTACCAAACTAAAGATACACTTGATTGTGTGACAGGGGGTGTTTTCGCACTTTGTAAAAGTGAAAAAAATGTTAATTCTGTTCTAAGTACGTTGAGTTAAGTAATCCTCTTTTGATCTGTATTTATCAAATTAACATTTGCAAATGAAGTCAAGGGGACTTCAGTTTTTGTTTTCAAAGTCTCTTATATAATAATAATATTGATTTACATAATAAATGAATATTGATGAGATACTGTGCAGAATGGTTTCAAACAGGCACTTGTTCTGCTCATGTAGCATGAAACCATTTTTGTGCACTTCACTTACACTACAAAACAACACTTCTTACAAAATTACACGTATTTTAAGTTTCGTGTGGCCTATTTTTATGATCTAAAATGTTTCAGAAAGTTAAATGTATGGTGCACATAGCTGGTGAACGAGTTATGCAATATTTTGTTATTTTAATGGTAAGAACAAATATTGAATTTTGTGATTTTTGGGTTCAACATTTTCTGGGTCACCCTGTATAGGTAGTTTACTTATTTTCATGACCCTTTATTTTAACTATTTATTTACATAGTATAGCTGTCGTATTAGTGTTAATATTGATGTAACTTCAATGGAACCTCTTTAACACAAACTGTTTGTGTTTTCACAAAATGTCTGATAATGTGAAGTAGTTCCAAGGCCCAAGCTTTACGTAATGATACCACAATTATCTGTATTACTGTGAATGAAGGGCCTGGTGATTTTGGGTTAGGGTCCATCTGCTTAATGTTATTAACAATTGTGATCTCTTAAAGGTTAGTCTTAGTCTGTAAATTAACAGGTAAATAGTATTAAATATAAAAGTTGCTGTAAAGTTTTAATATAGTGACTTGCTGAAAGATGTAGAATGTATTTTTGAACAAATATATTCCCAAGATAAACAAGTGGGGTTTTTATACACAGAAGACGTCTCTATCCTCCGTCCAGATTCCTGAAATGTTGTTGATTACTGCAAGTTCGAAATATTGTTTTAACCAACTCGCCTTTTATGATTAACTCTTGTGTGACTTCACATTGTATAGATGTTTACTCATCTTCATGACCCTTTATTTTAACTATTTATTTACTTTAGTATAACTGTCGTATTAGTGTTACTATTGATTTGTTACCTCATTGGAACCTCTTTAACACAAAACTGTTAACACAAAATGTCTTAAAATGTGAAGTAGTTCCAAGGCCCAAGCTCTACGTAATGATACAACAATTATCTGTATTACTGTGACTGGGAGGGCCTGGTGATTTTGTGTTAACGGGTCCCTGCTAAATGTTATCAATAATTGTGACCTCTTAAAAGTTTGTTTTTAGTCTGTAAATTAATAGGTATTTGGTGTATTTAAGGTAAAATTTGCAGTAACTTTTTTATAGTGACTTGTCGAAAGATTTGCAAGTTATTTTTGAACAACTATATTCTCAGATAATCACGCGTGTTTTTTGTATACACAGAAGACTTCCCTTCCGTCCATATTGTCGAAAAGTTGATTATTACTGAAGTTAAAAATATTGTATAACCAACTCACCTTTTTATGATCACATCTGTATGACCCAAATAGAGTTTACTTATCTTCAGCTTTCCAAAAAGGTATACATTTGTGAGCACCATGTCACCACGCGTTCCCAGTAAATATACGCCAAGATAATCTACATAACGCGCAACCAACGTGTTCTGACATGGTGCCTGTATTACTATTAACTACTGAATGTCTAAAAATGTCTCAACACTTTCCACGCGGCAATTAGTTATGCCTAATACAAAACAGATTTTTCAGAAACCTTTCTCAATTTTCAAAGTCTACCTCAAGTATAACAGAACCAAGACTAGGCATGTTTGTACGTCTTTCAATTCATTTCTTATAGTGATTCTAAATAGGGTATTCAAATTCAATACAATGTCAATTTTTAGACATTTTGTGAACTTTTGAAACAGACGACTGCCGCGTGGAAAATCGTCTACAGACGACTGCCGCGTGGAAAATCGTCTACAGACGACTGCCGCGTGGAAAATCGTCTACATACAGACGACTGCCGCGTGGAAAATCGTCTACGGACGACTGCCGCGTGGAAAATGTTAATATTGAATGTGCCATTACCTTGCCGTAGAAAAATTGTTCCGCCGCCGCAGATACTAGTTTGTTGGCGGGCACATGTAGTATGCTGACATTTTTAGACATTCAGTAGTATGTATGTTCAAGCTTCTGTTGGAATATACATTGTATACTAACTTGAAAGTTTCCTTTTTGCTTCTTATTTGAGAAATCTTGTTAATTGTTATCTAATCATGTGTTAAAAGTTTATTATAAAAAAAGAAAAACGTACTATTGTCTCGATCGTGTTTATTAACATCATCATTTAGGTAATTTCAGTCGACAGGAGTCGGGCGGCGTAAGCGTTGTTGTCTGCTGTAAGTCGGTTAGGGAGGGTCTATGTAATCAGCACGTGGCCCACCGAATGTCCCACCAAACGTCCGGAAATAAACTGCCCCGTGCCTCGCTAACGTTTGGTAGGCTGTAAGTCGCACACCCGACCTATGTAATTGGCACGCGGTCGGTCTAATGTCCTACCGACGACCGTTAATAAACTTCCCCGTGCTAACGTCGGCGGTAAGTCGCACACACGACCCATGTAATTCGCACGTGGTCGGCCAAATGTCCCACCAACGTCCGTTAAAACACTTTCCCTTGCTCACGTCGGCCGAACGTTATCGTTTGGTCGGCGTGAAGACGCACACGACCTATGATTGGCACGCGGTCGGCCGAATGTCCCACCAACGTCCGTTAATCAACTTCCCCGTGCTCACGTCGGCCATACGTTATCGTTTGGTCGGCGTGAAGACGCTCACGGCCTATGTAATTAGCACGTAGTCGGCCGAATGTCCCGCCAACGTCCGTAAATAGACTTCCCAGTGCTCACGTCGGCCGAATGTCCCATTAACGTCTGATAATAAACGTAGTTCATAATTACGTCGGCCGTACGTTAATATTCGGTCGGAAACGGTAGGTCGGTTTATAGTCGGTAGGAAGTACGCTTAACGTTAAATAGACGTCGGCAACATGTCGTTCACAGGACCCTTAGGTCGGATTCTGGGTCGGCAAGACGTTTAGCCGACGTCCGCTCGACCTTTCTCACAAACCGTCGGCCCGACGTAGGCCCCATGAGCAGCCGACCCCTGAGCCGACGTCTCAGGGACGTTTGGTCCGACCAAAAGCCGACGTCGGCCCGACGCATTTGTGTTATCTGGGCCAATGTCTTCAATCTCGATACATAAACAGAGTTTCATTCAAATGCTATTTTGTTTTTGTTTTAATTTTGAAAGAAACAGTATTTCGTTGAAATCGATTATTTTAAGCCGACGACAATTCGTACTTTCTCTCTATGTTAGCATCCTTTGGTCCAAGACAAATCATTAGTAATTGGAAAGGTACTTTATTGCCCCCGAGAGATTAAAGTTGGAATCTAATCCTGATTGTATGACTACGTGCCAAAGGAGATCTTTTGTATGTTTTTAGGTGATATAGATTGTACATGTTCTGTCAATATATGAGAGCGAGACACCAGCTGACCAATGTCGGGGGCTTATTGCGGTATATCCTTGGTGTAAGATATCATTAGTGTAAAGACCAAATTATTGAATAATTCTGTGTAATCCTGATTCCGTCATTAGATGATTTTGTGCAAAGGCAATTCCGTGCGGTCTTACACCAATGATACGTCCTTATTTCTCGGAACCTTCAGGGTTACCCTATATATATTTTGCACGCCAATGATCATAAAGATGAACTTGAAGAAAGAGTTAATTGGGCTATTCCATTTGGAATCCATACAACCCCCTATCACCTAAATGGGTGACTCCATTTGAAATCTACACTCCCATTTGTCATGATTGTGCAAGAGTTAGATCTGTCAATTGTCTTCCATATGGGTTGTATGGATTTGAAATGGAATAGTCCATTATTTACAGAGGAATATCTTGTTTTGTCGCAACGCTGAAACCTTTACAAAGTCAACGATAGTCGATACTCTCAGCTCTCAAATTTACGACACGTTACTACATGTAGGCCTACCATGTAACAAAAGTACAAATGCGGGTATTCTTACCACTTTCAGTAGGTTGAACTGTAGTTGGCTACACTGTAACAGAGTGTATCAAGGACACTTTTTCATGAAGGTGTAACACGTGTTATAATCATTCATTTAGTCTTAATGTAAAGCCCAATTAATTATTATGATATCCCGAAAATATGAGATCAATCCGATGAAAAATAAGAAAACTACCATAATTTGCGTAAACAATGTCATTTACTGGTTTGTACAATGGGATTTACATGTATAGACCAGTAAATAACATGGTTTACGTTTCAATACGTTACAATAATTATGAACATAGAAAATAGTCTATAAGTCAATAGCAAAGATTAGTTTGGTAATCCATTTGATTGTGGCACAAATCAATACTGGCTAAATAATCCACAAATCAGATGCAATGCATGCATATTCTGTGCAAATTAAAAAAGTTCTCGAACCCACTGTAGATGGTTCATTAGCATGATAAGAAGGAGAATTGGTGTGCGCGTTCACGTTACTCTACTGTTATTGTGTGAATGACCATGATTGTACATACTACAAAATAGATTGCCTTGCCTAATATGTCACACTTTCCTTAATTAATGAAGGATTTTTCTCATCTTTTCAGGATTTTATCTTTATCGGTTGTACTTTTCATTGAAATAAAAATTGGTCATGCTTCAGTGAGTTAACAAGGATTTAAACCATCATCCAAAAGTGTCCTCATTTTGTTGATACACCATGTAGTGGGCTTCACTGTAGTTGTTGGCTTCACTGTAGTTGATGGTGACGCGGTTGTGTAGGTATCGGAGTCGTTGGGACTAAAATAAAGACAACAAATGAAGAAAACAAACCTGTTGACAAAATCGCTGGAATCAATTGTGCTCTGAAGTCATGTTTAAAGTATAATTCATGTGAGTGTCAATAACATTGCCACTCACATGAATTAGATGAATAGATGAAGTTTATTACACACATTGTACATTCTGATACTATCCAACCTAGATAAACATGCCAATTCCACCAGAATCAAAGAAGAGCGGTGTGCAGAATCATGGCAAGATACATGTATATATAGCCCCTATATAAAGAAAAGTGTTAGTATGTGTCACGATCGTGTGGACTCCTACCGCCGCAGCGGCGGCCCGAGTTCAAGCCTCGTGAAAGACGGACACCGTTTATGTCTTTCATTATTTGGCCGATGTTTCCCCTGTACTGTTAGCTTTATCCATACAATCTTCTCCGTTAGGGTTAGAGTTATTATATCAACACTTTCCACGTGGCAGGTGTCTGCAGACGACATTCCAAAAGTTCACAAAATGTTTCAAAACTGTCAACATTATTGAATTTCATTACCATATTTAAGAATCAAAATGTGAAATATACAATGTTCATCAACTATATGATCTTGACCATCTATGCTGATAATATCGTTACAAATAACCTTACGGTCATATAGTTGATGAATATTTAAAATTTAAAAAAAATTAATCTACAGAATTGCAAAAAAATGGCTTCAAAAAACTGTCAACGTTTTATTGAACCACCCTGTATTTCACATTTTGATTCTTAAATATGGTAGTGAAATTCAATAATGTTGACAAACAATGTATTGTGATAACCAAATGTCATAGTTTGTATTTAGATTCATTATGAATTAAACTAAAAAAGTGATGTTTTGAAGAACTTGTTTATGAATTAAAAAAATAACATTTGTTTCTCAATTCATGTTAAATATAAACACATTACCATGAACTTTGTTATCATAATACATTGTGTATATCCCCAAGAATGTACCCAATAGGTTTTAATGGTCATATCTCTTCTGAAATGCCAAAAATATAGCGATGTAAATGTATATTCATTTTAGAAATCTATCACGGTCGGTATGTCGGTAGCCATCCCATCCTAAAGTGCGTTCAGGTTATTTAAAAAGTGTAATAAACGTGTGGATAATACTGGATTCAAATAGCGCGCTTATACTCACATAATGAGGTCGCATTACAAATTAAACTGAATGATGATAATCGATTCACGATTGACTAAACAATATCCGCATCGGACCTTATGCACAGTGATGAATAGCTGTACCGTGCTTCTTATCTCTTTGGGTATATTAGTCTCAGCTAAAACTGTTAACATTATTGTGATTTATTTTTTAACGTTTTGTGGACAATACTCCCGATGTCGATGTTTTGTCCAGTTGGTCAACCAACCTCACCTGCGCTACCTGCCAGTCCGTCAATGTCGTCAGCAAACTTAGGTTGGTGATGTTTCTCCCTCCTATGCTGACTGTTCCATTGTGATCTGTTAGTGCATCAGTCATGATTCTTTCTAGGAAGATATTGAATAAGGTAGGGGAAATAGGCAGCCTTGTCGGACCCCAACTGAGGTGTGGAACCATTTGCCAACTTTACCTTGTGCAAGTTGCGCTGCTGGCTTTGCTGTACAGTTGCTCGATGGTTTGAACGAACTTTTGGCCCATGTTGTAAAGCTTCATCGTGGCCCACAGTGCTTTGTGCCACACACGGTCAAAGGCCTTTTTGAAGTCAATAAACACATGGAAGATGTCCTGCTGATGTTGATTATACTTCTCGCACAAAACTCGCAGGTTGAATATTTGCTCCATTGTACTTCTTCCACTTCTGAAACCGGCCTGCTCTTCTATGAATACAAATAATTAAATACATTGTATTTTGTATAGGAGGCTGCAAGAGGATCATGAGAGCAAATCTCATTTCCATATTGTGGGTTTCATGAAAATAGAAAAGTCACAAACCCTTCGATTAGGGTAACAATTTAATGCTATTTTGTGAAAAAGAGTATACTCTTGAAGTCAATGTATAGGGTTGGTATTTTACGAGTATTTTCACATGTTACATGTCAGTGTTTAGGGTCCGAGGGCCTGCTTGATAATGACGAGAAATGGAAGTATATGAGCCGCCCCCCCCCCCCCCCCCCCCCCCCGGCAAGGATACCAGAATTTACGGAAGAGATTTAGTTCTGCATGTTTTAGAAAGTGCACAACTCACGAACTCACGAACTCACGAACTCATGCCAAAAATCAGGCGGACACACGAAGTCACGAAGTAACGAGCTCGTGCTGAAAATCCGGCGGCTTGTCTTGACAACACACGAACTCACGAACTCGTGCCAAATATCAGGCGGTTGTGTTTGCACCACACGAACGCACGAAGTCACGAACTGCTGAAAATCCGGCGGCTTGTGTTGGTAACACACGAACTCACGAAGTCACGAACTCGTGCCAAAGTCAGGCGGTTGTGTTTGCAACATATGAACACACGTACTCACGAACACACGATATCCACAAAATCAGTCGGTTGTGTTTGCAGAATACGAACTCACGAACTCACGAACTCACGAACTCAGGATATTTCCAGGATATTTCCAGGAGTTTCATGAGTTCGTGACTTGGAGCCAACATTTCTTTACTATTTCTATATTTTCAAAGTGTACAAGTCACGAACTCACGAACTCGGGATTGTTGGCACGCGTTCGTGAGTTCGTGAGTTTATAACCCTAACCGCCTGGCACTAAATCTCTTCCGTAAAATAAGTATGTTTGGTAATTGATGTTTCACAAATACATTAAAAAGTTTACCACGCATAGAGTCCATAAAATGTAGAAACGGAAAATTACCCTCAAAATAAAAGTATGTATTTTTCTAAATTCTGTTTTTTTTCTCGTAAGAACTAGAAATGGAAAACCATTGATGATATCGGTGAAAAGATTCACTCGGTTCGTTAAATTTCATAGAAGTGACCAATATACTTAAACCAAGGCAACTTTAAGGTGATGTTTCTCTCCGCCAAAGTGGATCATCGCCATTCTGGTGAAATCCTCCGATGCATGAGGATGACATATAAATATCCATTTTGATGGTTTCGACAAGCATATTAATGTTTACTTCAATAGATTATGCGGTATAAATATATGATTGTAAGCGCAATATTAACTTTTGTATAGCCCTAAACGGTACAACACCAACTCGAATATATTGCTATGCCTTCATGAGTTTTCTTTATGAGCAACCTCTGAATTATCTTTCGAAGAGATTTAGAATTCCGTCATTTTGAGTACTCTTAGTTCTTCTGACAAGGTTTATACTTATTATAAGAAATTGTTTTCATATGACAAATCCAAGGTTAGATGAAGTATACTAATAAAACAAATTATTATACTCACTTGTGACAGTGTCATGCTACACTGAGCACTTCTTCAGACTATTTGACGTCAGGTCTCATCACAGGCTTTTTATCCTGTCGACCACCGGAAGTAGAGGGCGGTCTTGATGAGATTAACTGATCGTAAATGTTGTTGAGTTGATAAGCCCCCTCATCCTTGTTGAGCGTGGCCTTCCCCTTTCTTCGAATCCAAATGGACTCCTTTAACCATCTTGTGGTCTTGTGTGGTTCCTTGTCTATGACCTTAGCCTTCTCCCACCCGATGACATGGTTCGTTGCTGCGACGTGCTCCGTTATCGCGGATTTATATTGTTCGTCGATGGAGACCTTTAGTCCATAGGGCGAAGGCATGAAATCCCTTCGGTTATAGATTTTCGTAGTCCACCCTTCGGTATTGAGCAAAACCTTTATAAATGTATTAGTGTATATATATCGAATAAAGGAAAAAAATGTTCCCACGTTTTTGATTGCTCCTTAACGAGAAATCAATAAATTAGCATAATCATGTGAAAAACAAGAAATCCCTTTAAAAAAGTGTGTCACTCAAAAAGAAAGGTCTAACAAATTGCTTGTATACTAACAACTAACTCATGAAAACATTGTTTTATGTAAAGTAAATGTTGCTAACTAAATGTTGTGATATTTTTTTACCGTGCACTTGATGAAATAATGCTCAAATACAGTGCAGTTGATGAAATAATGACTAGTTTACTTCCATAAACACATTTTTCTGATTTAGTTATGGTTGTCTAAAGTTGTCATTTTAGTTTCAATATATCTACACATGGTGCTCTTTACAAGTGAATGAGTTAGTATTATTTTTGCATCATATAGTCAGTATACAATCAACTTGGCCAGTATTTTACACAATATTTGCATTCAACATCAATGTTACCAAAGTCTCATTCTGTGTTTTACATTGCAGTTTCATTCTTCTTCTTCTTCTTTCGGTATACTACTCAACATCCCTTGTGGGACAAACCGAGCAGGAATGGTTGTGCGCTATGCTATGCAGTTTTAGTCCTTGGTTTCTTTATCTTGTTTGCGGTAGTGATCTAGGATTGCCTTCCTGAAGGGTTCTAGTTCTGTTACTGAGGTGATGTCCTGTGGTAAAGAGTTCCAGTCTCTAATTGTGTTGGGGACAAAGGAAAACTTATGACAGTCTTTCCTGGATGATAGGGTTTGAAATGAATTTATGTGAGTGTGACGAGAGCGCCTCAGAGCCGGTTTAAAGTAGTCCTGGGCTGGTAAGGCCAGGTGCCCCCCTATGGCTTTGTGCATTATTAGAAGCCTTGCAGTCTTCCGTCTAGTTGATAACATGTCCCACTTCAGGTCCCGCATTAGTTTAGTTACGCTTGTATGATTTTCCCAATCGTAGTCATTATATACCATCCTCGCTGCACGCCGTTGGACTTTGCCCACTTGTTTTATTTGGGATTGTGTGTGGGGATCCCATACTGCGGAGCAGTACTCAAGCGTAGGTCTTACTAAGGCTGTATAAGCAGCCGCTTTTGTGTCCCGGGTGCAGGAGTGTAAGTTCCGGCGTACAAAACCAAGTGTTTTGCTAGCAGAGGAGGTAATACGATTTATGTGTGAGTCCCATTTCAGATTTTGTGATATGTCTACCCCCAGGTAGGTATGTGTTGTTAAATCTTGGAGAATGGCATTTCCTAAAGAATACTGTGTGACAATCGGTGTTCTTGAGCTGGGGATGCGTAGAACAAAACACTTCTTGGCATTGAATGACATTTGCCAACGTTTCTCCCATTCAGCAAGTTTGTTTAGGTCGTGTTGCAGTTTGTGTGAGTCCTGTGTGGATTTTATTGGACGGTAGATAATGCAGTCGTCCGCAAATAGACGCACTGTGGACTGGAGTTCGTCAGGGAGGTCATTTATATACGCAAGAAAGAGCAGGGGACCTAATACGGTACCCTGAGGAACTCCAGACTCCACACCTACCCATTCAGAATGCTCTCCGCCAACGACGACTCGCTGTTTTCTGCCTTTTAAAAATGCTGAAATCCAGGTTATTATTTTTGTATTTAATCCCATGTGTTTGAGTTTCAGTATGAGCCGATGGTGGGGGACGGTATCAAAAGCCTTTGAAAAATCTAAGATGATGGCGTCTATTTGGGTGCTTTTATTTGCTGACGATGAAAGGTCATGTATGGTTTGGATTAATTGACTTTCACAGGAGTGTCCTCGTCTAAACCCATGTTGCTGAGGGGTGAGGATTTTGTGTGTGTCCAAGTATGACATGATTTGTGAATGAATTATGTGCTCTAGTAATTTACAACAAACCGATGTGAGTGAGACGGGCCTGTAGTTACTTGCTTTGGTGCGTTCGCCTTTTTTGTAGATTGGAGTAATATTTGCGTTTTTCCAGTCTGTAGGGAGAATGCCTGTATCAATTGATTTCTGAAAAATGACCGTCAGGATTGGTGCTATTATTTCAGCGGTGTCCTTTAGTATGCGAGGTGGAATATCATCGGGTCCGGCAGCTTTGTTTGGTTTTAGATTTTTCAAGAGCTTTTCTACTCCTGTGTTGTGGATGGTGAACCCTTGCATAGCCGGGACATTACATTTTGGTAAGTTTGGTATGGAATCCATGTCCTCCTTTGTAAACACCGATCTGAATTGGTCATTTAGGATTTTGGCTTTTCCGGTGTTGTCTGATATTAAGATACCTTTGTCTTTTAGGGCAGGGATGCCAGTTGTGTCTTTTTTGAGGCTCTTGACAAATGACCAGAATTGTTTTTTGGATTCAAGGCAGAATTCCCTGATGTATCTCCTGTGTGATTTTCTTGCCATCCGGTGTGTGTCCTTACGGATTTGAGTGAAAGCAGCCCAGTCTGATGTGGATTTACTCTTTTTAGCTCTGTTGAAAGCCCTTTGTTTACGTTTTTGAAACCTCTTTACTTTGGAGTTTATCCATGGTATTTTGTTGCTTTGACTCATCATTTTATGAGGTATGTGTGTGTCCATTAGCATTAAGAGCTTTTGTTTGAACTGGTTCCACAGGCTGTTTACGGACTCTAAGTCTGAGTTCTTGGTGGCAAAGGTTTTTGCGTATTCACCCAAATCTGTTTTCAAGCCATCCATATTTGCTTTTTTGAATTGGTAGGTTTTGCGTGGTTTATCCTTGTTTTTCTTAGGTTTGGCATTTATAATAAGGATTGGTATACCATCATGATCGCTCATCCCTGGTAATACTGATGACTTTTCAACCAGAGTTGGGTTATTGGTGAAGAAAAGGTCTAGAATTCGGTCCTTTCTTGTCGGTTCGGTGACAACTTGTGCTAGGTTATGGTTGGATACCAGGTCTAGTAATTGCTGGCCCACAATTCTGAAATTGGACCCTGCTTGGATGCTTTGGCTATCCCACATAATGTCGCCAAGGTTGAAGTCACCAGCCAACCATACGTTCCCCTTGTGTAAGTTCTTAATCTTAGCTAGCGACTCATTTAATTGGCCAAGATAATCAGGGTCTCGTATGTCTGGTGGACGGTAGAAGGCCCCAATAGTTAGTGTTTTACAACCAACTAATTTGACTTGGACCCAGACAATTTCACAATTGGAGTCGTATTCAACTCGGTGGGTACCGATTAGGTCGTTTTTCAGAGCGATAAGCACACCCCCGTATGAGTCCATTCGATCTTTCCTAACTACTGTATAATTTGGTGGAAAGATCTCATTATTACCCACCGACGGATTTAGCCATGTCTCGGTCCCAATCACTACATCGGGTCTGTGTGTGTCCAGGCAGATTGCTAGTTCAGCAACCTTGTTTTTTACACTGCCAAAGTTAATGACTAGCGTTTTTAAGGTATATTTTGGCGCTTGTTTTGTTTTGTACTGTTTGTCCCTATTTTGATTTTGGTTACTGTTTAGTTTAGGGGATGACGTAGCTATTGGAGGGCTTAATGGTGACTCGTCACTTGCTACGGTGTCTAAACTAGAAAAGCTGTTTGACAGCTCCATAGACCAGTCAGAAAATAGGGAGGTAGAAAAATTTGGTAGGCCACATCCGCAACATGTCCATGAGACATTTGAATTGCCAAGGGCCTCGTAGATCAATGTATTTACACCCATACAACGTGTATGATACCAACCGTCACATTCGTCACACTGCACGGATTTCTGGACCCAGGTACATGGTTCGTTGCAGATGAGGCACGGGAATTTTGAACAGCTGATATTAGTTGGGTTTGGGCCAGGGTTTACCTCACAGTCTCCTGACTGCATTAAAAGGATTAAACACAGACAAGCAAATGCTTTTTTGCCAGGATTTTTGATATTTTCAAATTTACGTCTTGATACCAGTAATTGAATTGGAAGGTGACTGTATCTGAAATGGGTGTGTGAACTGGGTTTGAGGCCAATTGATTTAATTAAACCTGTGAGTAAATTCCACCAGTGTGTATACTTACTAATACTAATGCCATTCAGAGTTATGGATTTTTTGAATCCAAAACCCTGACTTGGTATACCCCTGTATGCGTTCCATTCATTGTTTACCCCAGTATGCATACTTATACTAATACGGTTTGGTGAACAAGTGGTGTTTGGAGGAGAGTGGATATCGTGAGCGGATGAGATCGATTTGCAAGGCTGCCGAATTTGGCATGTTGAGATTCCTTCATATTTGGAGGTCCGGAGCATAAGATAAAGTAACACAATACTCACAGTTCTCAGGAACATGATGAAGTAATAATGCACGCGACCATAGGGGAACCTACTTATACCGGCTCGTCTTGGCTGCCGCTAGCACGTCATTTTAGGTGACGCAAAGTTCGTTGATGAAAAATATAAGTCCGTGTGAACGAGTGACAAAATGGCCGCCGTTGAAGATCCTAGGGCCAGTGATGACAGTCGGAAAAATGAAATGAAGAATTGAATAGGATGCCGGCGAATATGTGATCAAAAAGTAACCGCAAATGGTTCCTATTGTTTAGGAAAAGTTAAACACAAGGATGTTTCGAGATTGAGATGGATTTTACTCGGTGAAAGTGGGATATCGGAGCAGGAAATCTCCACGATACGAAAAGAGATGCACCACTCTCGAGCATGCGCACAACCTTCATTTTATTTTAACTGTTATAAAATGACAGCATTGTCATCTTACCCCACCCCTCCAAACTAAACCCTGTCTTAAACTTCACTGACATCTGGCATACAGGTACAGGTAAACACAGTAAAGAGATGGTAAATTCATATTGATTATGCAATGTATGATGTTGTTATAGTTAAGTTACACAAAACGCAATCAGAAAAAGGAGTCTTGAGACAAATTATACAATATTTATACTTTTTAATATAAATCCAGCCAGATTTTCAAGCATCCCCTCTACATTGTTTGGTACCAGATAGGTGAAAATAGTGTAAAACTCATATTAAATCTATGCGCAATAGGAATTCCTGCTAAATTGTGAATGGGTGCACATTATATAGATGCATTCAAAAGAGAAAAAAATCCTATTAAACATAGAAATAAAAAATTTCATACAATTTCGCATAAAATGAGAACTGATGATTTAAGAATGCCCTTTAACTTTTAATTGACACAAGTGTGTTACCCTGAGTAACAAACAAGTATTTTAATGGAGAAGAAAACAGTTAGTTACACAAAAGTGGCAAATTTAAATGCATCAGTCATCAGTCATTGTTTGAAATATTTTCACATAGATACTTCTGTTATTCGCTGCAAATACTGGGCAATGATTTTTCTCTTTTGGAGAAGTTTTATATTTAACAAATAATAACAAGTTTTGAAAAATAAGTAACCATTACAAAATAGTAACATTTAAAAAAATAATCACAAAATAAAATAAAATGGAAAATATATTTTAAAAAAACACCCATCATGTTCACAGAAATTGGGGGAAGGTTGGGTTATGTAGCTCATCTGAATATTTGTAGGAAAAGATTCTGAATGATCCATTTCAAATTGTAAATCATATTACATAATTCCGCAGGTAACAGTAAAAATATGAAAATATTAAGAAGAAAAAAAATCATCATTGTGAGGCTTGTGAGGCTGTAGAAAGCGTAGTTGCGGATATCTAACTTCTAGACGGCGCTTTAAATGTGCATCTAATCCCTCAACTGATTTGACAATCTTGACAAATTGCTTCTTCATGTCTACCAATCTTAACACCTCTTTATTCGCCAGAAGCCTAACATCCACCACATCGGAACATAACATATTAAAGGATTGGTCATACACCTGGTCATTTGTCTTGCCATCTAACTTCCGTGTAAGGAATCTGGTATAGTTCCTGTAACATTTCCCATGGTATTGTACTTCAATGGACACACAGTCTTTGTTGTCGATTTGTGTTAACAAGTTTTCATCTTGTTTCAGCTTTGCCGCTTGCAATAACAACCCACACTCGGTTAGTGCGCACTTACTCAACTTGGCTTTTCTTCTGGTCCCTTTCAAAGTTTTCTCGTAAAGAACTTTTCGACAAATGATGCAAATATCTGGGAGAACATGGGGAGACCTTGCTGCTTTAGTATCGATACCTGCTGTAGACCGTAGCCCTGCACGCACTCTCTTCTTGTTTGGTTGGTCACCTGCACTGTCATCGCAAGATCCTGAAATGAGAAAAGGGAACATTTCATAAATATACACATCATCACATACGTATACAGACATATGAATTATACAGTGTGCACATAACACAAAGAATATCCCCAAATAATTTGTCTAGGGGGGATGGCCTAGCTAATTATCCCCCAATGTTATGCATGATAAAATTCTCACCATAATAAAAATGTCTGTTTCAAACCAAATTATTAGCTAATTTCAGGCAATTTTTACAATAAAAAACAAAATTTGCAGACGCTTTGCGCACATTTCCCCACAATTTTGTTTGATGGGAAAGCGCACAGTTTTTCACCGACATTTTTTCTTTTCCCTCATTTCCCCCCCTAAAATGTTGATGCTGGTGCCGCCACTGGTCAATCATCCCCTTAATAACAAATTTATGCCACTGTTACTGAGGCAAAGCCTAATATATTTACATACTGGGCATGAGTCGTGGCTCAATTTTTTTAAATTTAAATTAGCAGAGCCTGTAATTAGCAAGGCTCATGGATACATGTAAACATTATACAAAAATACAATTGGGCGTGAGTTGTGGACTGATAAAAATAACAACCGTGCAAGCCTGTGTTGTGGTGGGTACACATTAACATTTTAGAAATTTCGAATTGGGCATGAGTTGTGGACAAATACAAACACCTGACAAGCCTGTGTCGTGGGTATTCGGTCGTGGGTATACATTAATTATACACATTTCAAATTGGGCATGAGTGAACCAATAAAAACAAACATAGCAAGCCTGTGTTGTGGGTACACATTAATATCATACAAATTTCAAATCGGGCATGAGATGTGGACCAATAACAAAAACCTGGCAAGCCTGTGTCGTAATTAACATTATAGAAATTTTAAATTGATGATGAGTCGTGGACCAATAAAAAAACACTAAACAAAATTTCAAATTGCATTGGGCATCGTGAACAAATAAAACCTCAATTGACCAGGCCTGTGATGTGGCTCGTGGGTACATGTAAACACATTTTTAAATTGGGCGTGAGTCGTGGACAAAATAATAAAACAACAAATTGACCAGGCCTATGAAGTGGCTCGTGTATAAACACATACACATTTTAAATTGGGCCTGAGTAGTGGACAAAATCAACAAAAAATTGACCAGGTCTGTGAAATGTAATTACAAATTTAAAATTGGGCATGATTCGGGGACAAAACAATAACACAGAGAATTAACGTGGCTCGTGGGTACATGTAAACACAGTACATTTTTAAATTGGGCGTGAGTCAGGGACAAAATAATTGCAAAGAATTGCCCAGGCCTGTGACGTGGCTACATGTTAACACAGTACATTTAAAAATTGGGCGTGAGTCGGGGACAAAATAATAATGCAAAGAATTGACCAGGCCTGTGACGTGGCTCGTGGGTATATGTAAACACACTACATTTTAAAATTGGGCGTGAGTCGTGGACAAAATAATAACACAAAGAATTGACCAGGCCTGTGACGTGGCTCGTAGACACATGTTAACACAGTACATTTTAAAAATGGGGCGTGAGTCGGGGACAAAATAATACTAGTAACACAAAGAATTGACCAGGCCTGTGACGTGGCTACATGTTAACACAGTACATTTAAAAATTGGGCGTGAGTCGGGGACAAAATAATAATGCAAAGAATTGACCAGGCCTGTGACGTGGCTCGTGGGTACATGTAAACACAGTACATTTTAAAATTGGGCGTGAGTCGTGGACAAAATAATAACACAACGAATTGACCAGGCCTGTGACGTGGCTCATGGGTACATGTAAACACAGTACATTTTAAAATTGGGCGTGAGTCGGGGACAAAATAATAATGCAAAGAATTGACCAGGCCTGTGACGTGGCTCGTGGGTACATGTAAACACAGTACAAATTTAAAATTGGGCGTGAGTCGTGGACAAAATAATAACACAAAGACCGGTGATGTGGCTCGTGGGTACATGTAAACACAGTACATTTTAAAATCGGGCGTGAGTCGGGGACAAATTAATAACACAAAGAATTGACCAAGTCTGTGGACAAATAAGAAACCAAGAATTTTGTTTTCAATTTGAAATTAGAAATGGCCTAGGCTATTATAATTTATAGGCCCACCCAAAATATATAAGGATGCAGATATTTCCAGTGGCTTACATTTGTCATGATTTATGGTGTAGCAATTCCAGTGTGTATTGGGACCTTAAGTCTTAGTAAGTTATTTACTTCTTTGGTCCAGAAACTTTTTCCACAAAACTGAGGCAAGACCAGCCCAAAGGCAAATGCCAATCATAAATTATTTTACTGAATCAGTGAATGTTTCATTTGTTTGTAAGACTGACTCAGTGTTAACAACATTGAGCTAGTAACCTTACTTATAATATACCAACAATGTGAAAGTACTTCGGACATCAGTAAGGCTTCAGAATAAGTATAGTCGTGGGTCTTAATTAATTTTTTTTAATTTTTTTAATAAGCTTACTTCACTATCATCACACTCGCAGAACAGAGACTAAAAGTTATTGTCTTTAGATTTTCAATAGATTTGGTACTTACTCTTAGTTTCAATTGATGATGAGGCTACATCCTCTTTCTCCCTTTTCTTCTTAGCTCTTTCTAGCTTGGTGTTATCTGTGAACTTCTGGTAACATTTACGATGAAATCCACCACATTTTGGTAGTTCCGATGGAAGCTGCCCTGCTACAGTATAGTCAGTATACTCTCGGTGGGACGTAAAAAACCCATTGGCAATTTTGCCATGTTCTGAATTATGATTCTTCCAAAAAAAGACACTGGAAGAAAACTTAGACCATGTAGTGTCTGTGAATGTCTTGATAACATCTTCATTCACTGTAGTCTGTAGGAAAGTGCATAAAACACAGATTTTGCAGGGGTATTTCTGTGCCTGCAGGCCCTGTGTGAGCTGCCATTGTTGTTGTCACTGTACAAGGCTACAGTGACCTTTGATGACCTTTTAGATTTCAAGCTCTCTGATTGGTTGATTCTCTATTTAGACCCTTGACCAAGAATAGCAAAATTAGCTTCATATTTTACTAAATTGTGTTAATTGGAGCAATTTAAAATGTGGGAACAATGTAGATTATGAAATACTTGTATATTTAGTTGATTTTAGTGAGGTAACTATGTAGTACCATGGGGTGGACTACGAGACAACACCGTATGATGCTTGGCCCCATAGTCTACTTCCTTTGTGCACGCGTGTAACTTTTCACACTAATCTTGTCAACCTCCGCTTTGTGTTCCTGAAGGCGCTTACCGAACAATCTACCACTTTCACCGATGTATGATTTTGTGCAGCCTTTACATGGGATTTCATACACAATTTCTGCCGTCTGATGTGGATCTCTTTTGTCCTTGGGATGAACCAGCATGTTGCGCAGCGTACAGTGTGGTTTCATTGCTGTGGCGAAGCCATGTTTCCTGAACACGCGAGATGCTTTTTCCGATAACCCCTCCACATAGGGCACGACGACAAGACCTTTTGATTTGTTGTCCGGTGTTTTGCTGGTGGATGCCTTTTTCTGTCGGTGTTTTTCGCGGTCTTTTTGGCTTTAGTGATGGCCCAATCAGGATAACCACATTGCTTGATGGCGTCGCTTACGACTTTCTCCTCTGCCTTCCTGTCTTCCTCCTCAGTGACAATAGCTTCGTTCCTGTCCAGTAACGACCGTATTATTCCTAACTTCTGGTGGAGAGGGTGGTGTGAGTTAAACTACAGATACTGGTTGGTGTGTGTCTTTTTCCGGTATATGCAGAGTTTGGTGCTACCGTCCGGTTTCCTTATAATGAGGGTGTCCAGGAAAGGTATTGTGCCGCTGTCCTCTTGTTCGTAAGTGAACTTGATGTTATTAGTCGGGTCGATGCCGTTAAGGTGTTCAGTCAGGTGGTCAACTTTCCCTTTCTTTATGATCTCCAACACATCGTCCACGTACCGTTTCCATAGCCTAGGTTTGCAGTTGATGGGAGCTGTAGCGATGGCTTGCTGCTCATTCCATGAAGATGTTGCAGGCTATCGGACTGAAAGGACTGCCCATGGCTGTGCCTGAGTTCTGGACGTATATTTCTCCTTTGAAAGAGAAATAGGTAGTGGTGAGCACAAAGTGACAGAGCTCCATTAGATCGTCTACTGAGAGTCGGGTGCGTTGCTTTAAGTCTTTGTCCTCTTCTAGTCTGCGTCTAATGATGTCTAAGGTGAGCTCAATGGGTGTGTTTGTAAATAAAGCTACCACGTCGTGCGAATTCAATATCTCATCATCCTCCACAGAAATGTCTGCTAAATCGGTAGCTAGCTGTTTGGAGTTGAGCACATGATGTATAGTGGTACCAACCAACGGTCCAAGGACGTCCGCCAAAGATCTGGATACATTGTAGGCAATAGATCCTAGGTAATCGACGATTGGACGAAGAGGCGTGCCATCCTTGTGGATCTTGGGACTCCCGTATATTCTGGGTACATTTTCAGCAGTTGGGTATAGAAATTTCTTGTCAGCTGGCGTTATTTTTTCTTCCTTCTCCAGTCTCGCGATGATGCTTACTAATTTCCTTTTGTACACTGCAGTCGGGTCTTTTTTGAGCTTCGTGAACGTGTTGGTGTCACTGAGCATTTTGTTGAGCTTGGCTTCATATTAGTTGGTATCTAGTATTACTGTAGCTCTCCCTTTATCTGCCGGAAGGATAGTGATGGCTTTAACTTTTTGTAATTCTTTCACTGCTCTTCTCTCCTCCTTTGTGATGTTTGATTTTGGAGGTTTGGTAGACTTTATAGTGCCGACTAATTCAACATTTACGATCAGTTAATCTCATCAAGACCGCCCTCTACTTCCGGTGGTCGACAGGATAAAAAGCCTGTGATGAGAGCTGACGTCAAATAGTCTGAAGAAGTGCTCAGTGTAGCATGAAACTGTCACAAGTGAGTATAATAATTTGTTTTATTATTATACTTCATCTAACCTTGGATTTGTCATATGAAAACAATTTCTTATAATAATTAATGAACAATCCTGATGAACTTACACCAAGATAAGGTTTATACTTGTCTCTTAATTATGATTGGCCAAATGATCAACACTTTTATTTTATGAGATATTTTGCTGTTTTCCACATTCCACAATGTCATTTATCGTCTTGATTTTGATATAACCACCATCCTTTTAAACAAATGTGAATATTGTCATGCAGCGTTCGAAATAGCGGCCATCCGGTAAATGACCAAATATACCGGCGGATGACCAAAATGGTGGGAGATGAAAGTGAAGACGAGGATCACCAGGATGAATTAGAGGCTATAGACCAGCCCGTCCTATTGAGAGACGTACTGAATGAGCAAGACATGGTCGCGAATGAACCAACCCTAGAAGCTGAAAATGAGGATGACACTGACACAGCTGACGACACCGACCCTGCAGCTGCAGTTGTTGAACTTGTGGCTGAGTCAGATAAGGATGACCTGGATACAGATCCAATGGAGTCGGGAGATAAGAGTGAAGAAGAGGATCATCCGGATCAGGATGCATTAGTAAGCTGTAAATGAGGAAGACACTGACACAGCGGACGACACCGACCCTACAGTTGTGGAACTTGAGGCTGAGTCGGATGAGGATGACCTGGATACAGATCCAATGGAGTTGGGAGATGACAATGAAAGAAGAGGATAATCAGGATGCATTTCAGGGCTGGTCGTCCTATTGAGAGATGTACTGAAAGAACGTGCCGACTAGAACAAATAAGTGACTGAAGAAAAATAGTAGTTAAAAGGGAGGGACTGTAAAATAAAGAGAAAGTTGTTTATGGAGCATAGAGGTTAATGTGGAGTTGTCGTCATTGTATTTTATTTTTGTGTTATACGTATCCGCCTCGATATTATATATAATATGACCAACTTAAATGCACAATTGGGCGTATACGAGCAATAAATCTGCTATTTTTTACCCTTTTTACAAAATAGTTGTTAAGGTTTTTTGTTAGACATATAACAGTTTAGATAAAAACAAGCTTAAGCGGAAATAATTTTGCCTGTTTGATTGCTGGATATCTCAAGAATGCCTCTTTTATTTTTTTGGTTACTTTCGATCAATCCCTGAATTGCTGTGGTAAGTTTTGACGTTACCTACAAATACATGTTTTGTTAAATCTCACTTTCGGGGAAGAATTCGCCTGAGGTAGAGTAATTTGTGCTGTAAGGAAGCCTAAATATATTAAATACTTAAATGCATTGTCCCCATTCAAGTCGATTTTTTTGATAGAGCTGTTAGAAATTTTAAAAGCGGAAACGATCGGTTTGGTAAAAAAACGCATTACCTCCGAATACCTATTTAAAACACTGCCATTTTAATATAAACACAGATTAGTGAATGATATCTATAGAATAAGCGAAGTATGATACAATGTACATGTGCGACAAGTTTTATCATTTTGAAGGCAACATTTTTTTTAAAATTAGCAATAAAAGGCTGTATTCGTAGGCAAATTTGAAATATGAACTGTTACCTTCAAATACAAATAACGATACCGTGGTACTTCCCTCTGTTGTTACATACTTGTAGCAACTGGAATAAAGTAGACATGTGCGCTGCGTTCGGCAAGCAACGGAGAAGTTTTGCATCAAACTTTCAGCTTTTGTATTAGTAACCTTTCACAAAAGTCTGTACTTTGTGTACAAGTGCATCAATAATATGTTGTTGTCTTAAAAGTTGATTATATAGCCTCCCTCTTTCTCAATCTTATTACTCCTATTAGTGTAGTTTTGTATGCTATTCACGCAAAGACATCATCTGACAGTTGATTTAAATCGCAATGGGGGTGATTAATGTTTATATATATATATTCAGTAACAGCATCTCGTGCATGACTTTATGATGTATTTGGAGGTAACATGTATATGTAGGCAACATTCAATAATATACACAGTGCATATTGGCCCTAAATTATTTTATTTTACATAAAAGCAGTACGCAATCAGACAATCTGACTGGATATACTATTATATTTATATTTGGAGGGGTGAAAAATAATATTCCTTATTAAACGAAAATGGGAGGTGTTGATTTAAATAAAATGCATGGTGTAATCACACTGTTTTTGCCGAGAACATATTTTTTGTTGGTGTTAGAGTGAATTAATGATATTTATATCCATAGATTACACGTTGATCGTCTTACAATGGATACATTTAGACATAACATCCATGACATTTCGGTTTCATAATCAATATTTTCATATTCCATTCTGTATTCGTAGGTAACTTATATATTAGTTAATGGGCATGGTACAATTCCTGCATTGTTTGTCGCTTTCATTCGCACCTAATATTATGTAAATATTAAGTAGGAATGTATAAGACGGGAATAATATTGTTTGGTGCGTAATATTGTTTTAAACCAGCTTCGATATGATGTATGCGTAGTTAACCAATTTCCCCAGGAATTGCAGAGCAGTGACTACCAGGTACTTAATATTGGCCATTATTGTAGTTGTATTTGAAAATGAAATTCATGTGTAACAAATATAAAATGACTTGCTTCATTTTTGCTCTGGCAGGTTGTGTAATGCCACCGAAACGTATTTTAAGTGAACAAGAAATGTAGTAAAACTGTTCATTTTTTAAAGGTTGGAGGGAATCGAGGGTAGCCCTATACTGATTTCAGAATACAAAAATTGCTCATGAATAATGCTTCCGACATTTATTTCTTAGTGTAATTGAACTAAGTAGTGGTTGATTTTTACAAATAAATCATAATGAAAGGCACATGCCCGACAATATCTGTCGTGGCAAAACTTATTAGATTAGTGTTGTTAAATCAAACAACATTGGATTTATAAATATAAAATTCCTATTTTGTCTACATCTGACAAAATATATCATATTGGTGATTCTATCTCAAACGGAGTCTGCCTCCGGTTGAAACTCGATAAAGACTGACTATGTACGACATTTAGAATGATAAAAATTCCAAACTAGAAAATTATATCTTAATTCTGATCTGACAACTGAATGTCTTGCTGAAAGTTGTATGTGCTTTATTCCGTTGTGGACTGAAAGGCAAAATATTTGAATGTTCTAGACTTTGAACATAACATGTTCGGCTCATATTAAACTTATATATATAAGGTCTGATATGAAATTATTTCAAAGTATATATTAAATGAATCAAAAAGCGATCTGGCTTTCGTGTTTAAATCAGCTATTCAAAATGATAACTTCCAGAAGACCCCACTTGCCTCCTTTATTTAGAACAAATTGAGGAAGGCAACCGGTTGTTTTATTGCTTAAAACAAATAACCTGACATTCAAGACTATGAATTACAGGCAAATCAAACTGTTTGCCTAAAGGAAACCGCTCGTTTTCTAAATAAAGATAGTTCGGTGAACTATTCAATAGTTGATTCGATCCAATACTTTCGATTCACACGGAAACTGAAACGTTCATTCTTAACATTGTAGAATGTCCTATATAATAAACAAAGAGTAATTATGTTCTATTAGATATTCATCCTCGCGACATGAGAGACCTTAAGAACTATCTACACACAGAATACATCAAGAACCACTAAACTTGTTAAGTAGAGATTACAAGGCTGAATGATCACGAGGCTGAATGATCAGATGTTTCTTAATTAAAATGTGTATATATGCTTAAGTTTTTATCATGTTTAGTCTTAATGATGAACATGCTATTTACCAAATTAGATCAGTAATAATAGTAGTATTACTAGCGAGATAATTGATTGTTTAACTATAACTTTACGAAATTTTAACCCAGTACGATATGTATGTTGACATCATCTTGCCCTAAATCAGATGTTAACTATTACACACGTCTGACTGTTTTGTAGAAGTTAAACGCACACTCTTAATAATTGAAAGTCAAGCAAGAAAGACACTAACAAAATTGGATTATCAGATACATTAGCATAATAAAACATTTTCTGCCATAATTATCATGTGTAAAAGGTTAATTCTATTCAATATGCCTTTAACATCAAGAAGGTCTATCACTTATAGTGAGGTTATTGATGCTTAGGGTGTTTTTTCTGTTATATCTTAGAAATAGGAACATGGTTTTATTATTTTAATGTTTAATTGGTTAATCTTGCTGTTTTATTCAAATGTTGAATATTACGCAATTCTGATTGTTTTGTAAAAGCAGCGCTGAGTGCACATTCTTAAATCTATTTATAAAGTCAATCAAGACACCATTTTGATACGACATTCCCCTCACACGCGATTCAGGGCATAAAAAACTACGTCGAGTACAATTTTGCCCTTAAACCTATGTCAAATCAACGAATCCAACTGTTCTTAGAACAAATGTGTTACCTACGAATACTTTGATTATTGCAATGTAAGCTACCGTGTTATAAGTCTTAACATGTGTTTCTCTTATAGGAATGCTTAAAAATGTTGCCTGATATATTGTTCTTAATAAACATTTTCGAAATTAAACTGACAGTTATATAGATACAGGGTGACCCAATAAAAAGTTTACCCATAATGAAAGTGATATTTTCCCACTTACTGTAATTTGATATCTGTGTCTTTTATTTTATTATAAGGAATGGGTAATGGAGCATCTACCCTGAAACAAATATTTATTTTGGTTGAGTGGGTTTCAAGATATGGTCCATTGAACATTACTTCAGCAAGACAGACTTGTCCACAGAGCTTCACAAACCAGGTTTGGAACCGGCCATAAATTATTTGAGCTAATATTCAAAGCTACGGACTATTCCAGGTATATTAGCTTTATATGACTGGCTACTTAGCATTTAATCTTAGAGGCCTACTGATCTCTGAAATTAAAATATCATCCCAAATAACGACTCACTTGACCAATACATAATATTAAAGATTCACATTTTCAAATTTATAAAATGTAACTACAATGTACACATTTTAAACTACATCCTTTTAATTTACATCTATAGGCCTACATGATGTGAATCCGGATATGAGGGATCTCCATCAATCCGTAATTAATAGTAATGGATGAATAAATTATAAATAAAAAAATAACTGGGCAGCTTAATCGCCAAGGGTTTGCAAATCTGAGTGAGGAGAAAATAGCATATGAATGAAAACGTGATTTATTAAGCGCATTTCCAAAAACACGATCAATGCGCTGTACAGGAATTATATAATATAAAAGATAAGCATTATAAAAAATACCAATCAAAGTACAAAGTACATTAAAGATAGGTTAAAAATAATTAAATATACAATGTAATAATATACAGATACAATTTAAGCATTAAAAAGCATGGATTAAAAAACACACACACATTTTTTTATAAAAGGGTACATTTGCATCCGAAATTGACCAACAAATTACACCTTCGGAAATAGATGAGTTTTAAGCATCTTTTTAAAAGATTTGACACTGCATGCGGTGCGTATGGAGAGTGGGTGATCATTCCACAGCCTTGGACCGATATATGTTTATCCGTAAGTCATGTAAGTACAAACCATGAACATTCTCTGGCATGACGAGAAGCATCAACATTGAACTTTAAAAGTAACCTGTATGAAACAATTGTTGAGACTAGTGTTCATTGTTGTAGGGAAGTCTTAGGACTAAACCCTGGAACTAACCTATTACTTTGTATGTATTGCAGCGCTGTCATAGGGACGCACCATTTTATTTTCAGGGGTGGGGGCATGGAAGTTGGGGTCGGGCGAATATTATTTTTCCCACCAAAGTCGGCGACTTTTTTTTAATTTAGGTTTTAATATTTTTCTTCACATTGAGGTTAGATTGTTTGTTTTAACTCAGCAATGAGTCAACTTTTTTTTCCTGGTTGGTGGGCAAAGTTGTGTTTTGTCCCTGGATAGTGGGCAAAGTTTTTTGTTGTTGTAGAAGAAAACTTCTATGCTTGCCAAATTTCAGTATGATGATGAGAAAAATACGAGCTTTCATATGATATGAAAATCTCCGTATGTTTGAAATAATTCTGTGTTACGAAAAATGTGATCGGATCATCTACCTTTAATTGAAACATACAAAATCAATTGAATATATATTCAAATCTGTTATACGCTGCCATGTTAACATGTGCGCGGCCAATTTGGTAAATACTACAATCTATTTAGAAGTAGTGGACTTGTTATTATGATTCGAGCTAAATCAAATTTTCTTTTTCACCAATTGGCATTTAAATTCGCAAAATCAGCAATAAAACATGTTACACGTTTGATTGTTTTACAATTGTTGCCATGCGTTTAATGGCTAGACACTTTTGAACCGTTTTATGTATTACAAGACTTCTGGGCACGGTGCTCGATTTCATTATGAGTAGTTTAGGTGACTCAATGCATCTTGTATATGATAAGTTCCCTGGCCTTCGATCCTAGAATTATATATTTTTCTATTCAGAAAGGAATTATTGTATGTATTTTGGACGATTCCTCTCATGTCTTATCATCGATCTTATTACAAAGAAAAACATATCAGTAGGATCAGGAGTACACAAAGAAAACATATTTGCGCAATTATATATGTGTGACGAACATTTATACCCTCTTAATTGATTTAAAATAAAGAATCATTAATATTTTTGAAGGTAAGCAACGTTAGAATAATTAAGACGAGAGAACCACTTTGTTTATTTCAAATAATCGGAACACTTTCCACGCGGTAGTCGCCTGCAGACGACAAGTCCTAAAACTTCCCAAAATGTTTAAAAAAAAGTCAACATTAATTAATGCCGTCACTATAATTATTTGGAATCATTATGAGAAGTGCATTACAACAAGTACACACTGGCCTAGTATTGCTTCAGTGATTCTTAAGAAGATAGACTTTACAAGTTGGGAAAGGTTTCTAAAAAATATGTTTTGTATGGTAAAACTAAATTTATATTTGCCGCGTGGATAGGAAAGTGTTATACGCACATTTTGTTTGCACTTTGCTCCGTCCCGTACACATCAGGCCATGTACATGTACATGTATCTTCAGTTTAATAAGTCCGATTTACATGATAATAGGCCTATCCTTGATCTTCATGGTTGAAAATATAATAACGTTTTGGCATCGATGCGTACTACTCATTTGGGACTGCCTGTATATGTTTTCCTTTGTGTTCTGACAAATTTTAAATTGTATTTCCTTTAAAATCAAGAATAGGCACGCAATAAATTCAAGGTAAATAGATTGCTTATTTTGCGAAAACAGGATTGTACACGTGACGAAAACAATTGCAAAAAGGTTGCTTAAATATTTACTCAACATTTTACACAACGTTGTTCACCATTGGATAACATGTTTTCACCAACAGTTGAACAATTCTATATAGTTACTCAAAAGTTGGGCAATTATTCACTCAACAGTTGTTCAAGTATGCAACAGCTCAACTGTTGAGCATTTTTTAACCATTTGTCGAGTGTTTTATTGTTTATTGGTTGTGGACTTTTATTTAGGGGCCATATCCAAACTCCAGTGATTTTAAAGCATTTTTCTACCGATTTTACCCCGGTATTCCAACGAAATAGAACGAAATACCGTTGGAATACCGGGGATAGAACGAAATACCGTTGGAATACCGGGGTAAAATCGGTAGAAAAATGCTTTAAAATCACTGGAGTTTGGATATGGCCCCTTAGTAATTTGTTGGGTATTTTAAACCTAGCCTATACAAACATGACGAAATAAGCTTATTACATGGACGACCACCGAGATTTAGACCGATCTATCACATCATCCATTGTCATCTGTGTTGACAGACCAAGTTTCAAACATTCAAAACCGGACTCACAAAACGCCTGTCAGATGTCACAAACTCTGATGCTGATGCGGATCCACCGTTTTATTTACCAGATTATAATTAGTATCGAGATCCAGAAATCTCAGCTCGTGCAAACAGTTGCTCGTGCACAAGACGCCATAATGATTGAATGACGCAATCACGAAATTGGCCTTTTTTGGACATCAGTTGCCTAAAATTCACATGTGCGTATAACTTTCACCAACTGTTTTTTTGAATTTTCTCAATGCTCATGCAACAGTTGCCAAAGAGGTATATTTTTACGCAACATATTTTAGCAACAGAAACAGTTTCCACCAACATTTGAAGGACATTGTTTTCAACGAATTGGGTAACGCTGGGGATTTTTTGCTTTTATACAGCGCCTAACTTTCTACATAATATTGAATGAATTGTAATAAACACGTCAACCAACGGATGATAAAAGTACTTTTAGCAACATATTTTAAGTAACCTTTTTGAAGTGTATGCGAAATCTAAACACACTAAATAAACCTCAAATACGTCATTTTAGGACTTTGATGAGCTTTTACATTGCCTCTAGATTTATAGTCTGTTAATGTCCAGTCCCCACTGGCATGACTGGCTCGGTAAATTACTTGACGCATAGACTGCCGAATTCTGCAACTTTTCTGCATTTTACGAGGAACTGTCAATGGATATTTCAACTTAATGTGCACTTTTTAATTCTGCCGATCCCCGAGGATAGTTAAGGTATACTATCTTTATTTTTAATTGTGAAATAATTGTGTACTTTTAAGGGGTGCGTTGACCATGAAATTTTCTAAGTTTATTTTAACCGCTCGACCCATTTCAATGCATTTTCCGATACGTAGTGTAAAACCAGTAGTATGGCGTACCAACATCAACACGATATCGCCCAACACTAGGGAAACCCTAAATCCGTGTATTCGTGTGTACTGATATCGCGTATAGTATACTGTATACTGATCCGTTGTTATCCAACCCTGTCTATAATGATTTTTGCATTATCCCAGCTGCCATCCGACTAAAGTTTTCCATTGCTGCGTGATTCGAGTGCCACTGACACTTGCAGTAAAGATAAAAGGTCACGTGACTTTATATGTATTTTGTATGGCTAGAGCACTCTTGGTACAACTAGTTCGCAAGGGAGTTATGGGACTTCCTTATAGATCACCCCCTGGTTCAAACATGTTCAAAAATAGATATGGAAAATTGAAATTGGTAAAATATGATTACTTGCCAACTGTTTGTAGCCATTTCGAACCACGCGCAGCACTGAAAAACTAGTCGGTTGCCTGGGAAAAAAACACAATAATCATTGGTATGATCATTAGGGACGCACCATTATATTATTTTCAGTTGGGGGAGGAAGTTTCTGGAAGAAACAAATTCCCCCTCTATGCAGGCCGCATGACGCAAAAGTGCAAACGATTTCCGTGTGAAAGGTCATTTAATCAGTTGTTACCATAAAGTGTAACACCCACGCATTACATCATGCCACGATAATGTTAATAGCCTATCAACCTTGCAATACAGACGAATTCATAGGTTATTCCCAGGGTTAGCCTGTTATTACTTAGACATCGGTAGACAAATAAACGTTACAACGTTCTCTGTATAAGGGTTACTATAGCAAAACCAAAACTAAATTCTGCCTCTAGTCTGCAGAGATTTTTCATAATTTGATGCTTAATGGATATTTCCTCCCAATTCAGCATTGTCTCAACGAAATGTTTGACTTAATTATGTATCTAATCCAAGTGGAAAAGATAGACGTGTAAAATTCTATGAATACGGCGACGAAACCGAGGCTCACATCTATAAATACAAATCGTCGGCGCCTTGGGGGGCCTATATCGTTTTTTCTTGAAAAATACGTGTTTTATTATGATTTATCTTTGTGTTAATTTTTGTATGGAAACAAAACCACTAAACAAAACACTGCACCAGTTTCGATGCGGGCGGGGAAGGGAACCAAATAGTTTATTTACGTGGCCCTGTCATTTTACAATTTATATAGCGATCCTATAGCTCATTATTGGTCAGATGTTTCTCAGTGCAGCTGATGCATGCTTCAGTTATCACTGACAGGGATGTAACCATCGCGAGGTCTCTGTTTGAACACAATATATTTGGGCTCAGAGGAGCTGTTTAAAAATAGTATTCTCTCAGAAAAAATGACTTCTCCACGCACTCTTCTCATTTGTGTTGGATGTTTCATGGCTGCTGGTATGTACATACTTTGTAAATGCTTGATATAAATAATAGCAAAACATGGGCGAAGCATTTCAAAAGTGAGAAAATTGCACGCTGTTTAATAATTATTCGTTTCGATTATTCATAAATGCTAACCGATCTTCGCGAACAGTAAGCAAACATTAATTAAAGAAGGGAAATCGCTCCATAATTGTATAATTTATGTTTAAAGTTTAAGCTATAGTTCTAGAGTCTGAACGTAGTAGGCCTATATTTCGTTTGAGCACTGTATTATATAATGTCATACAGGCTTGAGTTATTGTCCGAATAGTACCGTATGCTATCTTTTATTGCTATCATTATTCATGTTTTTAAATGTATTTATTTCTATTACGAATAATTGAATAGAAGTTACTAAACATTGGGCCCCGGGATTTGGCCAAAATATCACTCTTCTCGACACATTTCTTAACAAGTTCAAAATGAACATTTGTGTGCGATTTTCTTGGTATCAAATCATCGGACTAGCTGCCACGAGGCTTCTTGTACCTAGGCTGACTCATAACTGAAATATTTCACAATTGTAGCTCTTCAATTACAAATTCAAAGTGAATTGGCTTGAGTACTGGTAGTACTTTTCTGGATGGAATCTATGAATGATAACTACGTAGCCTAAATAGTAGCAGACATGATATGATTATGATATAGTTAAGAAAATTTGACATCAACTGGTGTGGAATTTGCTTAGTTGGCTATGCAAAATGATTATAGTATTTCCATTGTTGTATCTTTAAAGATCGGAAATACCATGTTGTTCATATCATGACAACACTTGTTATAAACGTCCCGTTGGTGTATTTGTGTATAAAGTTACCGGCAGGTATAAAAGACAGAATGCTGAAACGACAGAAACAACAGAAACGACAGAAACAGCTGCAAACCATCAAAATGAGACGAGGAGTATCAATGTGGGGAGTTCAGCACTAGTGTAGTTATAGCCTACAACCGAGTACCCAAATCGCAAACTAATGGTGTTGGGTTAATCTGCAATGTATTACCACACTTGTGAGGGTTGGGCTAGGGTATAGGATAGGGAAACTGGCGCGGGTTGAATGGCCGCTGGTGGGTAAGGTTGGCTATAGCCCCGGGGTGCACTCATGTTGAAAAGGTGGCTAGGAGGCTAGCGTTCAGAGGTTGAGGTAGGGAATGGGTAGTAGTTTTGGATATTGGGCTGATATGGTGGCTTAGGGTTTACGGGTAAGAGTTGGTAGCAATTTGGGTTAGGGTAGGTAGGGTTCAGAGGTTACCCGGGTTTTGGGTCTAGTGGGTAGGGGTTTAGTATAGTTTGGGTATTGGGTGGGTTAGGGTGGCTACGGTTTTGGGGTTAAGGCTTGGGATGTTGGGTTGGTTAGGGTGGCTTTGTGTTTAGGGATACGGTTTAGGGGCACACCATTATATTCTCAATGTCAAGGGGAGGGCATGGAATTGTTTTCATTGTGACCCGCTGATAAGTAAAAAGACCCAGCCAATCAAAGTCGATATAAAAGAATACATTCAAAATGAAGAAACAAAGGACATTTCAGCCAAAGGTGGCGAATAACAAACAGCCATTTTCCGCGTCTGATAACATCAATTATGCACAACCCAAATTGCATGCCCCTTCCCTGAAAATCAAAACGGTGTGTCCCTTTACTCACATACTTATCTTTGGTAGGCACGGCATGGAGCCACGATGTTATGTAACATTGCCTGGACATTTTGTTTGGATACCTTAAGACCACGGTTATGATAGCTCAACTGTGCTATGGGTTTAACAATGGCAGATAATTACCTGCCATGGTTTAACCATTATTTGTGGTATTTTTGCATCAGTACATTGAAGGCTATTTGATGACAACTTGGTTGCTTAATGACTCAGAGGACTAGGCTGTGGTCACGTGTTAACGCCACCAATGTTAAGTACCCAAAACATTTTACAGCAGCCGGAATGCATAACCATCATCATTATGATTATCATTAAGGAGGGCTAATTGAGTTGGGGTGGGGTGGTTTGGGGGCTTGGCATTTGCTGATTTGAAATACTCCCTCATACCCAGCAAGCTCATAACTCACTTCCCGCTCTACAGTGCATTGGCTAGCCTATCCCATTTTATCCAACTTGTATAATCTACGACTATAAACTATAGCACTGAGATTCCTCACTGTTCTGTCAATTCTGTATTTTTCAATTTCTGTCGTTTCTGTCGTTTCAGCACACTGTCTTTTATACCTACCGACAAAGTTACTCAAGTATATAATACGATCGCAACATGTTATCACATTAGTGCAATGTCAGGGTGTTCACCTTGTCAGTTCAATGGTACCCTGCACACTCAAGACCGCGGTAATCCCAGCACGATATTGATAAATTGGCATATTATTGGTATATATTGGCATATTGGTTTACTAGTAAATATTGGTAGATTGACAAGTTTAATAGGGTTTAGCATAGATCGTCAATGTAGCATCTTGTATGTGAAATGTCCGTATATTTTGGTGCGTATAATGGTTGCGGGAATGGTTGATCCTAAAATAATGATGATAGTTCAAAAATATAGGTCCTGGGGACAAAAATGTGTAACAAATCTTGGATTTCATAGCAATGATACAGTAACCAATGGTAACCCAGAGAACGGAAGTCAACCATTTAAAAGAGGCAAATGTTGTTGTTTTTCTCGACAAACTTTAGAAGTTAGAGCTGTACTAAATGACAATCTGTGGTTTTTTTAAAAGAGTTTAATAATGAATGGATTTGGGTCCTGGTAACAGGCAACAGGTCATTTTGAGCCCATTTCCAAGCAAACAACCTGCAGTTAAAACACAGTCATAAACCATACTACGCTCATTCCGAATGATAGGATTTGTACACGGGGCTGCCGCCCGCTGGCGGCATGAAACACCAGGAATTACATTATATAAGGCCAAAAAAAAATACCGCATCTAAAATGCAGGAAATTGTCAAATCAAATTTTATTTTCCCTACACATTTTTATTACAAGTTTTTATTAAAAATATCGGCAGATTTTCCTTTTCTCAAACCTTTACATGGCTCAGTTCTTCAAAAAACGCTGCACAATTGTTCTTTACATAACTACATCACAATATTCATTTCAAATTTAAAAAAAAATCAGAAAGTGTTAACGGTTGCAAATAGTAAGAGTAAAAATTGACACACAAATAAAAAAATGTAAAAAAATAAATAAATTGAGGACAAAAAACAGCGCGCGTCACCCGATTTTGAAGCCTTCGCAAGCTTTGAGACAAACTTTTTTTTTTTTTGCCTAACAGGGTGTGCCAGAATGACTTAAACCGGGAAAGTTTCATTTATTTTTGCTATGAATATCTTTGCTATTGGTCAAAGAACTTATAATTCTAACATCTACATACATTTAGCTTTGTTGGTAACAAGCGGTTAAATAGATAATTATTTATACATGGTAACTAGCAGTTTCATGCCCACCAACCATTCATGGTGTATATAGAGGCAATCATCAGACTGGTGTACATCTAATTACCAAAGAAAATGTCAATGATCAAGATTCAGCATTTATTAATATCAGAGTTATTGACACAATCAGGCCCGTAGCCAGCACTTTTAGTTAGGGGGGAGTTCGGTATCAAGATTAAAGTACCGGTATTGAATGTTCTGAAAGACTACTCAATGTCAATGGTCGCGCGTAGCGGCGCATTGGGGGGGGGGGGGGGGGGGGGGGGGGGGGGGGGGGGGTTGAGGGGGGATGTGCCACTCCTGAAAAAAGTTGAATACATTTGACAAATAGAGGCCTATTTGAAGGCATAATTGGTGCACCATTTTAACATAGATTTACAATTTTTGGCTTTCAATATATTTATTGCAAAAAGGCAAATTCGAGCAGATACAACGAAAACAATAGCATTGATATCAATAATTACCTGATTTTTCAAATGCTATCTCACTTTGATCATCTTTTATCTTTCCAAGCCTTCACTCAAAAAAATAACTTGCTGCATTTACTCAATAAAATCAAGTGTGACCGGGTTACACTTAATTTGATTGAGTAATTATTATAAGTAATATTTTAAATCATCACTAATTAGGTAATTTTAGTTTAGCTAACTCAAAATATTGTAATCAGTGTACTCATAATAAGTTTACAACATTTACTCAAAATTGAACTACCTTGTTGGACTCATTTATATCAAGTAAGTATACGAAGATATTATCAAGTTTGTCCTACGTCATTATCAAGTTGCTGCAACTTAAGTTATGTGTAGAAGTTGGCTATCTTTTTTAAGTTGACTTTACTCAAATGATAGAAACAACCATTGGGTTGTACTCATTTTTATTTAGTAACCACAAGAAGTATTCAGTTGTTACTACATGATTTGATTAGGTTTAGCAAAGTCATACTATTTTTACGGTTGTACTCATTTATATTAAGTAGGACAAATTGTTATCACATTGTCCAAACATAAGTATATTGATTGCCGTAACTTAATATTATCATGTAGAAGCTACTAATTATCGCAATTTTTGTATCGCTTTGCACCCAGGGTATGGTGGTTGGGGGCTGCAGGGGCATTGACTCTTTGATGTGTATGTTCTTGCACAATGTACTTGCATTTACATTATTTTAGAGAACATTCATTACCATTTTATAACAAGTGGAGACTATGCATACATATCAATACACATTCCATGGTGTTAAATTAATGAATCTACTTATTTTAAGAAAAATAATAGGTTTAAATGAATAAAAGGTGCAAATTAGCTCATTAGCATAATTGAAATGGTACATATGAGCGCCGGTGCTAATTTTTGTACCATTGCAATTATGCTAATGAGCGATTTGCGCAATTTACTTGGCTAATCTAAGGGCGAGTGAAATTATGCAAATTAGCTCCAGACTGATTTTGGAAACATGAGTTGTTACTACATTATTTGAGTAATTTGAGTGAACTCAAACGATTTGCTTTAGTAATACTTAAAATAAATTGCTCGTTATACTCAAATGTTCATCTGATCTTTTTGGTTGTAATCATTTATATTAAGTATAGGTCAAGTTATTATCTCGTTGACCTAACGTAATTTTATCGATTGCTGTAACTCAAAATATATATGTAGAAGATACTGGATATTTTTTGTAATAAAACACAAGTAATTTATTTGAGTTAGAAATGAGTAATAGCTACTCATAAATTACATTTATTTCAATGTTGCTTTTTGACCTTGTTGGTTTTATGAATTATTTTGCTGTTATAATTTGAATTTATTGAGTTTGATTAATTTTCATCGATTTCAGTCTGGTTTACTCAAAGGTATCAATAAATGCAACAAAACGGTTGAATTAAGTAACAGCAGCAATTCGTTAAATGAGTAATTTGTACTTATTTCTTGTCCTTTTTACCGGCACTTAATATCCATACGTTTGTGTTGTTAACATTACTCGAATAAATTATGTTAGTCTCATTTTTGTCAATTTGAGTCAATGGTACTTATGTTTTTTGAGTAACATTAACAAATTATTGAATTGAGTATTTACAAATAATCATTTTTGAGTCACAATTACTTGACGCAAAGATCATTTTTTTGAGTGTTCTGTCATCGCTTTGCACAAAAAAAATTGAAAACATATTTCCAATCTAAGTTAAGACACGGAACAAAACGACTCTGCTATCTATTAAATCCTCTTCTCTGATTATATGTAGTAAGGAAAATATGAGCGCAAAATTTGTAGTGAAAACACGATCAGAAGTATAGCAAAGTATATGTCCAAATAGAAAACATCGATATCTATCCAGAAAATAAGTTTTCAAGCAAGAAAAACATTGTATAAAACAGTATTGGACCAAAGACATCAACAAGTTCATTTTGCACTGTTTTCATGAGAGTTAACCATCAAGGTTTTCAAGAACGCATCGGCGACGCAGTGGGAACTGGCTGGAATCGCTGTTGATAGGATGATTGCACGGGGGGGGGGGGGAGGGGGGTCGTTAGTTCAAATCATCATTCAGAGGAAGGCACGCATTGATGGAGTCAGATCATTTGGATACATAATTATATTTTTACCAGGTGTTTGTACTTGGATGATGATTTGAACTAATAAACTTCGTGCAAGCGCTCTATTATACTCTCCATGCACACCGCAGAGAACGTTGTGCACACCGCAGAGAACGTTGTGCAAACGTGTGGAGAACGTTCTAGTATAAGCAGACAGCGACTTGGACGCATTGAGAACGTTTAGAACGTACTAGAAGCGCAGTGAATGCTCATATGAGATTTTAAACTAGACACACAAATAGGTCGTACTAAGAGCAGTTTTCCGTGCGCTTCCTGCGTGTGTTGATTCTTTTCAGTGCAATACAAGCGCTGTTGAAAACAATCGCGGCGCTTTGTATGGCGCTCAAGGGCGATTGTCAGTTTCCACGGCGTCTCCAATCGGTTCTTAGAGACCTTACTGCATAATTATTGTTTGTTATACTTCTTTTCAGCGCAACGGGAGTTCAATCCCGATTGCCGTAGATGTGACAGCCTTATTAAACAATGTTTTTTTCTCCACTTTTAAATTGATTACAGTACATGTAAACTCGCAAATAACGCTTGAAATTCAAGAAGGACCAGTGGGAGCTGAGTTTGTGATGAAGGTAAAAACTTAACGTCATATACTAAACTCCTCACGTGTTCATATTATGCAAGATATTAATGGAAAGTCGTTTTGTTTAAATATACAACGATACCACATTTGTAGCAATCAGTTATATCCGTGCTCAGTCTGAATTCCAACGATTCAATATCAATGTGCCCAAGTCGCCACCATTTCAAACATAGACATCCAACTGCTTGTTAAATGAAGTGTATGATTGACAACTAAAAATGTATCTATTACATGTTGACAAAGACGTTATTTTGAGCACAAATAGGGCAGTGCAGTTTGAGACAGTTTTACATACTCAAACAATGTAATAAATGATTGCTACAATTGTTGTATGATGAAAAATAAGATCATATCAGCTATCCATTGATATGCAACACGATTATACATACGAGGTATGTGACGTGTTTTACCGAAACCAGACACCATTGGGCAAAATATCAAAATTGAGTTAGTAATTGATTATCAAAGTAGAAATCTTCAGTTGGTACTTTTTTTAATCGGACATCCCAAGGCGGAGTTAAATCATTTTCAAGTTCGTCTTTATGAAAAATCCAAACTGAGATATCTTCCTTTAACGATGTACTTACAATGTACTTACAATGTACTTATTGTAGTCAATATGTTGGTTTGATTTTTTAATCTGAAACTTTCACAATAATGTTATAAACACTCTGAAGATTAATTATTTACAAGAAACTCAAATTCCCCCCAAAAATCACCACCAATTAGGTTTTGGGCTATTTCTCTGTTTGGAGCTGTGCCCAATTCCATCTGGTTTCGGTATAATACGTCAACTAAACGGTTGGAGTTAAATCATTTTCAAGTTCGTCTTTATGAAAAATCCAAACTGAGATATCTTCCTTTAACGATGTACTTACAATGTACTTACAATGTACTTATTGTAGTCAATATGTTGGTTTGATTTTTTAATCTGAAACTTTCACAATAATGTTATAAACACTCTGAAGATTAATTATTTACAAGAAACTCAAATTCCCCCCAAAAATCACCACCAATTAGGTTTTGGGCTATTTCTCTGTTTGGAGCTGTGCCCAATTCCGTCTGGTTTCGGTATAATACTTCAACTAAACGGTCTTGCCTTCATGTAAGCACTCACGAATCTTGAATTTCGAACTTGGAGATGAGGACGCCCTTTGCTGACACGCTGTTGATGCTGTTCTCAATTAAAACTAATAGATTATTTATTTTAACAAAGAAAGGCTACAGATGGACTCGAACCACTAACCTCTGGTCTATAAGCCTAATTCCTGACCACTACGCTATGTAAGCCGATCTGCCGAGAAACCGTTCATTGTTAATACTTCATGATCAATAACGGACTAAATCTATATCATTATTAAATGATAACAATCATCATTACAATAAAATTGTAACGCCCTCTATAGCCGAAGTATATTTGCTATGTTATAGAGGGCGCTACCATTTTTATTTTCGTGAGCGCTTACATGGACCAAATAAACTGCGCCAATAAAGTATATAAACACTTACAATTGGTCAGATTTATCGAAACCTGAAATAGTATGCAAACAAATAATTAATTAATTCAATTCACAGTTATCTTCTGCGCATTTTGACACCTCTTTTGTTGCGCTACGATGTTGTTTGGCGGATTTATGGGCACTTGAGTGGCTTAAGGTCGAATACAAAAGTTGTAAAAGCTCCTATTCACCCCAATTCCAAAAGGGAACTCACACAAGCATCACACACAGACAAAATCAAGACAAAAGGCACTAGTTCTATTAATTAAAAATTATTGATATACCGCAAGTTCTCTAATGAAATCCAACAGAAGGCAAGGAGGGACAAAAACAGTAACATCAGCAAGTTGTGCAGTGAATTGGAAGATCACAGTGCCCAGAATAACAGCAGAGATCTGTTCCGGGGAATAAAGAATCTGACCAATAAAACTACAGCCAAACTTGCAGTAATCAAGGATGAGAATGGCAAAGTACTGACAGAGGGGGCAGACATCAAACAAATATATATCGAGTGCAATGAAGAGGAGCCTGATATTCTTATATCTGAAGTCAAGAATGCCCTCAAGAAGCTTAAAACCAACAAAGCACCTGGCATAGACGATATTCCTGGCGAGCTACTCAAAAACACTGACGAACATGGAGTTTCAATCCTACTACAGCTCTGCAACAAGATATGGCACACTCGGATATGGCCTGAAGACTGGAAAAAATCTGTTTTTCTCACCCTACCCAAAAAAGGAGATGTAAGCGAATGCAAGAACAACAGAACGATAGCTCTTATCCCACATGCCAGCAAAATTCTACTGCACATCCTTAATAACAGATTGAGACCTCATCTCTAAGGGATCACGTCAAAACTCGACCGCCCGGCAACCGCCGGTTACGGCCGGTTCCGCCCGGTTCTCACAAAACGTGTCGTCTGTTATAATATACACACATAATGAGGTCAAATAGTTACACTCTGGTGAACACGACCGGTTGATAGTGCCTCGTCAAACGCGTGAGCAATAACATCTTGAAGTAATGGGCTTAGTTGACAACCAGTACAATACAGCTATTGATTTTCGCTGGGGTTGGCTTTTTCAATCTGTTTATAGCTCAATTAACTTTTTAAAATCAATACCGAAAGTCTATGAATGGGTTTTTTTATAGAACGATTATAGAGAGAGCTATTATGACCGCAAAGTAACAGATTGATAGTGTAAATTGGTCCTGTTACAGCATTAAGTCAACCGGCGGTTGTTCAGTGTTGCATGCGCGAATATTCATATACCAGTAAAACATTTGACCTGAAAGAACCGGGCGGAACCGCCCGTAACCGTCGGTCAACGGCCGGTCGAGTTTTGACGTCTCCCCTAAAGAGAGCTTCCTCCAGAACAGGCTGGTTTTCGAAGAGGCCGTGGTACCAGAGATCATATAGCTAATATTCGCCTCATCATTGAAAAATGCAAGGAATACAAGGAATACAGGCATACCTATGCTTCATAGATTATGCCAAAGCCTTTGACTGCGTGAGATATGGTCCTCTCTGGATTGCGCTACAAGCTCTAGGAGTCCCCAACCATCTAGTTCAACTACTAAAAAGCCTCTATGACGGCCAATTGGCTTGTGTGCGCACTGCTCAGGGAGACAGCGACTGGTTCAACCTCGGCCAAGGTGTACGCCAAGGATGCATCCTCTCACCTACTCTGTTCAATTTGTATGCCGAGCACATCATGAGACATGTCCTCGATGGATGGAATGGCGGCATATCAGTAGGTGGCTGGCAGCTTCATAACTTACGTTATGCAGATGACACCACACTATTAGCCACAAGCCAGGAAGAGTTAGGTAGCTTATTGAAGAAGGTCAAAAATGAAAGTGAGAGCTTGGGCCTACGTCTCAATGTTGCCAAGACAAAGTTCATGGTCATCGGTGATGATGGAAACATTACCCCTCTTCTAGTTGACGGTCAGAATGTGGATCAGATCCAACAGTTCAATTTCCTCGGATCTCTCATCACACAAGAAGGAGGATGTCATACAGAAATCAGGCGTCGTTTGGCTATGGCTAGATCTGCAATGACACAGCTCTCAAAAATATGGGCTGATAGAGGCATCACTATATCAACCAAGGTACATCTGGTCAAAGCACTTGTTTTTCCTATTTCAACCTACGGCTGTGAATCCTGGACGCTGACAACTGCAAGCTGCAATACAATCAATGCATTTGAAATGTGGTGTTGGCGCCGGATGCTAAGGATCACCTGGGTCATGAAGAGAACCAACACAAGTGTGCTACAGGAGGTTGGTGTGAAGACAAGGCTACTTGGGCTGATCAATTCCCAAACTCTCTCTTATTTCGGTCATATTGCCAGGCGCCAAGGAAACTGTCTAGAGAAGGTGATCATGCAGGGCAAGATCGAGGGTGCACGCGGACCAGGCCGGCCAAGGTCAAGATGGTTTGACAGAATAAAAACTCTGGTTGGGCATCCTACTTCAGTCATTTATCGATTGGCTGCAGACCGACGAAGGTGGCGTGTCATCACCAAAGTCACGAGCTGTCAGTCATGACAGAAAAACGTACCAACAACAACAACAACTCCCATCTCTGACCCTTTTGTTTTGGTTATTGTCAATTAATGCTGATGTTCATCGCAATCGATTTATCCAACACGCGATGAACAAATCATTTATAAATGGCGGGCAAAAATAATGCTGATCTTATTCGTCACAATACATCGCTCTTGCTTGAATAGGGGCTTTTGCAACTTTTGAATTTGACCTTAAGCCACTCAAGTGCCCATAAATCCGCCAAACAACATCGCAGCGCAACAAAGGAGGTGTCAAAATGCGCAGAAGATAGCTGTGAATCGAATTAATTAATTATTTGTTTGCATTAAATATATTCATTTTTTTAAATTTTAACTGGTTCAAAAAATCGGTGAAATCGGGACCTGACAATTTTGACTCACCCTGTACATAAAGTATAAGTAGATACGCTTTCCTATTTCACACTGAAACGCTTATTTTTCTTGATGAATATCAACTCCAGGATGGCGTATACGAATTGACAGTAAACAGCGGCGTGGACCTGAAGATTGCATGTAAGGTCGATGGCGATGATCTCATCTCCGCAATCTGGTTGGCCACTGGAGAAAGAACAACCACGGGGATATCATTCGGACCAGATCTGCTTGTCACTGACACTGATAAGTACTCTATAGAACAAGTTGAGACGGACAATGGAGCTGACTTTGTGTTAGGGCTTTATAATTTGACGGTGACAGATGAAAATCTTTATAGTTGCCAGCATGGTGCATTTATCGGAAATATGAGGCTTTACGTAAAAAGTAGGTATCACACCATGCACACAGGGTTTTCTTGCTTACCCTTAAACCTTATTCCTATTTATTATGAATATCAAGTTTATAAGACGCTATAGCCATTTGTGATGAAGCTAAAGACCATCCTTTTTTGAACTCACCACGTAAAAAGTTGTTGTTGTTTCGTTTTTGCGTCTAATCAATCATCTCTTTACTTTGTTGTATGTAGTCGTACTACGGTATCATATCAGTACCAGTATGAGGGCACCAGAGACCGCCGAACCATTACGGGGCGCTACCGGGCTCTAACGACATTAACGAAGCCATATTGCCGTTTTACTGCCGTTGTAGTCCCATTGCTCAGTAGCATATCCCCCGGGTGGTCGTGGGGGGGGGGGGGGGGGGGGGGGGGAGATTTCCCTCCTCCCCAGACACCGGGAACGCCAGCTCAAACTACAGGGCTAAACAAATCGAAGAGAAGGGAAGAAGAGGGGAAGAGAGAAAGAGAAAAGGGGGAAGGAAAGGGGAAAGGGGGAAAATGAAGAAGAGGGGGAGAAAGAGAGTAGTTAAGGGAAAGGAAAGGAAAGGAAAAGAAAGGGAGAAGAGGAACATAAAAGGGAAGGAAAGGGAAAAGGAAAGAGAAAAACGAAGAGTAGGAAGGAAAGAGGGAAGAAAAAGAATAGTTTATAAAGGAGGGAAAATAAATAAGTGGAAAGAAGTGAAAATCGAAAAGAAACTTGGAGAAGAGAAGATATTTAACCATAAAAAAGGTATATGACCGGGTAAAGGATCGCCCTCTTTTGACTTTGGGTGAAGGTCAAAAAATGTCGCACAGCTCACAGTCCAAAAATAAAAAAAACCCACAAAAATTAGTACAGTAAATGTACTACATGAACTGTTACAGCTCTCGTCCCCATTTCTCTTCTCTTTCCCCTCTCCTTCCCCTTTCCCTTCTCTTTCTCCCTCTCCTCCCCTTTTCTCTTCTCTTTCTCCCTCTCCTTCCCCATTCTTTCCCTCTTTTCTCCCCTTCTTCTCTTTCCCGCTTCGCCGTCCCCATTTTAGGTGTCGGGGGGGGGGGGGGGGGGCAGTCTGCCCCGGCCCCCCACTGGCTACGCTACTGTCCCTAAAGACGCGTTTACACTTTTCTATAGCAGGAGAATGCCACTATCGAACTAGATCAGCCAAAGTAAGGATTTATTTTCAAAGCTCTATTTTCCAAAAAAAAACAAAACAACTCAATCAGGTCATTCGATAGTTGCTTTTCTGAGATAGAATATAGAGCCGGAAATATTCACAAACCATTTTCAAAAAATAAATAAATTCCGTTTTTCTTTTTCTTTTTCCACAAGTAAAACGTGAATTTTGCGTGCGACTAGCGTGACAAATATATATCAAAGTTAGTGTAAATCATTAGAAACTCGTTCGAAATGAATTGGGAGAAAAACACAGAACAAGCGCAACTTTGCCAAAAGGTTTATACATTTGCTGTGCTCGACCATCTGTAAACCTTTGGGAAACCTGATTGTGGTCCTCTTCACTGTTGCTGTTGGGACTGGTTTCACATACTGTATATACTTCTTGAGATAATATCATAACTATTTTCAATCTGACATTGACACCATCCATCAATGGTTCACCAGCAACCACCTCACCGCCAATGCCAGCAAGACGAAGTTGATGGTGGTTTCTACCAAAAAGGATCCCTTTCCCAACCTGCAACTAAACATCAATAATCAGGCGATTGAGAGGGTGTCCTCTGTCAAATTTCTTGGCATTCATATTTCCAGCAATCTATCCTGGAATGTGCATGTTGACTACATCTGCAAGAAAGCGAGGGAAAATCATTGGCTACATCCATAAGGCTTTCAACAGTTTTTCTCCTACTACCCGCCGGATTCTTTACTTGGCCTTGGTTAGTCCAATTCTTGAGTACGGCAGCATCACTTGGCATCCTTTGAACATTACCTTGACCAACAGGCTTGAGTCAACGCAGCGGTTTGCTTTTAGAGTTATCCTCCAATCCTGGAATCTGTCCCACAAAGATCTCCTTCTGGACTCTAAACTTCCTCCTCTGTCAAGGCGTCGTGATACTGCTGTTATTTGCCATCTTTTCAAGATCTTCAACCACCTTTGTTCGTCTCCTAATCCGTACAAGCCCCATCCCAGACCAATCTTCGCAACCTCAACAGCTGTGCCCTTTATCCTCCTTTCTGCAGACTTTCTCTCTCCAAAATGTCTTTCTATCCCTTTGCTCCCACTTGGTGGAACTATCTCCCTGATGTTGTTGTCAAGAGTACAACCTTAACATCCTTCAATACTGCTGTTTGCCACCATCTCCTGTAGCCAGTTCCATTTGTTTCATCCGTCTGGTCCCTTTTTGTTTTTCCCTTTCATTTGTCTTGTTCCCCTTTTGGGATTTTTTGTCTGTCCCTTTTTATTTATTTTACATGTTCGGGTATCCCTTTAATTTAGTGCTTGTCACTATTGGGTTTGTCCTGGCTCTTCAGCCTATTGTTATAAATAAATAAATAAATACTTAAAGTGCATTAAGAGATGTGGTGGAGACAGCGCCCTCAATTACAAAAATATATGATAACAACTGGGATTTGTATATTTTTACAATTGTATTACATGTATGAACTTGCACCTATAAGGATTAAGAAAAATCAGCCCTCTTTGTACAACAAAACGTCGATTAACAATATGCTGATCGGGCCCGATCAGCATTATTTTACATGGTTAAGGGTGGTATTCTGACATATGTCAAACATTGTTTTAATCAAGTTCTGCTGTGTTTTTTTTTAGTAGAAACAACAATAATGGCAATTTTTAATGTTCATCTTGAATTTTGCAGTAAATAAATTGAAATGAAAAAAACACACCATTCAGTATGACATTGTGTCCCTTTAATACTTGTTACGTTCCATTTTGACCGATTTATTTTGATGATAGATGGCGTATATGTGGAACTTCTTCAAGGTCGAGGACGCATCACAGACCGTAACAGTCAGGGTAACTACGACCTCAAGGTATTCCCAGGTGAGACTATAACGCTCATGTGTGCGCCAGCTATAG
>CM069449.1:29588199-29706772 GCA_035610835.1 Ophiura sarsii
ACATTATTATTAGTAGAAAATAAATTCGATGATGCCAAGCAGTACGAGATCATATCATCCAAATAAATTCCAATCTATCCGTGCTTATACCCAAGCCTACAGCTTCGCATTTCCCCAAGAACTGTCGCATGGTGGAATGCCCTCCCTGGTGATATCCTAGCCTCACCATCTATAGGGGCATTCAGGGGAGCTGTTGCAGCACATATATGGTCGAATCCAACGAAAAGTGTCCACGGCTAGATTCTTAGGTCCGTATGCACAAAAGAGTTAGACCGGGTCTAACTTTAGACCTGGTTTAAGTGAAATTTATTCATGCCTCAAAATCTGTTTTCTTCTGCATTTTCATGAGATATTTTGTGCTATTTTTTAACTTTGCATCCGAATCTTTACAATTTGTTAGCTTATTTGATGAGGAAATATAATTAAAGGTGTGCTCTCATAAAAACTAAAATCCGCTTAGACCAGGTCTAACTTTAGACTCGGTCTAACTCTTTTGTGCATACGGACCTTAGGGTCCAGTTTCAAAATGCTTCGATCTCTTATTCCTTTTCCCCACTCAAAGTCAACATATCAAGCTTGTATGAAAAAAGTGCCATCACTAATCTCTCCAATTGACCACATGGTGGAATGATGAAGTTGAAGGTACACTTCTCAATGTTACCTACAAATACAAGTACCATATTTTGATTAAGTGATGATTATTCCACCTATTTACATATTTCATTCCAATTTGTGATTGTTTTGTATTCAGAAGATGCTAATGCTGATAGAAAGTGATCATATTTGTCCAGGTACTCATTTTGTTTTACATTTTAGATTCACACAGTTAGGTAGCATTGTCACGCTCTCAATAATTTGAAACATGAGGTTGAGTCACTTTGTGTACTTTCACCAAGATGATTTTAATGAACATTTGTTTTCATGTACCTCAAAGAGGGGGAATGACTCTTTCTGTAAAAATTTAGAATTTTCAGCATGCGCCCAAAACCTAAGTACATAGAGGAATGTGGACATTTGGTATTCAAAGGTAACAGTTAATGTATACGTAGGTAAGAGAAGTAAAACTGTAATACATTAATGTTCTACTTAATCTACATGTATGTTCATTTTGGGGTGAAATAATCATGCAGGGTTGTTAACAATATATATATATTTAAATAAACATGTTAAAACATGTTTAAATCCTAATAGTATGAACATATTTCCAGGAGTTTACTTTAATATATAGATACTAGAATTTTATTTAATGTTGAAAAATATACAATATATAACTGTCAGTTGTAATTTTGAATAGGTTTATTAAGAACAATATATCAGGCAACATTTTTTAAGCATTCCTATAGGAGAAACATATGTTAAGACTTAAAACACGGTAGCTTACATTGCAATAATCAAAGTATTTGTAGGTAACACATTAATTGTTCTCAACTTCAACTTCGGTGATTAAGAACAGTTGGATTCATTGATTTAACATAGGTTTAAGGGCAAACTTGTACTCGACGTAGTTTTTTATGTCCTGAATCGCGTGTGAGGGGGAATGTCGTATTAAAATGGTGTCTTACTTGACATTATAAGTATATTAAAAAATGTGCGCTCAGCGCTGCTTTTACATAACAATCAGAATTGCGTAATATTCAACATTTCAATAGAACAGAAAAATTAACCAAATAAACATTAAAATAATATAAAACCATGTTCCCATTTCTAAGATATAAAAGAAAACACCTAAGCATCAATAACCTCACTAGTGATAGGCATATACCGTTATTATTCTTGATCCCCTAATTTGGTTAAGGCATATTGAATAGAATTAACCTTTTACACATGATAATTATGGCAGAAAATGTTTTATTATGTTTAACGTATCTGATCATCCAATTTTGTTAGTGTATTTCTTGCTTGACTTTCAATTATTAAGAATGTGCGTTTAACTTCTACAGAACAGTCAGAAGTGTGTAAGTATATTTTAATATCTGATTTAAGGCAGATTGATGACAACATACATATCGTACTGGGTTAAAATGTCGTAAAGGTAAAGTTAATTAAACAATCAATTATCTCGCTAGTAATGATAACATTATTACTGATCTAATTTGGTAAAAAGCATGTTCATCATTAAAACTAAACATGACAAAAATTAAGCACATACATGTAGACACATTTGATCATTCAGCCTTGTAATCTCTACTTAACAAGTTTAGTGGTTCTTGTTGTATTCTGTGTGTAGTTAGTTCGTCAGGCCTCACAGGATGAATTATATCTAATAGAACATAATTACTCTTTGTTTATTATATAGGCCATTCTAGAATGTTAAGAATGAACGTTTCAGTTTCCGTGTGAATCCAAAATATTGGATCGAATCAACTATTGAATAATTCACCGAGCCATCTTTAATTAGAAAGCGAGCGGTTTCCTTTAAGCAAACAGTTTAATTTGCCTATAACTCATAGTCTTGAATGTCAGGTTATCTGTTTTAAGCAATAAAACAATTGCCTTCCTCAATTTGTTCTAAATAACGGAGGCAAATGGAAATTATCATTTTAAATAGCTGTTTTAAACACGAAAGCCAGATCGCTTTCTGATTCATTTAATATATACTTTGAAATAATTTCATATCAAACCTTATATAATATATAATTTTAATATGAGCCGAACATGTTAAAAGCCTAGAACATTCAAATATTTTGCCTTTCAGTCCACAACGGAATAAAGCACACACAACTTTCAGCAACATTCAGTTGTCAGATTAGAATTAAGATATAATTTCCTAGATTGGAATTTGTATCATTGTAAATGTCGTACGTAGTCAGTTTTTATCGAGTTTCAACCGGAGGAAGATTCCGTTTGACATAGAATCACCAATATAATATATTTTGTCAGATGTAGACAAAATAGGAATTTTATGTTAAGAAATTCAATGTTGTTTGATTTAACAACACTAATCTAATACGGTTTGCCTCGACAGAGATATTGTCGGGCGTGCGCCTTTAATTATGATTTTCTTTTAAAATCAACCACTGCTTAGTTCAATTTCACTAATTAATAAATGTCGGAAGCATTATTCATGAGCAATGTTTGATTCGAGACTGAAATAAGTTAGGCCTACCCTATAAAAAATAAAGGAAAAGGTTTTACTTAATTTCTTGTTCACTTTTCACTTTTTCACTTTTCAAACACGTTTCGATGACATTACACAACCTACCACAGCAAAAATGAAGCAAGTTATTTTATATTTGTTACACATGAATTCCATTTTCAAATACAACTACAATATAATGACCAATATTATGTACCTCAGTATTATGACAGCTCTGCAATTCCAGGGGAAATTAGTTAACTACGCATAACGACAACATCGACATAACGACATATCGACAAGCTGGTTTAAAACAATATTACGCACCAAACCATATTATTCCCGTCTTATACATTCCTACTTACTATTTACATAATAGTAGGTGCAAATGAAAGTGACGAACAATACAGGAATTATACTATGCTCATTAACTAATATATAAGTTACCTACGAATACAAAATGGAATATGAAACTTGATTATGAAACCGAAATTTCATGGATGCTTTAATTAAATGTACCCATTTTAAGACGATAAAAGTGTAATCTATGGATATAAATATCATTCACTCACTCTAACACCAACAAAAAATATGTTCTCGGCAAAACAGTGTAATAGGGGAATATTATGTTTTCCCCTCCAAATATAAATATAATAATATATCCAGTCAGATTGTATGATTGCGCACTGCTTTTATGTAAAATAAAATAGTTAAGGGCCACTATACACCGTGTATATTATTGAATGTTGCCTACATATACATGTTACCTCCGAATACAACATGAAGTCATGCACGATATGCTGTTACTAAATATTTATTTAAACTTTAATCACCCCTATTGCGATTTAAATCAACTGTCAGAGGATGTCTTTACGTGAATAGCATAAAAAACTACACTAATAGGAGTAATAAGATTGAGACAGAGGGAGGCTATATATATACAATCAACTTTTAAGACAACATATTATTAATGCACTTGTACACAAACTACAGAATTTTGTGAAAAGTTACTTACAAAAGCTGAAAGATTGATGGAAAACTTCTCCGTTGCTTACCGAACGCAGCGCACATTTCTACTTTATTCCAGTCGATACAAGTACGTAACAACAGAGGGAAGTACCACGATATCGTTATTTGTATTTGAAGGTAACAGTTCATTTCTCAAATTTGACTTCGAGTACAGCCTTTTATTGCTGATATCTCCAAAAAGGTTGCCTTCAAAATGATAAAACTTGGCACACATGTACATTGTATCACACTTTGCTTATGCTATAGATATCATTCACTAATCTGTGTTTCTATTAACATGGCAGTGTTTTAAATAGGTATTCGGAGGTAATGCATTTTTTTTACCAAACCGATCGTTTCCGCTTTTAAAATTTCTAACAGCTTTATCAAAAAATTGTCTTGAATGGGGACAATGCATTTAAGTATTTAACATATTTAGGCTTCCTTACAGCACAAATTACTCTACCTCGTGCGAATTCTTCCCCGAAAGTAAGATTTATCAAAACATGTATTTGTAGGTAACGTCAAAACTTACCACAGCGAAAAAAATCACAACAATTCAAGGGATTGATCGAAAGTAACAAAAATTAAAAGAGGCATTCTTGAGATATCCAACAATCAAACAGGCAAAATTATTTCCACTTATGTCGGTTATATGTCTAACAAAAAACCTTAACAACTATTTTGTAAAAAGGGTAAAAAATAGCAGGTTTATTGCTCGTATAGGCCCAAATGTGCATTTAAGTTAGTCATGTTATATATGGCGCGAACCGTTTCATCGAGGCGGATACGTATAACACAAAAATAAAATTGTCAAGATATAGATTATTTTATTATAGGCCTGAACATCGCGTGTACACTTTTCGTTGGATTCGACCATATAGGCTGCATTATTTTGTACTCGCACCACTTGTATAATTTATTCGCACAAGCAACTACAGCACTGTACATGAGCTACTCTCCTTGGCATCTACATCATGACAGAAGTACTTTGCCAAGTATCTACGTAAACGTAAACGTAAACGTGTTCTGTGCATACCGACGATATCGCCAAGTAGGATGGCACTGAGATGTTCCTGTACTTATCGTGAATCATCAGTATGTTTATTTTCTACTAATAATAATGTTTACTTCTTTATACCATACACTCTATACACTCTATATTTTATGGTTTTTTTGTTGAAATTGTGACTTCACACATTTAAAGTGCCATCATTTGTACCATCATTAAATAAAAAAGAGTTTGGGACATGATATTTGTTTTAATACTTGAGGGGGGGGGGGGGGGGGGGGGGGCATGAAATTGTTCTGTGTTCAAATAGGGGGGGGGGGGTGATGAAGAAATTGCACCCAAAAATGAAAATATCATCAACCCCACCCCCACCCCCACCCCCTGGCGTAAATAGTGATTGCTCCCTTAGAGAAATGTACGGCTTTTCAAGAAGCACGGCTCGGCGACGGCGGATCCCGTCGGTGTGTTTTTGTGTTGCCAGTGTGTTGTTACGATACCAGCATGTGACCAGGAGTCTTGCCACAATAACATTTTGTGACCGTCTGTAGTAACAGATCTTTTCAACATGGCGCCCTCTGCCGTCATTTTTAACCCCTAATGCATATCTGTTTACAGTATTATTTCTGCCAGTAAAACGGGAATACCATACCAGCGTAATTACCCCATACTCGATTTTAAACGATTGATATATATTTTGCCGTTTCTGCATGATGTAGAACGTGCTTTGTTATCAATTTCCAGCTCAATTTTATACTTGCTTTGGCGCCCGCACACATTACGTGTGGGTTGATCGGCACACAAACTATAATTTAAAATGCATTTTGACAACATTAAATTTGCAGAAAAAATTACATTTTGTTATTATACCTGTACACAACTTCAGCACTACATATATACAAATGTGTACACATTAGTTAACTTAGCCATGGTGTAATACAATAAATTGTCCTTCATTCTATTGTATAGTTACATTACGCCTTTTATTGCTTGCTTACGGTTGTCGTGGTGTTAATAGTTACCCCCACGTCCCCTATTTGGTCATAAAGTGGGCCTAGGCTTACAAGTATGCATGTCCACGTCCCATATGGCCAACTAGAGAAAAAATTATACCCCATATTATACTTATAAGTTATAGAATAAAATATGTAAATCAGTGGCATAACATCCAGGAGTGGAAAAGTCTTCCCCGTGCCAACGAAGTTAAACATCACAATTAAGGGACATTAATTAGTGTCCCATCTCCACCCTACAAAAAACGCAGTACTTCTCAAAACTAAATATTAACCGCCAATGTTTACACATCTAACCCAAAATATTAACGTAACCGCCCGGTTTACTCATCTAGCCCGCTAGTGTAAGTACAAGAAGTGCAAAGCACTTGTATTTAGTTTTAATCTAAATGTTGTTTACGGTCAATATATTCGCTTTGCTCCCCCCCCCCCCCCGCCCCCCCCCCCCCCCCCCCGCCCCCCCTCCCGCCCCACCGCACGCATTGTTAAAATTATGTCCATAGCATTATGACGCTGACTGTACACATGACAGGCAATATTAATAATAATAATAACACTAATAAAAATTTAAAATAATAATAATAATAATAACGCATTTTAAAGCGCCTTACGGATACACCTCAAGGCGCTGTGCAATAGCAAAATGTCTTAAACTACAAGTTATACACCAATATTGGATTCCTGGCATCAGTGATCAAATTGACTTGCCTAACTATATACCTGCTGATGCTGTGTGCAGGGCCAGTAAGTGTTTAACTACAATTTCCCCATCTCCTACATGTAGTATCTGTCACATAGGAATGAAAAGGTCATAGAATTGTTTTAGATTTGACACTACATTTAATAATGATTGATTGGTTCACGCTTTTTGGTGAATATAACATGCATATATAACAATACAGAACAATAAATACACACATCATAATATTGTTTTGAGTCAATTTAACACTTCAAATTGGTTTGTGCACAACCACTTTACTGATTTGGTTCCTACGCTGGTTCAACAGTTCCTACGTTGGTTCAACAGCTCCTACGTTGGTTCAACAGTTCCTACGCTGAGTTGACAGCTGACCTGTAGAATATGACCCGTAGAGTTGATCCGTAGATTATGACCCGTAGAGTTGATCCGTAGATTATGACCCGTAGATCCTCTGATTACATGACCCGTAGATCCTCTGATTATGACCCGTAGATCCTCTGATTATGACCCGCGGACTGACCCGTAGATCATCTTCTCGTAGACTGTATATGGTAGTTGTAATAACTGAGCCCCCGACGAGACGACTTGTCTGGTCCTCAAGTAGGCCGTACCATAGTCTGGTATTTGCACCCGACACCCATGTTCGGCTGTATATAATAAATATAATTATATCCCAAATAGAAGAGTAAAAGTAAACTTGACCATGACTCTTTTATATTCACACGATATAGTAATTCTTTTGTTTGTTGAAATGATTCTGGACACAAACTAGAATTCTGAAGTAAATTAATATTGTTGATTAATTTAACCACCAATATCATACAATAATATCGTATAATATTTAACACACTCAATACGCACGTAACCACAAATATCACCCAATACTATTGTATAATATTTAACACCGTCAAATTATACGCTCGTGACGTTTCTGTAACGCTGATCAAAATGTTATATCTTATCACACAAGAAACATCGTATAACCTGTATTTTGACCAAGTCTTAAGTGACTCATGAAAATACATCACAATTACACAAATAGACTGCGCACCAGTCTTCACGTTCAATACAGAATATGTGATGTTATTTCATTAACCACTCACATTTATATAAACACTAAATTTCACCCACGAGGATTATAAATGGTGACTGCATTGATTATCACTCAATAATCAATACCATGTAAAACCACATTGCTTGAGTGATACACACATGATTCAAATCCGTATTCAACTGTATGCTCGTGCAAGTTATAGGATTGATACACAGGTTTTAAACTATACAATAAATAGAACTTACGATTTATTGTGCAAATTCACCGGCTAGCTCTGGAGAGTCTGTAACACCAAGTATTTAATCTTTGGCCACCGTCACAAAAGCATAGTCTTGCTGTGTGCATAAAACACGTCACCAACTGCAAACCACCGTTTTGTAGCCTATTGAAGAAACACTGCTATAAACATAGTTGTATTTTGCATTTGCAGCTACCTGTAGATGATCTCTTACAAAATTGGTAAAGCTAAGCTATCTATTCTCCGTAGTTTAATAATTAAATTAAAGATCACAACGCGATCTGTATACGTCCGTTCTCCACAACGTTCGTTAGCTAGTCAACCTGGTAATGCGATAGAGAACGCTGGAACAGGGATATTAATAATTATGGGATAAGAAACTCCAGAGACAAAACCCCGATTCTCTTGACCTTAATAGTTTGTCGCAACTGGTCTAGATGGCGGTATAACATGATCGAAGCCAATCAGGGGATATTAGACATGATGATCCCAATCTCTTTAAAATACATTTATGGCACCGAAATTATTCACATTAATGGTTAAAAAAAATCTAATTTCTAATACACTGGCGCGGATTTGGTTTAAGACAGGCAGAATCACCTATTGTATGGCATGAAATATCAATAATTCTTTATTTGAAATTAATTTTAATGTATAACAAGATCGGAATATCAAATCATGGATGGCTTCGTCTGGCAGCGACATACGATGGGTGTTGCAATATTTGCATTTCATGAATATTTAAATTAGATAGTTGACGCGGGTTGATGAGATCATGGAATTAGTAGAGGGAGAAGGAATAACAACGAGATAACCTAATCCGATTACCTATTCAGCTTTACAAAGGATTGAACATTGCTACGTACCCTATGTGTTGAATCATATTGCCGATAGCCAATTCGAAAGTTGTGCATACACATGTTGTTGTATACATTTCTATCGCGATGGTGTGTAGGAAATAAGAAGATCGATTCAAGGACAAGCCGACTGGCTTCTTATTTACATAACAATTGTTCTTTGCAGACCATGTTCTATGTTCATGAATAGACTAGCTAGGGACTCCATAGTTCAATGAAATAGTCAACACATAATATTTACAGGGCATTCTTTATCACAGTAGTGAAATTGCGAAAGAAAAAAAGTATCATTCAAAATTCAATAAATATAGCGAACGATAAGCAATCCTATGTCAATTTCTAAAAATAAAGTGTAATAACAAACAGGAAAACATTATAACATTTACAGGATTCGAACCTCTGACCTCATGATTGTGAAGCCGGCGCTCTGCCGATTGAGCTAATGAAGACTGTACATAAAATAATTTGAAAATAAAATTACATAGAGTTCAAAATACAAATATCACTTAAATCGGAGGCTAAAATGCTTTATATTTCGATTGTTGTGCGTTTTTAACATAAGGTTACCGCCCAAAAATTAATTATATGCTGAAGGAGATTGTAATTATGATTTCGTTATAATGCATTGCGCTACTTTTTGAAACGATCCTAGACACCTATTTGTTCGTACATACATTTCGCCATTACGTTTTGTCGATTAAAATTCGCGGAAAATCTATTGCACCGTTGGTTTAGGGATCGTCCAAAATCATCTTTTTTATTCTGAGATAAAATAAACCAATAAAAACACCACCCGACCGACTCGATCATCATTCTAGTGATGCAATTCTAAACCACTCTTGATATCTACATGGCCATGGGATAATACAATATCTAGCACCAGGAAAGGTGAGTCTCTTCTCACCTTTCCTGCTAGCACTAACAGCACTAAATAATGATCATAAATCAAGCTGCTCTACTCTCTACATAGCTGTGATGGGCCAAGCAATTGGTTCCTGGTTACTCGGATGGGTTTTGTCGTTTTTTGGAGATGTCGTGGTGGATATGTGATGTGTAATTCGTTGGGGGGGGGGGGGGGGGCGAAGCCATCCTATTTGATATTAGCATGTGATTGCAAAAAAATACACATTTAGATCTTTCTAGACCTAAGTGGAGGCTGCATTGTGGACGGTCACATAATGCCTTTAAAAATTGGACGATCCATCAAATTCCTCCGAATCGAGCGACCAGTATAATTGGCAATACCGATAGGGGTTATCCATCAGCTGCCGTCTTGTCAGGCAGGAATGATTAAAACTGTGTTTAAGATTTTCAGAAAGAAAACACACATGTCATGATCTGTGTCATGATAATCATAAACCAATTTGGTTACACGGTTTATGCCATGAATCGAGCGTCATGCACCAATTCAATTGAACATAGAATAGGTCGGGTGCGATTCCCCTTTGTACGTCCATTGCGCAATGACTACACTGAACCCGGTTATAGACTTATTCAGAGAGGAGTGGAATAGTGTAAACAATCACGGTTTTGAAAGCATTGGCGGTGCAAATGCTCGTACAAGTACAATATTTTCACACTTATGACCACTACAATCAAGTCATATTGTCAAATATTAGTGCGCTTACATTATAGTTTATTATTTTTCTCAAATAAGAAGTTTCTTTACGATGGACTGGAACACGTCTATATTACTTGTTATGACGATACTAATGAATAGTAATATGCACTAAATATTCATTTCTAACTGATGATTGACAGTTATCGCTTCACTGCTTGCTTTATGATGCATGTCGCAACTGTTAAAGAGGGCGCTGTGTAGATGTACCAATTTGAGAACAGGCACAGATACCATGTCTCTACCGCCTGGCTGGAATCACTATTCCCACAATACATTCAACCATGCATACATAAACCACTTACATACTCACACACCATATAGACAAAGAATTGAATGATCACTGCGTTCCCGCGATACAAAACTTCCTCATAAAAGGGAAAGGGAGGGAATACATATAATATATTATACTATCCTGACAGTATCGAACCTGGTCATCTTTTCCAACTGCGTGGCCACTTCACCAAATGTCGCTACTCATACTATCCCAACTCAACATCAACAATGCAAATACTCCTCATCAGTGGTGACATTGAGCCCAACCCAGGGCCATCTGATCCTCTATCAAACCTAAAGGATCTACCTGTGCTAACTGTGATCGCTCCATCCGATGTGACCATCGTAGGTCCTTATGCTCTACCTGTAATGAGCCTCTGCATCTCAAGTGTTCCTCAATTCCATCAAGCTCTCTCCGGATGATGAACCAGCCTGTACCTAATAGCCTATGTGTTCGTTGTGCTGCTGAAACCTTACCATTTGCTGAAACTTTTCTACCACTGAAGAGAACTTTAGTTTTAATTCAATAAATGATAATACTAGTGGTCTCTCCATGCTATTACTTAATGCTGGTAGCATTGCAAACAAGGTTGATGAACTCACTAATCTTATCTACTGCTTGAACCATAGACCTGCCATTATAGGCATCACTGAATCCTGGTTGAACTGTAATGTTACAAACTCTGAACTTTCAATCAATGGTGACTATAACGTGTTTAGAAATGACCGCCTCACCAGAGGTGGGGGCGTGTGTCTTTTAATCAACAATTCTTTGAAACCTCATTTATGTTCTGATCTGATGTCCCCTAACTGCGAAATGGTCTAGGTTAACTGTAAAATTGGTAAATACAACCTCATGATCTGTTGTTATTATCGGCCTCCATATCGCAACACGAATACCCTCCCCCAACTGGACAACAGCATTGCTCTTGCCTCTCGCTCTACTTCCAACAATTCCAAGGTATAATTGGTGATGGGTGATTTTAATACTAATCTCCTTGATTCATCACATTATCTCTCCAATGAATTATCTGATCTCGTTGCCAACTATGGCTTGTATCAACATGTGTTGAAACCTACCTTTCACAGCCCAGGTATATTAATCCATCTCTCATTGATCTCGTTTACTGCAATGACCCTAATTTAATCTCAAACACAAACCACCTTGCTCCCCTTGGTTCTTGTCACCACTCGGTTATCCACTGTGGCATTAACATCCACATCCCCAAATCATCCCCTGTTAACCGTTCCATCTGGCTATACAGTAAAGCTGATTGGAATTATGCTAACTTGATGCTCTCTAAATACAACCTTGATGAACGTGACCACATCAATTGTGCCTGGGATAAATTCCATTCTTATCTTATGCAGGTTATGAAGCAGTGTGTACCCCAGAACTATGTGAGGTGCAAAGCCAAATATCCACCTTGGCTTAAGGGGAGGCACGTAAATATATCGGAAAGGCTTTTCAGATATCTGAGGCCCGTATCGGCAAGGCTTTTCCGAAGGGTAGAAGGGACATTGCCGATTTAGAAGCGCACATTTAAATACTCCTAGATTCAAATCGGAAAGTAACTTTCCGATTTTACTAGCGTATCGGCAATCCTTTCAAACAGCGTTCCTTTCAAGTCAAATATTGACTTATCAAGTGCTACTCGAGAGACAACAATAGGCGATACTCTGCGTGTGATGATGGTCAATATATTAATTGTCTGGAAGTTTATCCGTATTAGTGAACAAAACGGCCCGTGTAATTGGAGTTTGCTGGTCGATATTTGACTTATTTCCTCATTTTTACAAATTAATTAATTAAAATACTCATCAATATGGATATTGGTCATCATCCCCAAATTGTACATTAAGAATAACCCAAAATAAGTCCAAACATGCACAGTTTTTGTTTCGTTCTTTATAACCATAAATTGAGTTGATCGCTATGTTAACGCTCTGTACCATTTAAATATCAAATCAATGTTCAGGAAGCACTGTGCAACAAGTCCGAAATACTTCGCCCTTATGGTCTATGACTTATGAAAATGTTTGCCTTTATAGTAGTCCTAGCCTTTTAATAGCTACCAGCAAATCAATCAAAGAATATCTAAACTTGTATCTACCTAAATAGGCCTTATGCGGGTCGCAAATTTATTAACCGTAACAAACATTTGGCCAAACACTGTGCATGTGTATACTATACGCTTTACTCCATCAAGGTATCAAATGTTTGTTACAGTAAATAACATCGCCCCCGGGCCCTACCCGATCGAGCCAAGTGGCAATCAATCGATTTAGCCCTATTGAAATATAGGTGACTCTTGGCTTGTAAAACGATTAACTTTTCTGGGTTGTCAATGGCTGTTAATGATGAGTTTAGCTCAGTTTCGTTTAAATGGGTGGGTTCACACGTACAATCACGAGCCGTGTATAAAGGTGGTTCGTATTATAATCAGGGATATGCCACTGAGCTTGCCGATCGGGTCCACTTTTAAATTGAACTTAGTCAGCATAGAATTGGTGGCGCTGTTCTACCGATAAGGCGTAATTGTAGCAGACGACGCGACGCTGGCCACGCGTCTCTCAGACGACCCAATATGGCAACGGGAGTGCACCATTTTGAATTATTTTTAACAGTCATCGCCTGGTTAACGATATAAAAATTCTTCTAATTATGATGAATTTGTCAAAATGATAAGTTTAATATTCGCGATTACGTGTTATTCACTATGAATTCAAAATGTAGGTTTCGCGTGGCCACCGTCGTCTGTATAAATCTACAGCGCCCCCAAACCTATGCTGACTAACAATTCCGTTAAACCTGGTTAAACATTGTTAAACGCGTTAAACGCCGGTCACCGACGCATTCCAAACGATTATCATAATTTATTCAAAAGGACCGTTTTCACTACGTACGTTAGTATACGACTTTCCTATCCCAAAGTTAATAGTGTCCCTGTTATAATACCAAATAAATTTGATAAATTGTTCAGTTTATGTTTTGGTGGTACTTTTGAAATTAAAGTCTTCAATCTCAATAGTATTGATTATTATAGTAATCAAGTTAACAGTTAGATCCGTCATTTGGTGCTTATCTTTCAAGAGCAAACCTTGAAAGAAGTTTTTGTTGGGCAAAGAAAGCTATTGCGGTCGTGTTACTTGATCTCTCTGCCGCGTTTGACACGGTTGATCATTGTATTTTGTTGCGGCGGCTTTCTTCCACCTTTGGTATCCGTGGCAAGGCTCTTTAGTTGGATTCGTTCTTACTTACAGAACCGTTCGTTTCGTGTTCGTGTATTCCGAATCTACAACACATGATCTTAGATTTGGAGTTCCCCAGGGCTCTGTTGTTGGGCCACTTTTCTTTACGATGTACACTAGTGATATTGGTAATATAATCCGTAAACATGGCATTAAATATCATTTGTATGCGGATGATGTCCAACTGTACCTGTCATTTGATCCCAAGATTAGCGGAGACGCTGAAAGATCTGTTGCTCGACTCACATCTTGTATAAATGAAATCAGTGACTGGATGACTAAAAACAAACTCAAGCTCAATCAAGACAAAACTGAGTTTTTCATCGCATCGTCAAATTACAATTGCAAATTTATTAATGACATTACCATCACAATTGGTGACACTGTAATACAGCCATCTCCAACAATCAAAAATCTGGGTGTCGTATTTGATCGCACTATGTCCATGACTGCACATGTTGAATCTACCATCAAAACAGTGAACTTTCATCTCAGGAATATTTATAGAATACGTTGTTTTATTACTATTGATAGCTGTCACCATCTAGTCCGGTCACTGGTTTTATCTCGTTTGGATTATTCAAACTCTTTACTTTATGGCATATCAGCGAAAGATCGCAACAAATTACAAACACTGCAGAACAGGGCTGCAAGAATAATTTTTAGATCAAACAGAATGGATTCGTCTGCACCCCTCCTTAGAGAGCTACACTGGTTACCCATTACATCAATGATTACATACAAGCTCATGTTGTTCACCTTCAAAAGTTTTCATGGCCTTCTTCCTATGTACCTGACAAACTTTCTCACTCCGAACATACCAAAGAGACCTAATCTGAGGTCAGGTGATGACAAATTACTTCTCACAATCCCTCGTACGAAGCGTGTTCTTGGAGACAAAGCCTTCTACGCTATTGCTCCACGTCTATGGAACTCTCTACCTGCCTCACTCCGCAATTGTTCTACTATTCATAAGTTCAAAAAGGCTCTCAAATTTCATCTGTTTCCTAAGCATTAATCCCCCGCCTTACGGATTCCATTCTGTTTTTAGCTTTGTATAGTGTGCTGTCATATTTTGTGTTTGTATAGGCCCTTTTTACTTTGTACAGTATAATGATATGTTGCAGTAAGTTTGAGTGTTTTTTGTGTATTTTAAGATTTACTATTTTGTACAGCGCTTTGACCACTTTTGATTAGGCGCTTAATAAATGCTGCTTATTATTATATTTTGAGTGACATGGTAAAATCGTTAAGTTGATTGGTTTAATGACAATACACAAAGGGTACAATTTGATACCGGAGACAAAACCCAATATTCTATTCATTCATGCTTTTGAATGGTGGCTAACGCATCTACAGCCGCTAAAAACACATTATTGGTGTATTGACTCTACTCTTTGGTACAATCACTATAATTTTGTAAACTTAACTTGACAATTTAGTTTTAGGCCAATTTAGATTGATTCTGAGTTTTAAGTTTGAAACGGGGACCATAGCCGACATTAGATTGATTCTGAGTTTTAAGTTTGAAACGGGGACCATGGCCGACATTAAATTATAAATATAACTGAGAAAATCCCAACTAAAATTAAAAAAATAGCATTAACTTTGTAGCATTTAATGAATCTACCAATCTATGACTATGTTATTATGTAAATATTTGTAAACTTTTGTAACCATTTTTATGTTTTATATCACAGTTCAATATGTTTAACACTTTCCACGCGGCAGTCGTCTGCAGACGACATTCCAAAAATTTCACGAAATGTTTAAAAATGTCAACATTATTGAATTTCATTACCATATTTTAAATCACCATGAGAAATGCATTGACATAACTACAAACATTCCTAGTATTGGTTCAGTAATCCATGGGAGAGACCCTGACAGTTGGGAAAGGTTTCTGAAAATTCTGTTTTGTAATAGTAAAACTTAAAGCCGCGTGGAAAGTGTTAAAGACGCTCAAACCGTCGCGTGGTGCGTTCGAAACGGGTTTCGTACATTTTGAATTTCTTTAGACTTTCCGTTCTCGTTGTAGTGTTATGGTAAATATCAGATCAGAATAAGTTTCAACACATTCCGATAATGTCAGTCATCACTTTTATGTTTCTAATATAATGTTAACATTTATAGGGGGTTTCAAGCCTATGATAGGCCTATGCCAAAAATAGCCAACAAATTGCTTTTTCCTAAAACCTGTCCTTTTGACCTCTAATTTCTCGGAGATGAGATCAGATATTATATATTTCCTTTTTGTTTATAAATAACAATATCATCCTTCCTCTCATAGGCCTATGTTAAGGATATTAGGATTGGTTGAAAAATAAGACTTCGGCAAACATTTTAGGCGATGCATGTTTGTTCATCATAGTTTAGCAACAATTTATCAAAATTGCACAACCGGGTTAACTTAAGTTTTGACTTATCATTTGTATTCTAGTGTTATGGTGAATATCAGGTCAGAATAAGATTCTACACATTCCGAGCATGTCAGTCATAACTGTTTATGTTTCTAATGATAAAATTTATATTGGTTTTTAAGCCTATAATATGCCGAAAATAGCCAACAAACAAGGCTAATTCAAATTTCAAATTTTAAATTTTAAATTGACCTCTAAGTTGTCGGAGGGTCATTTGTTAATTCATGTGTGTTCTTAAATGACACTATCATCTTTCTCATCATATTCAAAGGACATTAGGATTAGTTGAAAAATAAGACCTTGGTAAACATTTTAGGCGATACATATTTTTTCAGAGTTTAGCAAAAAATATTAGGCCTACATGTATAACTGTTTTAACTTCTGCTATTAACTAAATCTCATTGTATTTGGCGTACATTTTAAATTCAAAATCTCACTAAATCTCACTGACCTTGTCCTGTGAGAAGCAGGCATAACATTAGACTTGTTTTAGGGTTATGAATGATTCTATGTTTTAGTATGTACAAATACTTGTAATATTTTATATTATTATGTAATATATGTTGAAGGACGCATAATGTGTATGTCCAAATATATAAATAAATATACATAAATACATTTGAAATAAAACAAGAATGTATGACACTAGCTGCTTGATAATGTGGCGACTGCAATCGATGAATACATGTAGCACAATTTTTGGCAACAATCAACTCATAGTCCCTCCTGACTCGTGGGCTAATTCCCCGGTTAATTCGTCCCCGGTCGCTCCGCCGCCAGTGTGTGCGGCCGTGGATGCACGCATGATGAATACAGTACGTTGAATACAGTAAAGTATTGGTCAAATGTTACTGTAACTTATCATGCTTATTTACAACTCACAAAGTACAAACGCGATATATATGTGTTTAGACTTGTTTTGTGGTAATTTTTAATGCACAATTCGAATATAACAAACAAAATCCACATTAATGAGTCGTTTTAGTTAATTAGTTTATGCAAGTATGGCATTAGTCATATATTGACCGGCGCAGGTTAGTTTCAAATCCACTCAGTCAACAGTGTCGCTCAGCGTGAAGTAGATTTACAACCACTAGATAACAATAGGCGTAATTGGTGCGTCGGGGTTTTAAGTGGCTATTATATCGTCTCACCGGAGCTTGCTAAATCCAACTTGCAGATTTGAAACTCTCTAGATGGCATCCTAGTTCGTGGCCTGACAACTGAACTTGCCGATATCTTTAAAAAAGTTGCAGATTTGACCTTTCCGATTCCATTTCAGAATATCTGAAAAGCCTTTCCGATATATTTACGTGCCTCCCCTAATGAAGAGCTTCGTCGGTGTTGTAGAAAAAAACACAGAAACCTGATTTGTACCTCAAATATAAGCTCTTACGTAACAAACTTTGCAACCAACTAAAATATGCCAAACAAAATTTCTTTTCTAGCCTTCTCGACAAGGACTCCCCCGGCAAGCGCTTCTGGGGCTACTGCAAATCCCGCTCTGGTCAATCCTCTATTCCTGACTCCATTAATTACAATGGTGTGACTGCCAACACTCCTGCTGATATTTTCAATAAATGCAGCTGTTTCTTTTCAGAGTGTTTCAATCGTGCAGATGCTTCCAATGTACCAATACCCCACTATGACACTACTTCCCCTCTCTCTCTCCTCAGCTGCTCTAGCGTTGAAATCCAGTCTCTAATCCGCAAGCTCAAAAACAACTCTGCAGCAGGGATTGATGGAATCACAAGTCTGATGCTTAAGCACACTATCTCATCCATCTCTCCTATCCTGTGCAGCATTTTCAATCGTTCTCTCAGTACAGGAAGGATTCCAGATGCCTGGAAACTGTCCCGAGTGGTCCCGGTTTTCAAGGCTGGGGACCCCCATGCAGTTACCAACTACTGGCCCATATCGCTTCAACTAATCTGCTGTAAATTACTGGAAAAAATCATCCATGGGAATATCCTTCAGCATCTCAACATTAATGGTATTCTCACGAAACGGCAATTTGGTTTCTTGCCCAAATCGTCTACCACCGATGCCCTCACTACTGCTCTTCATGATTGGTATGGGTATCTCGAGGACCGCAAGAGTGTCGCTATGGCCCTGTTTGACCTGTCCAAAGCATTTGACCGTGTTCCTCATGGTCCTCTCCTGCTCAAGCTGAGGGCTGTTGGGTTAACTGGTCCTTTGCATTCATAGTTCAGATCCTACCTCTCTGACAGATCTCAGTTGGTAGCGATTCATGGCATAAACTCTCATCCAGTTCCTGTCACTTCTTTTTCTCACTTATGTGAATGACCTTTGTCTCTCCAATTTCTCTTCAAACAGTTTGCTGGTCCTGTATGCCGACGACACCACACTTAACAAACCTCTTTCCCAATCATCCGATTTGTCTGACTTCCAAGCTGATATCAATGTCATCCATGACTGGTTCAACAGTAATCAGCTTACTGCCAATGCTGCTAAAACCAAATCCATGATTATCACTACCAAGAAGAACCCCTTTCCTGACATGACTCTGTATCTCAACAATCAACCAATTGAGCGGGTTCCATCTGCAAAATTCCTGGGGATCTGGATTAATGATAATCTTTCCTGGAACCTTCAGGTTGATCATGTTTGCAAGAGAGCTCGCAGAACTATTGGTTTTATCCACAGGGCATTCCACAGTGCTCCTATTAGTACTCGCCGTATCCTTTATCTGGCCCTGGTTCGACCCATTCTGGAATATGGATGCACCACATGGCACCCCCTCAATAAATCCCTTACCAACCGCCTTGAGTCATGTCAAAGGTTTGCCAGTCGGGTGATCCTTCAATCATGGAATACATCCCATAAAGACCTTCTTTTGAAGTCTGACCTTCCCTTGTTATCCAAACGTCGGGACATCACCGCTCTCTGTCATCTATACAAAATTGTCCATAACTTGTGCTCATCTCCTAATCCTTACAAACCCCATCCCCGGCCAAATCTTCGTAACCTCAACTCCTGCGCTCTGTACCCTCCTTTCTTCTGCCGGCTGACCTTGTCCCAGAGATCTTTTTATCCTTATATCCCCACTCTGGAACTGCCTCCCTGAGGAAATTGTCCAATGTAAATCCATAGCTTCCTTTAAGTCAGTTGTTCACACCCATCTTTTGTAGCCAGTCTTCTCCATCCTCATTTTGTTTGGTCCTCCTCCTTGGTTATTCATTTCCGTTGTCTTTTCGTTGTTGCTTTTGGCTTTCTTTACTTTCTTTTTGGCTGTCCATTTTTATTTTTGTTTGGTGTATTTGGGCATCCCTTCAATTTATTGCTTGTCAATATTGTGTTTTTGCCTGGCATCACTGCCGAATGTTATAAATAAAATTTTAAAAAATATATCATAAAAAGATACATACAGTCATCAAAATAAGTAACTGACCAGGTAATAAACATGCTGATAACTTTAAAAGTATAACTCCTACATAAACATATTTAATTATAAAGTTGTTAAGAGATTTCTCTTCTTGAATTTGAGATATTACACGCTAAGAATGGTTGATTAATGAGGAAGTTACGATCCCAAACGTTAGGGCAAGTCTGATTTTCATTTTAACATTTTCTTTTCAACACGGGGAGAGTACGACAGGTAAAGCGTGTGTGCCGTGTCGATTAACCGTAACAATACCACCGGCCGACTATCCAACAACCAGGCCATCGACGGCTGAATTGGCACTACCGCTACCAGTAATAAATCATTTGCCGGTCTGAGTCCCCGTGTTGAAAATGAAAATGTGGCGTGTGATATCTCAAATTCAAGAAGAGAAATTTCTCAACATGTTTATAATTTAAGATGTTTATGTAGGAGTTATACCTTTAGAGTTATCAACACATTTATTACCTGGTCAGTTACTTATTGTGATGACTGTATTACACACTACAGACATAATAAAAACCATACAGTAAGGTAAAAAACACACATCATATAAAAACCTCAGCATGGATAATAACACTATAATCACAGAGAAAGATGTTTATAGTTAGCCACACAAATCTGTCAGGCCATTCATTAACATGTTTGCTGTGCATTTACGCGCGTAATTAATTAATTAATTGCTTAATTAGGCGTTAAATGGAACAATTTTGAACCACTTTTTATATGCCCAATTAAGTTATGTAAGATTTCCAATTTAATCCTTAAATTATGCTTAATAAAATGGTCAAGCTACATTTCTCAATTTCATTTTTCTTTTTTGGTAATATTAATCAAAACTTTAGATACATTAATTTTGCAACATTTTCTTAAAATAACAATGTATTTCATACAATTATACAACTGTGCACAGACTTGGCTATAAGTCTATTAATATGTGATGTGATCTGTGAAAACCCGCCACATGGTGGCATTTTTCATATTGGAGATATTTATATCATGAGAAAGCTAAAACTGTGCTGATTACAGAACTGTTTCGATCATTTTTCTACGATCACTACAAAAATGTTATGAGTGAATGATGATTGTGATGTCATCAAAAGCTACAAAACAAGAAATCATGAAAACAGGCGAAAAAAACCCCATAATTCAGTATAATAACATTATAAGGTTAATAATAAATGTTTTTGAAGGTGAAATTTCATTAAAGATGATGACACAAAGTATTGGAAACTAATTTTCTTTAAAAAAATCAACAACAAAAAAGTTTTTTATTTTTTATTTTTTTATTATTTTCATTTTACCCATAATCCCTAGTTCACATTTTGCGAAATCCGACGGGTTTTCACAGATCGCATCACATATTTGTCCAGCCATGCACGCAAACAATAGAAGCAATATTCAAGGACATGCTCACGCTAAGGGACCAATGTTTTGAAATCCGCGCTACAAGAAACTTGGAATGCCATTCAGCAGTGTGCTTGTTTTAAAAGTGGCACAAACCCGATTTTGAGTGCTCGCTGTTGATCTAACATATTTTTAAATTGAGAAAAGAAACCACAATCAAATAAACGGCATTTAAAGCCAACCAAATCATGTATATATAGATTATGAGTAATCAATGAGGGCAATGGCGTCGAACACGTGCACCTTTTTTAGGGACATCGTCAACATCGTCAACCGCCTTCGTGGTGTAACGTTTAGGTCTATGACTAATACCAACCGAATGATTTGATTTAATTTGACGAATTCATTTAGAGAATTTAGTGGGTTTCTATTATTTTAAGGGTGTTTACGTATTTTCAAAGTTAGGTAAAATGAAGAGCAGATTATTATATCCGACTTTGTTCTAAAATTCTATTTCTGGCTAAAAATGTTCTTTATGGGAGTTCTTCGACGATTCTTTAAGTTAAGAAGTTCTACAAAGAACCATTGTTTGGGTTAACATTACAACCTTTATTGGTTCTTTAAGATTTTAATTAGGTTCCTTACCCGGCTCCTTGTAGAACACAAAAATGTTCTTTAGTTGTTAAGAACCTTAAACACTTTTTAAAGTACCCTCAAATAACCCGTAATAAAATATCATTTAAAGGTTTTTTAGTACAACAAAGGAACGGGTTTTATCCACACAAATAATTGTAGAACAAACAATGGTTAAGAGTGCTTTTCATATTTTTTAGCTTCGGCACTAATTCCTAAGGACTGATAGTTTACCTCGGACTTGGACACTAATTCCTAAGGATTGACAATCGGACTTTTATTCCTACATGGAGGACCTACATTGCTATTTCCTAGTTTTGCACACCCCGGGCTTATAGTCTACAAAGGCATGGCACTATACATCCTGCCACACCTGCGTGGTAATGTTACGTCTCATATAATTAGATTACGCATTTGCTACCTCCAAACTTGAAGTAATAAAGAGAATACGTTCCATTTGTTACTTCTTTTAAAAATGTCACAACCATTGTGAACCATAGAGAATCGTCATACCCTTATCCTACATTTTCGAATTGTCATGCTTATTGTGGCAATGTCACGATATTTATTGTACCGTAACTGATGTGAACATGTTCACAACTAGTGAAATGCGTTGTGTGCGTGTTCCGTACGGGACGACAAGTAAGATACATGTATAATGACCCTTATTGTCGTCACAATCGTCAAATCGTTTATAAGTAATGTCTTCACTGATATAATAACAGAACTACATGTATCTATTAAAGGTTTTTTTTAAATATGATTTTTTTCAAATAAATCTAACACATAATAATTCAAATCAATCTTACCTTTGAGTATAGGTTAAGTTGTCGCTTAAGCTGCTTGACGTCAACATCACCGTCCTTCTCAGTCTTCAGTATCTGTGTGGCCTTAATAGTTGCACGAATGCCAATGACTGTACGCGAGAAGAACCCGAGGTTCAACAAAAGAACTAGCGCCACTGGGCCGCCAAATGCTACAAGTAACGGATATCCATTTCGCAACCAACATGAAGATGTTATGCTGTAAACATTTTCAGTGGCATTGTCGATAGAAACATAGTAATGTATAACTGTAGTGAGGGATACTATTGTCATAGGTGCTCCCCAGCCATATACAGAGTACTTTAAAAAGGTTAAACCGTCGTCATTTCTCAACGTTGATCGTTTCCCAAATGTGCGTCCGAGGTCAAAGGCAAGAATATTTGCCCATGAGAAAACCGAGAGCCAGAAGAAATGCATTATGAGAGCATTACTAAGACAAAGAGCGTAGTGGTTAGTTTGGCCTGTTCCAAATAAAAGCAACAATTGGCCAAGTAATAACGATGATGAAAGGTTCATGATAGTCTTTCCTGGGATGTTTCGCAGTTCTGGAAATGTCATATATGTGATGATCACCATTGACAGAAGTGTAAGAGAAACGGTACTGCCGACATTAGTTGCCACAGTGTGTCCTTTAGAATACCTAAAATGAGGTATTTGATAGATTTTGGATACCTGTAAGCACACTTGTATCTGTCCATCATGGAGTACTACGGTTTCTTCAGGTCGTACAATGCGTCCAGTTGCTAGGATATGCACCGATGCCTTACCATCCTCATCAAATTGCCACGTGTACTCAACTTCACTGAGTTTAACGAGTGGACACCATGGCACACTCTCGCACAGAAATACCTTCTCCGAACGACTCCAGTTACCTCTTTGTGAGTTCCATAAATTATAGTACGAGGATCCTCCAGTATATATCACTTCTTGAGGGACTTCACTGGATATATAAGTGTTTGTGAAGTTTCGATCAAAGATTATGTCTATGTAATGCGTGAAGTTCATCTCGTATCTTTCAAAACTATCCATTCCGTAAGCAACCGGTCGAAGTCCGGAGGAGTTACAAACGTATTCCGTACTAGGAAAGTTTGCCATTGTTACCTTGCTGATGTGGACATCGTACGCATCGCCAAATGAATCCATAGCTTGGCAGCATGGAATCCATTTTAATATATATTGAACGTCTATCCAATTGTCTATATGTGAATACTCAAAATCGAGACCTTCTATAGTAACTGAATAGCCGACGCTATAGTTCTTCAAGCAATCTTCTTCCGATTGAACCTTTACTTGCCTAACCCATAAGTTTCTAACTCTCACAACGTCAACATTTCCATAACGGTCATTCCACGTTCGATTATTTCTGTCTATATTAAAATGTGAAACGTTTTCCATCATATACCAGAATTGGTTTAAACCTGTCTTCAGTTCATCGGCTGTTAAATTACCGTGATGAGTGACCAATTCCACGACAATTCTTCTATATTTCGGATTGATGGACCGTCCCAAAGATCTGTTTAAACCAGAATAGGCTTCTTTTCCAAAATCACATTCATTCCACGATGTTAGAATAGCACCAGGTGGACATGCTATAGGTTGACACTGGGAGTAGAAGATATTATAAGCATGCAGAGGTGGACAATGTGTTTGCTCATCTCTGAAATATTTGGACTGATGCAGCGATTGGCTGTCTGGTGAGAAATCGAACAAAACACTTAGCGGAGTTTGTCCTGGCGGCGGAAACGGTTCGCCATAAATGTGACAATCCAATGGTTCGCTTTTGGCATCATAACATTGGGCGCAATGAACGTTTTTGAATTGTGTATTATATGAATTAGTCTCTATTAAAGCCCATACATTTGCCATGTACAATTTGCAAGCGTTTTTTAACACGGGATCGTCCTTAGGGCAATCATGCACTATTTTGGGATCACATTGTCGTGGAAGCGGATTGATATCATCATAAAATACCGATGACCAGCAGTTTCGTCCTCGTATACAGTCGGACAGTTCGAACGTATTATTTTGATTGTCAGGTACAAATTCACACCCAATATTAGTAGTCCATTTGCAGGTTAATCCAACGAATGGCTCAGCCGCGTAGCCAGCCCAGCCACTCCGAGGGGGCAAGATCCCCATAGATCCCCATAACGGTCCCTATTTCAAAGAAACCAGGTCAAAAAACGGCTGATTTAACATGATTTTCCGCCCTTTTCGTCCCCATTTTGCCAATTTTTCCCCCTCCGGGGGGGGGGGGGGGGGGGGGGGCAGTTCGCCCCACCCGCCCCCCCACTCGCTACGCTACTGGAATGGCTCTAAACGGTAAATTCGACTAGTGTCGTCATAAACGTCGCGTCCGTTACAAGCCGCACAAAAAACATTCTTGTAGTGTACTCCATTTTGTCCATACCATGGCAGACCATGCAATGGGTCTGTGGCGTTACTACTACAATTTGCTCGAAGTTCCGTTGATGTATTTTCAGGACATCGTGACATCAAGGGGGGGGTAGCAGTTCCCTCCTTCATCCTCCCCCAAAATAAATGAATACAATAAAATAAAAATGATACAAAACAATATAATACACTTGTTAAGGGGAGGGGAGAATGTTCCAGTTGCCCAATATTGACAATTCACCACAGTGTATACAATCTTAGCGGAACCTTCTTTCAACTTCATTTCAGATTAGTAAGCTTTTAGCAATCTACGCACAACGTTCAAACCTTTCCAGTCACTTCTGGCAACTGTCGGTTACTTCTTATTGGCTACTTCTCATTGGCAACTTCTTATATCTTATCATGTTGTCTCGTGTAAAAATGGCGTTTTATATTTACGAGGCGCCGATGAGAGGTTTTCGGTATTTATCCGTGTGACATGGAGCTAAGACCGCAACGTAAAACGTGTACGTATAGCTCAATCGTATTTTAAGTGACTTTACGTAAGACTTTGTTACTTTCCAAGTAGTCTACTTTGAATACCGTGTGTAATTTCACTCTCACACAATCGAACAAAACATTCTGATACTTCGCTATGCCAAAAACCTCTCCCATTCGAGAACCGCCCAAACACGGTCTACTGACATTAAATCGACAACATTACTACGCTTTAAGCACACTGGGGACGATGCTTTTGATGCATAATTGACTTCCCGATCACCCTCCCATCATAACGCGCTAATAATGCATTTGACGCCTGTACATTTAACACATGAAAGTGATATTTCTGTAGCTGTGTAAGAGTTTATAGTTTATCGGGGAAAAAGAATCAAATTTTTAGTCCCTGTTCGAACGTATAAGACTTTTTACTACGAGATATTGAAAAATAGGAAATAGCATGGAAATAGTCACTTATGCGGAAATGTAGCTACATGTATTTATATCTCTGAGGAAAATATTTCGGGCGAGGACCAATGTCAAGGCTCACTCCTAAATCTACTATTCTAGACCTAACTGCGGCTATCTAGTGTTAGAAAATCGCCATTTTAAATGATCTCAAAATTCGAGGAAAACGGTATATTCATATACTTCGTATTCGTGTCTGCCATTGGCCAAATTTGATCCCCCGCAAAACCCCACCCCAAAGATTTGCTCATTACGCATTCCGGGGTGAGATCAGAGCCCCAGAGGATGGCGCAGACGATGGCGGGCACGCATCTCGGACGACCTAATATGGCAACGGGAGTGCACCATTTTGAAATATTTTTAACAGTCATCGCCCGGTTAACGATGAAAATAATTTAAAAAAATTGCATTTACAATGGAGTTGATTAGCCAACTCCAACGGTTTTGGATTGGGAAAAAAATATTCTTACCTATGATGATTAACATTCGCGATTACGTGTTATTCCAATACGAAATCAAAATGTAGGTTTCGCGTGGCCAGGGTCGTCTGGGATGGGGAGCGGTCACAGTGAGTGAGCCCTCTATCGGTACGTACACCACAGCGCGCGTCCGAGGCCAGAGAGTGTTATTCATAGAGTGACAAGGAAAAGGAAAAGGGTCTAACGAAGCGGACTACTTTCCACGCGACTGTTAGTTATTTGTCTGAAGCCTTTCACAATTTTCAAAAGGGGATACATCAGGCTACCAGAAACAAGTTTCGATTTTTACGTGGCTCAAATATCGTGCGTGTTATGGTACAAACATCATGGCAATTAGGGTCAGTGTTCGAACTCATTTTTTTATAATTGAGTTTAAAATCGCTTAACAAAATCATATAATTTCAGTTTTTGGCCCATAACTCTGTTATTATATGAGCAAATCCAATGAAAGTTGGCATGCTTCTCGGGATCATCACAATAAAGTAGAAGAAAATTGGTCACACAATGTACATATCGTATACCACTGAATGCGTGATAGATGATATGAATAACTTTAGCTTTATAATTGTTTAGGCCTATATAATTAATGTTTTTAATTTACTTCATAATGAGCATCATACCATCTCACTGATATACCCAATAATATATTCAAATATTAAAATTACATTTTCGGACACAGACAACAGGTATAAATCGTGTTTCAAATTTTAAAATGAATGTTGTATTTGGCTAATATTATTTCAATTATATTATTTGTTTTATTATGGTTAATTTATAAATAATATATTTGCGGCATTATAATAAACTCAATATAAATTATATCAAAACAATAATACGAATGCATTTTGTCTCAAGAAATTAATAAAACATTTGAACATGACGCATAATATGTATAAACATGAAATACACGTGGGTCAATGTGGTCAATGGTAAATCGCCAATGGTAAATCGTTACGATTAAACATAAGCACGTGTAATCAACGATTTACCGCGTTAATCAATATACAGTTAAGCCCAAAATTAGACAAAGAGCTAGAGTGTTGTCCTATAACATCCTTCATTCACTGTACATTCAATAGGACACATTTGTAATGCATCCACATTGTATGCACACATCATGGAATAATTGCATAAAATATAAAAACCTATTACACAATATAAAGAACGTTTGGAATGTTAAAAACATGATTATTATCACAAAAAAGGCATCAGTCCTTGGTATGGGGATGAATAATTTTGGACAGGCACAAAAACACAATTCTTGTTAAATTCTCTTGTTATGCAAAAAATGTTGAGCCAAAATATATTGATTTGTACTTGCAAACTAACTGTCTTTTGTGTAAAGTGAAAGTTCTACCAGCTGGTACAGATATGAGAAAAAATACAAGAACCTCATATATTTCAAAGGGTATGAATAACTTGGGGCTTAACTGTATACTTATTTTTTAACAGTACAGTGGTAAATCGTTCCATTGCGTATTATTTCAATGAGGAGACGAACAATGGTTTACCTTTACCATTGTTCATACTTTACCATCGAGCTCACTACTTTCCTTATATGTTTTCATTGACCGATCGATTAGCTCATTTGGTTTAGCGCGTTATCTTATCTCACCCTTTATTGTCCATGTCGTGGGTTCGAATCTTACAGTGACCTATAATAGTCTATATTAATTTCTTCCAATATTTAGTTTAATATTTTTACACATTTATTTATTTCATTCATTTTTTTCAACATTCAATTCTTCATTGGTGCCTTCCCGATCTCTCTTTATTTCTTTATTTATACTTTCTTTCATTCTTTCTTTCCATTATTTCCTGATCAATTGTATTTCTGTACTGTCTTTATGTGGTTATATAGTTAGTAATTATTGTAAGTAATGTCATTGTTTAATTTACATAATTATTTGAGCAACATTCATATACACATTAACCATGAGCGTCTTATGCGTGGCCCTTTAAATTGGTATTTATGCGGTGAAATACTAAACACGTTGATAAAAGTAACCTTTCCCTAAAAAGTAATTTGTCAAATACCAACCATTTTGTCCCAATATATTACATACTATGTAAGTAAAACATCATAAAGTCAAAAAGTTATACAGGGTGTCCCAAATGTCTATGCTTGTTTTTGAAGAGTCATATCTCATAAAATATAAATCATATGGTATAAATGTAACCATATTTTGATAGACGAGATTTGGGAAATTATTTTGATACCAAACACAACCCTATTGGTGAAACCATAACATTATAAAACTGGTTGAAAGTTTTTGGCCATGTGCCTGACTCACCCATACAAAGTACCACACATTGTTGCTAAAATCAGGTGCGCATGATTTGTCTCGATGTGGTAGAAAAAAGACTAAAACAACCTTCGATGAGGCCTTCAAGCAGCATTAAAATAATCCGGTAAGTTTAAATATTAAAATGTTTGACAGCTGTGTGATGTGTGGATTCACTTTTCTGTTACGTTATTCAATTTTTTAGGTCTGTGTTTTTCAGAATTTTTTTTGATATGTTACGAACCATTTAGACCATTTTGCTTCTATATGCAAAATTATTGAAGTTTCATCTTTTCTAAGAATTTTGATTTACGACAATCGAACATTTTTTCAGAATTTACAAGCTTTTAAAGGAATATTGGTGTTTTTATCATTTTCATCGAAACGTTAGATCTGAAGCGCACAATTCAAAGTTCCTCCTGACTGCACTCATATATTCACTACTTATAAAGAGTTTGTGCAGTGAACCTATTAAATTTGCGTTGCTGCGAGTAAAACCATGATTACGTCGATCTTCATTTGAATGACAATAGCGGTCAGAAACAACAGCCAATTATCTTCAGATTATCAGATCAATAAGTTGACATAATTCCCTATTTATTAAAATCAAAAATATTGTATTTATCAGAGATTTTATATTTGTAATGCTTTTTTGAAAATGGAACATATCAGAGTACAAATCATTTTGATACAGCCTGTATACAATTACATTTTGCAGTAATACATATTTTACTTCTAGGGTGGCATTACACACAAATGTTTGGTATCAAAATTATTTCCCACAATCTCCTTTTTCTAAATATGTATTCATATTTTCAATACGACTTATATTTTGTGAAATACAAAGCTTCAAAGTCGTGCATATACTTTTGGGACACCCTGTATGAGTGCTCAATACACCAAGATTAGAGCATGATATATCAAATAAATATCAAATATACATTAAACGTTCATGGCGTACAAACGGCGATCATCAGCCAACTGCACAACATAATAATATATACTCGAGTTATTCCTTTTTAGCACGGTTCGGTGGCTTGTATCAATAAAGCAAAGTAAAAACAAATGTAAATTTCGTTGAAATCGATCGAGTTAGTTATGATGAATAACGTGATACATGACACCGCATATTTAAAAAACCTCAGACAATGTTAGAATCAAAATGTTCGAACACTTTGTAGGTGTAATGCAACGTGTTCACCCTTTCCCCTTGATCAATGTTGAATCCCACAATATGCCCACCAGCAGCACAGAGCCTCGCAACATTGATCGGTGGGGAAGGTGGAGGGATTTGAGGAGGGGATACTTCAGGCTACCAGAAACAAGTTTCTATTTCCACGTGAGTCAATTATCGTGCGCGTTAATATGGTAAAACAGCATGGCAATTAAGGTCAGTGTTCGAACACATTTTTTCTATGATTGTACATGTAGGCATGTTTGTACTTATTTCAATGCATTTCTTATAGTCATTCCAAATAATATAGTGATGAAATTCAATAATTTTGACATTTTTGAAACATTTTGTGACATTTTGGAACTGTCGTCTGCAGACGACTGCCGCGTGGAAAGCGTTAACGATTGGCCCCTAAGTTGAATATTATTTGAAACAACCTACAGGGTGAGTCAAAATAACTGCAATAGTGGAGAGAAGCCATTTTGTTTTCAAAACCAAAATGAATTTTAAAACTTTTTAAACGTTGCAAGAATGATATATTTAATGCTTACTTTGTGTGAAAAAAATGAAGTCGATCGCTTTTTCCGTTTGGCTTGGGTGACTCTCTTTGCTGCAAAACCAAATTTACATGTTTGTCAACGATAACAGTGTTTTTAAATTAAAATTGCAAACATTGCATTTTCATATTTGAATATCCCGCCAACAAAAAAATTGGAAAATATCAGTTTTTTTATTACAAATTATAACATTACAAGCATTTCATAGCATGGGTAGGGTAAATTGATTATGTTAACTCACATGTAAATAAGAAAGGATGCTTCCAATTCCAATAACATCACAAATGTACTCAAGTTTCTAAATTTGAATGAGAGACACATTTTGCAATCTGATGCATATTTTGGGTATCTCGTGGACAAACGTATGAAATGGGTGCACGGGTAAAAAGGTTCACCAAAGGCAAACGAAAAATGATATTGACTTCAATTTTTCACATAAACTTTTGCACAACGTTTAAAAAAATTCAAACTTCAACTTAGTTTTTAAAACAAGATGGCTTCTTTACTCACCCTGTATGTCCAAGCGCTCATGAAACTGACCTGAGACCAATGCATATTATTTTGATATCATTTTTTGAAATTGATACAGTACGTATGGTGATGCAACACATTACTCCTTCGCCATACGTTTACTAGTTTTGCAGGCGACATAAACACATATCGTCAGCCTGCTTCGATAATTGCCTAACTCTCTTTTCAGCGAAACTAAGTTTTTTGCATACATCATGACTTCATTACATTATGCACATGCTGTTATAATACCTAAGTCATTGACTAATCAAAAGTGTTGATAAATGCACAATTGCAATTCTGCCTAAGTCAGCATTGTGAGTTAGGCAGATTGTACTAATGATGAAAATTGTTTAAAATGGGTCATATTAACTCGTATTAGGCATAAGCCACATTTCACTTAAAGGTATATCCCTAACCTAATTATATCCAACATATTATATCATTACTGCTCCTGTTGGAATTCACCTGCACTATTCATGTTGCTATTCAACATATCGTCAGCCTGCTTCGATAATTGCCTTTTCATACTTTTGTTGTTTTCTAAGAACTAGAAAAAATGAGTTGGACAATTATCGAAGCTGACGATATTTTGATGTAGGATGGATGGACTCACCTTCGACTAATTGTTGATAATCCGGTCGCGTGATGCCATCGTATATTATCTGCTTTGGTACCAGATTTGGATCCGAGATAAAATCAATCCCAAAGCCACTCCCAGAAAACAGCAATCCCAATATCAGCAAATAGGCGAACACAGAATACATGTTTTTACTGTTACTGCGAGGCTGTTACGGGGAAGCTGTGTGGAGTATCATGTGTATGACTGAGGAAAGCAATGGTGTAAACGATTGTATAATCACAGAAAGGCTAGGGGTGTATGGAACTGCGTATGAAAAGAAAGTGCCTATTGTTTTTTTTATTGAGGATGCCTCGAATGCGTGTATACTATAGCGACAAACATATTGTCTACAAGAATCAACTATAAAACAGTGTCATGAATCTTGCGCTAAAGCAATTTATTCTTATTATTTTTATTTTTCATTTAAATGTGTAACGATATAAATATTTAATAATAACAAGAAATGTGGGTCTCCTTTCTTTTTTCTATCGAATATTCATTTCATTTTTATACACCAAATGCGATGGTATTGTTTAGGGATCAGGTGCTGACTCTGACTCTATTGCAATTTGAGCACTTAACGCAAAGGTTAGTCCGTGTATATAGCATATTCCTCTTTAATTTGTAATGAAGATATATCTAAACAAAAAATTGTCGCTTTCTGTGTGCGATTTGGTACTGGCTATGGGGCTACCACCAGGTGGTCAGTAAGCCTATCTAAATTTAAGGTTGGAATGTAAATAACAAAATTATAAAAGCAAATATGCATTGTATTTTAATTCGCGAAATCATTCTGCTTATCACATTACAAAAAATGAATACATGCATGTTGTTAGAGTTTCAAAGATCAATGTTTTTTCAACAGTTCAAATATGTTGTGAAAATGCTCGGTAATAATATATGGTCGAATCCAACGAAAAGTGTCCACGGCTAGATTTTTAGGGTCCAGTTTCAAAATACTTCGATCTTTTATTCCTTTTCCTCACTCAAAGTCAACATATCAAGCTTGTATGGCAAAAAGTGCCATCACGAGGCGGAATGATGAAGTTAAAGGTACACTTCTGAATGTTACCTATATACCAATACAAGTACCATATTTTTATTAAGTGATGATTATTCCACCTATTTACATATTTCATTCAAATTTGTGATTGTATTGTATTCAGAAGATGCTAATGCTGATAGAAAGTGATCATATTTGTCCAGGTGCTCATTTTTGGTTTACATTTTAGATTCACACAGTTAGGTAGCATTTGCAGGCTCTCAATACTTTGAAACATGAGGTTGAGTCACTTTGTGTACTTTCACCAAGATGATTTTAATGAACATTTGTTTCCATGTACCTCAAAGAGGGGGAATGACCCTTTCTGTAAAATTTAGAATTTTGAGCATGCCCCAAAACCTAAGTACATAGAGGAATGTGGAAATTTGGTATTCGAAGGTAACAGTTAATGTATACGTAGGTAAGACAAGTAAAACTGTAATACATTTTCTACTTAATTTATGTTACATTTTGGGGTGAAATAATTATGCAGGGCTAAAACAATATTTGTTTTTTTAAATAAACTTGTTAAAACATGTTTAAATCCTAATATTATGAACATATTCCCAGTAGTTTACTTTAAATAGATACTAGAATATTAATTTAATGTTGAAAAAAATATACAATATCTAACTGTCAGTTGTAATTTTGAAAAGGTGTATTAAGAACAATATATCAGACAACATTTTTAAGCATTCCTATAAGAGAAAAACATGTTAAGACTTAAAACACGGTAGCTTACATTGCAATAATCAAAGTATTCGTAGGTAACACATTTGTTCTCAACTTCAACTTCGTTGACTAAGAACAGTTAAATTCGTTGATTTGACATAGGTTTAAGGGCAAAATTGTACTCGACGTAGTTTGTTATGCCCTGAATCGCGTGTGAGGGGAATGTCGTATCAAAATGGTGTCTTGATTGACTTTATAAGTAGATTTAAGAATGTGCACTCAGCGCTGCTTTTACAAAACAATCAGAATTGCGTAATATTCAACATTTGAATAAAACAGCAAGATTAACCAATTAAACATTAAAATAATATAAAACCATGTTCCTATTTCTAAGATATAAAAGAAAACACCCTAAGCATCAATAACCTCACTAGTGATAGACCTATACTGTTGTTATTCTTGATGTTAAAGGCATATAGAATAGAATTAACCTTTTACACATGATAATTATGGCAGAAAATGTTTTATTATGCTAACGTATCTGATAATCCAATTTTGTTAGTGTCCTTCTTGCTTGACTTTCAATTATTAAGAATGTGCGTTTAACTTCTACAAAACAGTCAGAAGTGTGTAATATTTAACATCTGATTTAGGGCAAGATGATGACAACATACATATCGTACTGAGTTAAAATTTCGTAAAGTTATAGTTAAACAATCAATTAACTCGCTAGTAATACTATTATTGTTACTGATCTAATTTGGTAAAAGCATGTTCATCATTAAAACTAAACATGATAAAAACTTAAGCATAATACACATTTTAATTAAGAAACATCTGATCATTCAGCCTCGTGATCATTTAGCCTTGTAATCTTTACTTAACAAGTTTAGTGGTTCTTGATGTATTCTGTGTGTAGTTAGTTCTTTAGGTCTCTCATGTCGCGAGGATGAATATATTGTCAAGTGCACGTGGCGTTTAACAATTTAGCTTAATTAGCCTAGTACTATCCAGATATACAATAAATTATTACCAATCAAGTGATTCACAATATCTCAAAAAGGTGTAATATAATATAAATCAATTTATTCTGTGCAGTTTTCTTGTCGTTATCACACATAACATAATATTCCACATTTACAATATGGTAGAAAAGAGAAAATAACATTACAAAGTTTTCTCTATGCTGATTTTCCTTGAATCTCGATGTGCCTGGATTGTTATACAAAAGGTTGGTACATACCAGAGAGGTTGTCAAACAATTGTGTTACATCTACCTGTGGATGATTTCTTACTTTCCACAATATTTTATAAGAGTCAAAGCAATTGTGTTTTTAACACAAAGGGTAAATGTTAATACTGTCTATACAAGCGACTCTTTCATTTTTGTATCCCTGGCTTCATCAGCGTCTCTCGTCATGGTTCGTCCGACATCGAGTGTGGCGAATTATGGCACTCGTCTTTTCGGTCCTTGTATCCGCTCTCTCGTCAAAAACCAAAGAAAAAGGTGACAAATAGTTTCTTCTCTTGCCAACTAACCAACATCGTCATTACAGCTGCAGTGTCGTGGATCAAAGCGGTTCAAGCCTGCAATTTGCTGCCCTCGTCAAAATCTTGGTAAGCTTTTAAACTTCCACAGACATGCCGTTTCCTGGATCAGTATAACTTCACACACAATATGTCTAGCCAAATCGTTCTTATTCTATTGAATAAATGTTCTGGCACCCGGCTTATATGGGCTTCTCTCAAGAATTAAACCCACGCCTTGCGAATCTTGTGAAGAAAATAAAGGACGAAACCCCTTTGGTTGTGCAGAGTAAAATAATATGACTTGTTGTCCGCCCAGTGCTGGAATCAAAAGTGACTAAAAAACCACATGGACTGATGGAAAAAACCCAGCCTGCTGGAATTTTAATTTATGCATTTATTCATAAAGTGGGACCCAGGTGCAATCTCTCAATAGACTTTCTAGGATGTTTTCTAAACATTGGAATGTTACAAATACAGGTGTTCTCCAGCTGGTGACCTAGATTATTGAACCCTGGATGTGTTGCCTAGTTGAATTACACTATACAATGGAACAAAAAAGTGGGTTCCCCTTTATAATATTCATAATAAGAAATAATGCTCGACATATATAATAGAAAATAATTACTCTTTGTTTATTATATATATGACATTCTAGAATGTTAAGAATGAACGTTTCAGTTTCCGTGTGAATCCAAAGTATTGGATCGAATCAACTATTGAATAGTTCACCGAGCTATCTTTATTTAGCAAGCGAGCGGTTTCCTTTAAGCAAACAGTTTGATTTGCCTGTAATTCATAGTCTTGAATGTCAGGTTATTTGTTTTAAGCAATAAAACAACCGGTTGCCTTCCTCAATTTGTTCTAAATAAAGGAGGCAAGTGAGATCTTCTGGAAGTTATCATTTTGAATAGCTGTTTTAAACACGAAAGCCAGATCTCTTTTTGATTCATTTAATATATACTTAGAAATAATTCATATCAGACCTTATATATATATAAGTTTAATATGAGCCGAACATGTTCAAAGTCTAGAACATTCACATATTTTGCCTTTCAGTCCACGAGAAAGCACAAACAACTTTCATCAAGACATTCAGTTGTCAGATTAGAATTAAGATATAATTTCCTAGTTTGGAATTTGTATCATTCTAAATGTCGTACATAGTCAGTCTTTATCGAGTTTCAACCGGAGGCAGACTTCGCTTGACATAGAATCACCAATATGATATATTTTGTCAGATGTAGACAAAATAGGAATGTTATGTTTAGAAATTCAATGTTGTTTGATTTAACAACACTAATCTAATAAGTTTTGCCACGACAGAGATATTGTCGGGCATGTGCCTTTCATTATGATTTCTTTTAAATAAATCAACCACTGCTTAGTTCAATTACACTAAGAAATAAATGTCGGAAGCATTATTTAAGACTGAAATCAGTTAGGCCTACCCTTGATTCCCTCCCACCTTTAAAAAATGAAAAGGTTTTACTAAATTCCTTGTTCACTTAAAATACGTTTCGGTGACATTACACAAACTGCCAGAGCAAAAATGAAGCAGGTTATTTTATATTTGTTACACATGAATTCCATTTTCAAATACAACTACAATAATGGCCAATATTAAGTTCCTCAGTAGTCACTGCTCTGCAATTCCTGGGGAAATTGGTTAACTACGCATACATCATATCGACAAGCTGGTTTAAAACAATATTTCGCACCAACCAATATTATTCCCGTCTTATACATTCCTACTTAATATTTACATAATATTAGGTGCGAATAATAGCGACAAACAATGCAGGAATTGTACCATGCCCATTAACTAATATATAAGTTACCTACGAATACAAAATGGAATATGAAAATATTGATTATGAAACCGAAATTTCATGGATGTTATGTCTAAATGTATCTATTTTAAGACGATCAACGTGTAATCTATGGATATAAATATCATTCATTCACTCTAACACTAACACAAAATATGTTCTCGGCAAAAACAGTGTGACTACACCATGCATTTTATTTAAATCAACACCGCCAATTTCCGTTTAATAAGGAATATTATTTTGTACCCCTCCAAATATAAATATAATAATATATCCAGTCAGATTGTATGATTGCGCACTGCTTGTATGTAAAATAAAATAATTTAGGGCCAATATGCACTGTGTATATTATTGAATGTTGCCTACATATACATGTTACCTCCGAATACAACATGATCACCCCCATTGCGATTTTAAGCAACTGTTAGATGATGTCTTTGCATGAATAGCATACAAAACTACACTAATAGGAGTAATAAGATAGAGAAAGAGGGAGGCTATATAATCAACTTTTAAGACAACAACATATTATTGATGCACTTGTACACAAACTACAGCATTTTGTGAAAGGTTACTAATACAAAAGCTGAAAGTTTGATGCAAAACTTCTCCGTTTCTTTCCGAACGCAGCGCACATTTCTACTTTATTCCAGTCGCTACAAGTATGTAACAACAGAGGGAAGTACCACGGTATCGTTATTAGTATTTGAAGGTAACAGTTCATATTTCAAATTTGCCTACGAATACAGCCTTTTATTGCTGATATTTCAAAAAAATGTTGCCTTCAAATGATAAAACTTGTCGCACATGTACATTGTATCATACTTCGCTTATTCTATAGATATCATTCACTAATCTGTGTTTATATTAAAATGGCAGTGTTTTAAATAGGTATTCGGAGGTAATGCATTTTTTTTACCAAACCGATCGTTTCCGCTTTTAAAATTTCTAACAGCTTTATCAAAAAATCGACTTCAATGGGGACAATGCATTTAAGTATTTAATATATTTAGGCTTCATTACAGCACAAATTACTCTACCTCGGGCGAATTCTTCCCCGAAAGTGAGATTTAACAAAACATGTATTTGTAGGTAACGTCAAAACTTACCACAGCAAAAAAAAATCACAACAATTCAGGGATTGATCGAAAGTAACCAAAAATTTAAATATGCATTCTTGAGATATCCAGCAATCAAACAGGCAAAATTATTTCCGCTTAAGCTCGTTTTCATCTAAACGGGTATATGTCTAACAAAAAACCTTAACAACTATTTTGTAAAAAGGGTAAAAAATAGCATGTTTATTGCTCGTATACGCCCAACTGTGCATTTAAGTTGGTCATATTATATATGGCGCGAACCGTCTCATCGAGGCGGATACGTATAACACAAAAATAAATTGTCAAGATATAGATTATTTTATTAGAGGCCTGAACATCACGTGTACACTTTTCGTTGGATTCGACCATATAATCATGAATTGAAATGTTCCATAGGGGTCTAACATAGCAATGTGGTATACAATAAGCCACGGGAACCTGATATGCATAATGACTATCCCGTTCTTCAAATTGGAAACGTGAAAAGAAGACGTCACCATTTCATCACAAGAACATAAGTATTCTCTGCGATGTATGATTGGTCGAAATTGCAATTTGATTTGATGATACCTGGACACTGCGCCTATAAGCTGGTTTTTTTGTTTTAAAATACTAATGACGTATTCAATAATTACAAAAAAAATGCACACAAATGTACTATTGGGGAACTCTTTTATAAGAGGTTGAAGTTGGGACCGTTGTTAAACCCAACCATTGCATTTAGCGAAGATAAAGCCTATACATTAGAGGGCCATCTTTTTTCATTTAAGACACACTATATAACCAGTCTATCAGAACTAACTGGCCGGGCCTAATCCGTATTGAATCGTATTATTCTCTATTGAGGTTGTATTATCTTTATGAATAGCAAGGCATGAATTAAATGTGATGGGTTATGAATTATTAAGTCTCCCAGCAGAAAAAAGGTCTGAATGAAACTTGCAAATATCGTATTTTGGGGATTTCCCCCCTCACGGTCCCAACTTTAACAGTGTTGTTTTATTTTGTGTTACTTTCCTTTTAGTCTACTTTAGTATACCTTTTTCCTTTCTTTGTCACTCTATGAACATGTACCGATAGAGGGCTCACTCCCCATGGACCGCTCCCCATCCTCTGATCTCACCCCCGGAAAAAAGGTCTACTTGCATTGGATTGACCTTGCTGACCTCCGTATACCTTTACACTAGTGCTAGTCCAAAAATTGGACGCATACGTAATGAGCAATTTGTTCGCGTGGGCTTCAAAATTGACCAATGGCAGACACGATAAATACGAATTATATGAATATTTATATACCGTCTTCGCAGAGAGAAGAATCTTGTTCACTTTTGATAAATTCAAAATGTCGATTTTCTGGCACTGTATAGCCGCCGTTTCGGTCTAAAATCACACTTTAGGGGGTTATCTTTGACATTGGTCCTCGCCCAAAATATCTTCGTCGGAGATATAGCTACATTTCCGCATATGTGACTATTTCCATGCTATTTCCTATCTTTCAATATCGTGTAATAAAAAACCTTTTTACGTCCAAGCAGAGACAAATAATTTGATAATTGTTTACGATAACTATAGAAACTCTTACACAGTCACAGAAATACCACCTTCACGTGTTTCTAGATGTACAAACAGCAAATTCAATATTAGCGCGTTATGAAGGGGTGTGATACTATCGTGACACATAAAAAGCATCGTCCCTAGTAATCCCTAGTGTGCTTAAAGCACAGTTCTTTTGTAAATCCAATGCCAGTAGACCTTGTATTTGGTCGGTTCTCGGATGGGAAGTATCAGGGGGGTGTTGTTCGATTATGTGACTGAAATTATACAAGGTATACTACAGTCGACTACTTTCCTTTTAACAACAATAAATAAATGTTTTATAATACAACATTGTTCAAGAATAAGTGTATAATTTAAAATACATTATCACGTTGATGAGGCGATTTACTACAAGTAACTGCAAATGTTTACAATGTGTTGATAACATGTACATACAAATCAATTGATATTAATTACGTGTGTGTCTTTTGCATAAGAGAACGGTCCTCATTTAGTTATTTCATTTAGTTCTTTATAGTATTAAAAACTAAATTATAAGTATATGAATATATTTAATCTATTCAACACTTATTGTCTGAGCACTTTATTATGGGAATTAATCACACACAGATAATAGCAACCAAGCATATTGACAAAATTAGTTATATGTCATGTCAATAGGATAGAACAAAATAGTATTAGTAATAGTATAATTGAAGTTTAATCCGTTATTGAGAAATGATAAAGACAGTAAGGGTTTTTTCTGTTCTCAATTTGACATAATACATTTCATATACACCTAGCACATAAAGTCCCTGATCAGGTGCTTTGAGGTTCGTTAATTCAAAAAATCTGAGATATACATTAAATGAGCAAATTTCTTCTCCGCAGTTTGATACCTCATTCAACAAAATCGAATGAATACTTATGGCGATTTCAATGACCGCGCATAACAACAGCAAAGTTGCACTAGGTATAGGAAATCATTAATTTGTGTGACAGTTATGACAGTAATCACAGACAATTCAAAAGTATCCATTCAATTTTGTTGAATGAGGTATCAAACTGCGGAGAAGAAATTTGCTCATCTAATGTATATCTCAGATTTTTGGTACCGAGTATATATTTTGAATTAGCCAACCTCAAAGCACCTGGTCAGGGACTTTATGTGCTAGGTGTACATAGTTTCATATAGGCAAACCATTATTGCACTATTTTAGAATAAATATGAAAATGTCCAACGGTAAAAATCTAAAAATTATGAAAAATGCTAATTATGTTGACATTACTTAAACAACGTAAAATGCCACCTGTGGTAATGGTTTAAATGTATTACGTATATGACTTAGCATTTGAAATTAATGTCAAACGACATTGTAAATAGTCACGGGTTCAAACAACGTCACAAGTTGAGATGATCATTTACAGACAAAAGTTTAGTTCATGTACACAAAGGTAGCATGTGGAACGGCAGAAAAATCATCTAACTGTTTCCGTTATGCCACCAAGTATTCGACATTTAGCCTTGGTATTATAGAATAAAAATAACTATTCTGAATTAGTTCTTCCTCTCAGCAACTTTGTCTTAGTGCATTTTCGACAGTTATTACCTAGAATGCTTCGGCCAATATACTACTCGTATAGCATTAGCATCAATCACAACAGGTTGGTTTATTTCATTTTTAAAGTGGACATCTAAACAATTCAAATTCGCAAGATAGTTGAAGATGTTTTATATTAAAGGGTATTTGGCAAAAGCATAAGAAATAAATATCAAAGTACATAACAATAATCATATAATTATATGTACGGTAAAGAACAGCTTCATATAGTCTACGTATACCATGCTTTGTTTTCCCTGAGGTACCGATCATCTAATACAACATGAAATAACAACATTACAAAACTTATGAATAGACTAGACGGCTTGTCAATGCACTAAGAATATGAATGACTTGAATATTTTGGTCGAGTTTATTCCATTTGATGGCACACCTAAGAAAAGTTAAGATGGTTATTTAAAGACATAACCACGCCAACTCTCTGCTGGTAATATCAGCCGGGAGGTTGAGCCATAAATTCATGTACTAATGAGCTAGATGACACAATAGCCGTTACTAAAATTAGCCTAAGTGACAGGCCCTGTTACTTTGAACAAATTCAACCTTGACTTTCCTTGTCCTTACAGCCTCGATTGTTTAACCATGTGTGGTTGCTAGTGGGGAACTAAGAGAATGTGATTACACCTTTAACATTAATAATAGCACATACACATCCAATCCAGAATTCCACAAATTTCACTTATTGTACAGCTTCAGAATGCTGTAAATTTGACATCGTAAATAACCTGATTAATTACAGCACTGTAATTATAGCCAACTTGGTGTGTGTGTGTGTTTAGTAGATGATTGTCTAAGTCTGGGTGAGTGAGAGGTGTCCTGCTGTGAAAGTGGTGTGTATCTGGTGTGTAGGGTAGAGCTCTGCCACATAAATCATCACTAAAATAGTCACTGTCGATGAGTGCTATTAATTCCTTATAGCACTCGGCAGCGTAGCTGCCTCGTGCTATAAGTCATACTTAATGATTAATGTTCAATAGCCTGATCGATCAACGGCAAGGTTATGAACGGCTCCAAAACTGTTAATTTCCATGACCCTTTCCATTGTTCTGTCGATTTTGTTATTGTTTAGCTATTATAATAACTATACATTACTGTATGCACTTTTGACATTTACCACATCACTGGTTGTTAATTTATGTTATATAAATAGGATAAAGCAATCTTGCCCACAACATAAATTCGCAAGAGAATATCAAAAAGCACATCCACAAACATGACAAATAAGAATGGTTTTAGGCTGAACTAGGGTAGGTGAGCGGTTTATGGTGAGAGTTAGCCATAGAGCATGTAGAGTAGAAAAAGAAGCACGAGTGCCTTCATCCTTCTCCAAGTATAAACACTCCCATATATTAAAGCGACACATCATAGTGTTGATCGGGTGAAGGGATCCACATTTAGATTTCATAAAGTCGCTTCTCGATTACTGAAATTATGTTAGTTTTTTGTTACACTGGTCTCTAATATTCCCATTCTACATTGTGTTTCATAGGGGCATTTATATACCACCATGTAGGCGCAGCGAGCGGAGTGAGGTTCGGGGACCGCTTCAGGACCGCGAGAATTTGGAATATGCTCTTTGAGGGGCGTTTCTCAGCCATTTTAGACTTCATTTACCCGTATAGTTTTCATTACATTTTGACATTTTTTTAAGAAATCCTTTTGTGTGCTATACTGACCGCTTGAAATTGCGTTTATGTGAGTGTCAAGAGACCAATGTGTGTGAGTAATGGCATGTGGGCTCACTAATTTTTGCACTTAGGTGCTCGCTGAGGGCATTTCTAGGACGTTTATTGTCCTTACATTCAATGATATTATATTTTCTGACGTTTTTCTCGGCATTTTACTTAATAGCTCGGTATCAATGGTGTTTGGGTAATGAGTAAACTTAATGCGGTGGGGGCTCGGGGCTCGCTTTAAGGTTGTCAAAGGGAGGGGGGGGGGGGGGGGCAATGGCCCCCTGGCCACCCGGTTCGCCGTTGGAGTTTGATACACATAATCATAGGATCTACTCCTGGTTCTATCTTTCTTTCTCTGTAATTCTTCTCCGGTTCCCTATAGTTTTTGTGTCATTCCCTTTTCCCCCTCCAGATTAACTCCGCCTTGTATTTGTTTAATACCGTAAACACCTCCCTCCTGTGTTTCCCACTCAAATTCACTTGCTCCGTCATCAATACAACATTCAAACCATAACGTAGTCCGTCTTTGTGCGATAAGTGATTACTACCAATATTGCCGACCATACCATCTCGCTTCATAATCAGATGACAAACACCTTTTTTGCCCGTTTAAAGGGGTAATATATCACTACCGATGACATAGCAATCACCAATAAACATAACAAGCTACAAATATCTATGAAATGTATCGCATACCGTATCATCCTCTTCGATCTGTATTCTGAATGGAGATCTTCTGTACACGCAGCTCGTAGTCACACAGTAATAGTAATCACAGCATGTCATCATTTCGATGGAACGCCATCGTGTCAATATCGCTAATGACGCAATAATGTACCCTCAACTTTGAACCCTAATTCCAAGAGTTCCCCAAGAGAAAATTTTGTGTGCATTTCTTTTGGTGGTAATTGAATACTTCCTTAGCATTAAAAAAGAAGAAGCTTATAGGCGCAGTGTCCGGGTGGTTATGCGGATCCGACAGGTTTAATTGGTTCTCGTCAACGAAATAATACACGGCGGTCTCCGTGGAGCTGAATAGCTACACACATACTACTACCAGAGTCAATACAAATGGCTGAATTGACGGTACTCGTACATCACAACAGAGTTCAACTTCATTTTTTTGTCTACGCCTAAATATTACGTGGACTTGACTGATTGATACCGTATTGGTAAATGTGTTTATGATTCTAACATCTTCATATAATTTGGTTTCTGACAAAAAGTATGGACTCATTTGTAATGATGATAGATTCTATCACTCCAGCTGGTATAGATATGAGGAAAATGCAAACAACTCAGATTTTTCAAAGGGTATGAATAATGTTGGGCTAACCTGTATAATAATCAATTGTATCCCGTTTTTTGTATCTTTGTTTGTTTGTTCATTGAACTTGTTTGATATTATATAATAGCAGTGCTTATGTAGCGCTGTTCCAAAAATATAACATATAAACAATAAAATGGACACTAGGCATCATACAAAAGTGAATGGAAAGAATGAGAAAGCATGTACAGAAAATCAGTTACTAAACAAATTAATCTTGCGATTTTGCTTGAAGGTTATGATACTGTTGCGGGATCTTAAGGTGGATGGAGCGTTATTCCATAGTGTTGGGCCAGCCACAGCAAATGAGCTAGCTCCAATGCGTTTATGGCTGACTGGCACGTTAAAAGCATATTATGTGATTTTTTCCAGGGAGCGCCCTCTATTCATGAATTTTTTTAGAAAGTAAATTTTCTTGCAGATTTACATTTCTGATCATAAATCGTACATACATTCCAAGTTACAGAGCGATACGATTCCTAATTACCTCAAAATCATGGTTTTAGAGTGAATTTAGACTAGAGTAAAATAAGTTGTCGGAAATCCGACCGTTTATTTTCACTCTAAAACCATGATTTTGAAGTAATTAAGAATCGTATCGCCCTGCAACTTGGAATGTATGTACGATTTATGATCAGAAATGTAAATCTGCAAACAAATCTGCTTTCAATTTTTTTTTTTGATGTTGAGGGCGTTCCCTGGAAAGATCACATAATATACCTTTAAGACGGGTTTTGTCTGTGGCAGATCGTTCATAGACCTTGACTAGATGGAATGTAGATGGAAATACACTCAAATATGTATGGGGGCTGAACCAGTTATGGATTTATAGACATACAAAAGGGTTTTAAACTGGATTAGTTTATCAACTGTTAGCCAGTGTAGAGAATGAAGCAATGGAGTAGATGAGTGATGCCGGTTGACTTTAAAAATAATGCGTGCAGCTTTGTTTTGAAATGTCTGCAAGCGAAGCATGTCAGCACTAATACATCCAGAAAGAAGGGAATTGGCATATTAAAAAGATGGCGCCCTTCACTCCGTTTTAAAACAAAATATATCACTGTGTTTTCAACCAGACTACTAACTATTATTTGAGAAAGTTCAATATCGCCCTCTAGAGTGTGAATAAGAGAAATGCTACATTACTTGTTTTAAACAAAACCCCACTGGACTATTTTAATCTTAAAAGCCTCCACACGGCAATCGTCTGCAGAAGACAGTTTAATAATGTTACCAAATGTTTTAAACATGTCAAATGTATTGAATTTCAACACCATTTTTGGAATCACCGTGAGAAATGTATTAAAGTAAGTACAAACATGCCTAGTATCAGTACTTCTTGAGATAAGACTATGAAAGTTGGGAAAGATTTCTGAAACATCTTTCTTGTATAATATGTTAAAACTAGTAGCCGCGTAGAAAGTGATAAGGTCGCACTCTGGAGTTAGCTGTATAATAGAAATGATACGCTTTTCCTGTTTCGAGAACACGGCAGCATAATTCTTTTCAGAAAAGCAAAGTGCGCCCTCTTGAATAATAAAAATGTTCCGTATGAGATTTTCTTTGTTTGGTAAACACAGCATTGTTTTATCTTTGAAAGTAAAGTCGCTCTAGTGTTGCAATTGTTCAAAATAGAAAACACAGCAAATAACACCGCGAGTCTTATTTTCTTTAGATAGTTAAATCTCGCATACGGTATTAAATATGAATAACATGCTACTTTGAGCTGTTTGGAAAGCACAGCATTTGTTTTTTCTCCATTCTGTGCCGAATAAAGCAAAATGTTGCTTAAACAATGGAAATACAACATTACGTGCTAATGCATTAGAAAATAATTGATTTGAACGCACGACAATATTGTTATTGCTAGCAATTCACCTCTTGAGCAATTCTTTCTCAGTTAAAGGCATATTATGTGATCTTTTCCAGAGAGCGCCCTCTATTCATGATTTTTTTTAGAAAGTAGATTTTCTTGCAGATTTGCATTTCTGATCATAAATCGTACATACATTCCAAGTTACAGAGCGATACGATTCCTAATTACCTCAAAATCATGGTTTTAGAGTGAATTTAGAGTGAAAATATAAACACGACAGTTTATTTTCACTCTAAAACCATGATTTTGAAGTAATTAAGAATCGTATCGCCATGTAACTTGGAATGTATGTACGATTTATGATTAGAAATGTAAATCTGCAAGAAAATCTGCTTTCAATTTCTTTTTTCGATGTTGAGGGCGTTCCCTGGAAAGATCACATAATATACCTTTAATAATCAAAATTGTCTTGGAGAACCAGATAACCCATTCCCAAAGTGGATCGAATTAGAGAACGTGTATTATTTATATTGATTTAACCAAGTTTATAAGGCTTAGGCAGTGCAATGGTATATTTCGCCGGAGGCACCCTGTTCGAATCCCGAGACAGTCATTTAATATCTCTTTTATAAGATTTAAAAGAAGATAGAGTGGGCAATGTATGGTATAGTGTAAGGATAGAATTGGATTGAGAAGGAATGGTTATGTAATTCCATCATAGTATAGTTTGATGTTGAAATGCGTTATTATTTGAATATATTCGCTTTACACAGAATACAAAACAGTAAAACTAAAAGTGATGAGTGGAAAGATTGACACAGTGGATCATATATCAAGCGTAATGCATTACCTGTTATTATCATTTTGAAAATCGCAGGTGTATAAATAAAAAGTTTGATCTGAGTTGATCTTATAATGGTTTCGAGATTCCAGTCTGCAGATAGTGTGTTGCTCTAAGCAAAGATTAGACTAATCCATAACTATATTTTTATATATTATATTTATATATTTAACTATATTTTTGTTTTATAAAATAAGTATACACTTCCTTGGAGTTATAACTCATAAAGCGGAAGATTTTTAGTAATTCAATTCAATTCGATTCTATTTAATTCAATTCAATTCAATTCAATTTATTAAGCAAAATAATACAAACAAATAATAATACAAACAAATAATAATACAATATGAAGTAGAGTATAGGAACCCCAGTGGAAACTCTGATAGACGGGCTTATATAATGGGGACCATTGACACAAAAATAGAATGATAGCAAATAGAGCATTTTAATGACGGGCGAACAGAAAAACACGAAACAAGATCATACCGAACAGCACAAAAACAATACACTTAACAAAGACACACAGAAACAAAAAGAGAACAATACAGAACACATGTACATGACAAGAGACAAAAGTTGCCAGTTGCCACGTTTAAAGTAAGTCATTAATTATGTTCTTCAAGAGGAAGGAGAGAGGATATAATTAAAATAGAGGAAGATGAGAAGAAAAGAAGAGGAGCGAACAAAGTTTATGTTTTACTAAGAGAAACAGGGGTGTGTGTGGTGTGTGTATCATAGGTAGAAATGTAGCATTTTTTGAGCTGCCTTTTAAATGTATGTTTGTTTGTGATATTTGTGAGTGTTGGGAAGAGCGTTCCAGAGCTTAGCACCATAGTAGAGTATCTGATGTTTTACAGCTGTGGTCGTTGGGAGAGGAAAATGAGAAGGTGTGCTTGCCTGGGGTAGTGTGCGTGTATCTGACGGTTTGTGGTGAAATAGTTCGCGAAATTGGGAGGAAGGTTGTTATAGAAGTGGTCGTGCGTAAATAGTGCCGTTTGTAGCTGGTTGATATCGTTGATTTTCAATGTATTGAGTTGGTGAAAGAGAGGTAAAGTGTGTGTCATGCGTCGTGAATTGTTTATTGTGCGAATGGCCCATTTTTGAGTGATGTTTAAGCTGGCAAATTTGGATTGATAGTTTTAAGCCCATATGGTCAACTCTCATGAAAATAGTGCAAATGAGATTTCAGAAGTTGAAGAAAACAAATTGTCTCCAATTTTATTTATTACGCTTTTTTTTTAACAGTAGACATGCACTGGATACTAGATTTAAAATGTTGTGAACAACACTCCTTGCATTTAAAAAAAACCCGTTGAATTCAAACTATTAAATCACTTTTTTGCAGATTTTGTTTCACGTTTATTACGTTATCTACTGCCTATCAGCTCTAAATCAGAACGAGTTTACAAACTGCGATGCCCAAAACACAAAATTGTAGTTACGAAAGCATACTTCTATCAATTACAGCGAAAAAAATGCAACGTAATGTTGTAAATTGCAAGTACTATGAATCGTTTTTAGGTCTTCACATTACTTCATGAACTTCATCTTTAAATCTTAAAAATGCACGGTTTTCCAAAATGAATATTTTTGTGCAAAGTATAAAATATATCTTTAATTGTATCTTTTTCCAATCGTCATAATGTATTTTCCAAAGTTAGCCCCGAAACAATGATATTATGCTGCACTAATAACGCTGGCATTGGAACTCTGACTTTATTGGGTTTGGTAACGTAATAAACATATACAAACACATGTAAACACATATATTCAACATCGAGCAAGGCAGTTTATTTTGTATATAAACACATCTTGTCGACATATACATTGAAGCCCATTTGACAATATAAAGCCGTAAAAAGCAGTAAATACAATTGTAAATTACACCAGAATGCAATTCCAACAACGAGGATGGATAACGTAATAAACATATAGTCACAGTTGTTAAGTACATCATTTTCAAACGCTTAGTTTTATATCACAACACATTTATTTTATCTTCAATCTTCTTTTACCAACGAAATAACAAACAAACAGTTTACCACATATTATGCTTACCACATATAATCTCACTTAACTTGTGTTAAATGACACAAGCATATATTTTATACCTCAAATTCTAAACATCCACAATGATAATATACAGAACTAAGCACTATCAAATAACGTTTTCTATGTATATATAAAGCACCTCAGTGTATTCAACGATACCTAGTAAATGGTATTTGAGAAAGTTAAGTTGCCGAAATCAACCGAAAGATGGTTCTATATATTGTTGACTCGCTCTTTTGATGTAGGGTAAATAGGTGTGAATAACGTAATATTAAACATGGTCACTAAATCGACAGATGTAACATAGCACTGTGCAGGTATGTTTATTAAACCATGGCATTATTATACCTTCATGTAACATATAATAGCACTAAATATCTCTTTAAATTAGTAAGATATTGATTAATTTAAATTTAATTGGTAGTAGATTTGTAATAAGACTGTACTCTGATGACCTTTTTGTCTCCACTATTGCATTTGGTTCAGCCGGTATTACCATTAGTTGTTTGCAATGTGTCGCCCATATTCCTGTATAATAATGATAACAAAAACAAAACAAAATTGATGAAAGATATTTTAGCTGTTTCAGCTAGGTATACCATATTTATTCCCCCAATTATACGTATTGGTTTATTACGTTATCCGAGAGCCATAGAACTATACATCATTGAAGAATGCAAACAAATGAGATTGTGTCAGTATGTGATATAATATGTATGTACACTAAGTTAACATTCATAAACACATAATAAATGTTGAATCACTTGTGAACAAGGTGCAATTATCTTCATCAAATGATGAAAAGTTTATTACGTTATCCATTATAAGGTGGTTTCAGTCCTGAGATAGAATAGTCAACATATTAACATTATAACATTGGATACAATGCATGAAACTCAAGTACATCAATCATGAAAGCTACGGAATTGACACCAATATTGACATGAGAATAGACAATGAGGTTGGTTACGTTATCCCGTTTATTACGTTATTGGCAACTGCAACAGTGCCTAATGCTGGCTTATAACGTATATACAAAGCATTCAATGTAGATTTTACCGATACCTACTGCATTTCTCCACATTATTAACCCCATTCTGATATCATAGGTTTATTTTTAATGTTCTTAAGAGATATATAATGACTTCAACTGTCATTCAGCTTAATTTTCATATTACTTACAAGACAAATATGAGGAATTCTTACCATTCGTCGTGGTTTTTTGCATTGTACTTTCAACGAGTATTCTCCATGCATGCCTGTGAAAAGGGCCTGCCACGTATCTTTGTTTAATACAGTCGTAGAGAGCAGCAGCTGGCAGATGTCTCTCTTTCGATTTATTCGTTAACGTAATAAACGATAACGTAGTAAACGTTTTTCGTACTCAAAGTACCATGTAGACGATCTGGAAAGAGCTAGCGAGTGTTCTAAGTAACCACATAGTCTATGTATGTATACGTATCAAATAGGTTTTTAACCAAAAAGTGGGTTTTAATACATAGTTCGGGAGAAATCTGAACAACGTAATAAACATCCTTAACAAGGTCGCAGCATTTTGATTTATTCTCCAGGTCAGACATGCTGCTATAGATTTTTGAAAATATTATTTTCCAACACCCATGTTCTTTTAGATTCAGAATATGTGCATTTAAATGTTTAAATGTTAATTTTGAACAACTTTGATCCTCAATATGTCGCAGGTAACGTAATAAACATCAACATCTTGGACACAATATATGAAATTGAAACAGGTAAACATCGTAAAAGATGTGCATTTTTTTTCTAACCATGGAGAACCAGCGTATTATAGAGTGATTTCAGAATGTGCCGTGGAAGATGATCCCTAACTCTGTAAATGGTACCGATGGCATGAGATGCCTTAGTGATTATAGTATGTATGTGGTGGTTCCAGGTGAGCTTATCATCAATGGTGATGCCAAGGAATTTAGTGGTGTGAAATTGTGAGATGTCATGACTGTCAATTGTGATTTAGAGACAGTAGTGGGGAGTTTTAGATGAAAAAAGCATTAGTTTTAGAGACATTTAATAACAGTTTGTTTGCCCCGGACCAGTCAGTGGGTTAGTTCAGTGTTCATGTTATGGTAAAGTGAATCAAGGTTTGAGTGAGAAAGAAAGATGTTAGTGTCGTCTGCATAGAGGATGAGTTCTAGCATATTAGTTGTATTAGTTTTGTCATTCATGTAAATAATGAAAATTCCCGTATGACACTGATCACCTTTTCATATCACATTACGTTCCAGTAATACCTGTATAGTTTGCGATATTTTGTTTGACAGGTTGAACTGGCCGTGAAGCTAGTTCTTGGGTGTGAACGTGGTGTGAATAGTGCGAACAACCTGGACCCCCTGTCGGGACGACCCAAGAGGCAGTATACACTCCTGCCACGTGAGTGACCTTTATTAGGCTAATTTTCAAAACTAAAATCTGTGAAATAGCACTAGTTTTTGAAACAAATTTCAGATATCTAATTTCTTTAAACAAGAACCTTTAAAAGTCGCGTGTTGGGCTCGTAGTTCCATCCAACATACAACACCATTGACCGCATTGAGGATGGCCAAGGCAGTCTTCAATATTGCCACATGATTTGATGACTTGCCAAACATGTTGACTTTCAGCCCATTTTTAAAGCTAAACTCTTCTCTAAGGATATTATATTGTGAACTATATTCGAAACTTGTAATTTTGATTTTAGTTTTTTTTGAAATATTACTAGTTTTTATAACATATTGAAGTTCAAAGTTTGAATTTTGTAACAGAACCACTTTCAAAAGTAACACTTCGGGCTTCTAGTTCAACCTAGGAACTTATCCAAGGAACATACCTAGAGCCTTGGGCCATGCTTGGTAGAGCGATGGTAGGGTAGCAAGTGCCCTAGCAATAAGCAGGTGGCGTGAAATAATGCTGAGAAATGGTGTAGGAGGGGACGATTTATTACCTTCAAAAAGCTTGCAAATCGGGGATTAGGATAGTCTCGAACTTTAAAAAGATGTAATCGTAATGATGGTTGTTGTGCAATTGGTCAAATAGTTTTGATTTCTTCTAATGTCCATGCTGACAAACTGGCAAAACTGTAATTTCACCCGAATTGAAAAACATCCAAAAATCAAAATTGCGAATTGCAAAATAGGCTTGAAAAAGGAATCGGCAACAATCACATGGTGGTGTAGTCCTTGCTAAAATAACACAAAGCGTGAAACCGCAGATCTCCAGTAAAGCTGAATTTGAATATAAATGTATATTATGATTACGTCAGAGTAAAATGTTACAACACTCATCGTAATTAATACTTAAGAAAATAAACTAAGACCAATACAAATAATTCCATTATAATATAGAATATTTGGGTTGGTCTCAGTTCAATTTTCGTGGGTGCTTGTACATGTACATAATGTATATGGTGATGAAAAATACATTGTATTTTGTCGCCAATCGTAAAGTCTTACTTAAAATGTACATGGAGTCTTCGTTGATGTTTACATTGAAATCGGCTTGTGATCACATCTTACAAATACAGGGTGAACTGTACCGTGTTTCTAAAATACATAACAAATACAAAATTATTATTGTTTTATATTTAAACACCTGCAATATAAAGGTGAACATGTTTCCTATATTATATGTTAATTTCATCGAGATATCTCTTTTTGTTCTCGTGTGGCAAAACATAATCGAAAATCGATGAAAAACATAAGCAATATTCAAAACTCCTGCCAAAGAAAGAAAAGTTAAAACCACTCAAGCAGAACAAATCCTGGTTTATTTGCGGATTAAAAATCAGAATTTATCTCCAAATTTCACCCACAAAAGTATGCAAATAAATAAATAGTTATACAAGTGATGTGAAAAGTTGAGATGGCGACCAAAAATAAACCCTATCCTATGGACAGATGGATATCTCAGGTAGGGTTGGTAATTTCACAGATTTTTAAATTGATAATTTTGACCAAAATTGAAATCTACCATCTTTACCAGAAAGTCTGTATTTTCCATCAGAAATGTCCGATTTTCAAAATTTAAAATTCTTATGAAAGCTGGGCGTTTGCGCAAGATATATGTGAAAACGGTTTGAACAATATCAATCGAATTCATACCGTAATAAATCATATTGCCTCGGTACAGTTCTTTCTGATACACCCTGTAGAACATTACATAACAAGTTAAATTTAGGCGATAGTGCGAAATATCATAATGAACCGGATAGTTATTTTGCCAGCGTTAATACGCAGAATCCGGAAAATGATACAAATTTGATTCCTGATATGTAATCGGTTCTTTTAACTAGCTAGCTAACGAAACAGACTAATCATGTTGATATTTTTCGTTATTATGTATCAAATAATCACCGTTGAGGGTATATGAGTTTATAGAAATCTGAATCCGTATCATAGTTTGAATGTATTTGAATTTAATTTCTATGTTAAATGAGCCAATACTTCAAATCAGTCAAAATAGTTTGTTATACATTATGATATGTCAGTATTAATATTTCAAAGATATATTGAAAAGTTGATTTATAAATAAATGAACGTACTATACACCATTTTATCAAGGACAAATTCACCTACATGTATGATACGAATTTCTCACTCTATGACAAGCTTAGACGTAATATACGCCCTCTGCCTGTTCCCCTCCAGCCCAACACATAGTATTATCAACCAGGCATATGCATGGCTCAACCATACATGTAGCTGTTCTAATTAGCGGCATATCCCCGACTCTGTATTTGCCAACTCACCAAGCTTAATACTCCCATCGGAGAGTCGCCGCCCCGCGGTTCTGCCCGGCGCAATATGTATCACGGGAAAATGTAAAGCAAGTGAGCTTCATCTTAAATGAAATATCAGTAAATGAGGAAAATAGCGAGCCCGATACCAGTGCTATGACAAGCTTTGCAAATTTCGAAAATGTAATAACGTAATTGAATATCTCGGCAATTTTTGTATTACTACGAATTAACACCATTCAATGGTAACCATACAACATTCGAGTGGCATTGCTCTACTTTACTTGTACTATGATAGTAATAAATATAAGAGGACCTGACGTTTCGATTCTAACAGAATCTTTGTCGAAGGTAAAATGCCAGAATACAACATACACAACATATATATATAGACAGGGGTACAATGGGTAGGAAATGACAAGTGATAATATAACACAGTGGAGGGGGGGGGGAGTATGGCATCTAGTATTGAAGCCTCGAAAGTCCGAAATTTAAATCGATATTACACTTAATATTACTACATAAGATTAAAGGATATAATGTACATTTTCATTTGCCGGCATCTCCTTGCAACACAACTGCATTGGGAATATTATTGTTCGTACCTGAGTTATTAGAATTCCTTGATTCCTTAAATACTTGGTTGTTACACCGTATTAAAAGGAATCAAGGAATTCTAATAACTCTAGTACCAACAATTACGTGTTATTATACTTTTAGCAGAAAACCAATTGATTAACCTTTGACCCATATTGTAATACAAGTTGCTCTTTACTTTGGAAGCACATGTCCTGAACTATTTCATTTGGTGTTCAAGTCCGTTTACACTATGCCTATGTTAAACGTGATACATTCTAACATAGAAAAAGAAAATCTTCAAAGAAAAACCTGATATTGTACTCCTTCATTGTAATAAACGATAGAAATGGACAGGGACTATCAAAAGAACGAGATTATTCCCCTGACCTTTTCATTGAAGATTTAGTATAACGATAATACACAGAAGATTGTATTATAGTACCCGAGTTGGTGACATATCCCTATACTCTCGTGGCACACTGCTACTGCTACTGCTATATAAGATAAACATCATGTGTGTATGTAATTACACGAACGCATCCAGAGTTTCTTGTTAAAACGCCCGAGGTAAAATATCACAGATACAACATGGATTGGATTTAATAAGGTTACATGTCAAGAATCCCAAGATCGTTATCAGGAGGTAACACAAAACAAGTGAAACATTGTTAGATAGTAGGTCATAAGCATAGGCAAAATAAGTGGTTGCCGATTTCACGCCACCAAATGGTTTCCCTATGCATTTACATGTAAAATGGTGGTTACAAAAAGCCCATTTCATCTCGCTTATTAAGCGACTGGATTTCTCAATTTGAATTTGTCCTTAAATTTCATGATCTCTTTGATAATTTAATCAAAACAATTATATATGGTATCCCCGAAAGTTCCGAGAAATTAGCCCTTAGAGTTGGACAACTGGTGTAGCGCCCCCATTTATCAGAAACAGTTGAGAAATGTTACCAGAACATTTACAATCAAAATGCATCCAAAAAACCTACAAAATGCATTGAAAATATTTCTCTTTGCACTGTGGTATTAGGTAATATCAGGATTAAACTACAATTGTAATCCTTTAGGAGCAATAAGTACCATTTCTGATTAATTCTTTAATCAATCGGCTACAGGATGCCCAGCTGACAAAAAAAAGTTTGATTGACTTCTGCAAGGACTGAAATTAATTACTGGTGCGGAATCTAAAGGGACAATTATTGTAATTGTCATTGTTTTTACTTTCAATTTCAATCCTCGCAATCATATAAAGACTATCCTTTTGCATAAAAAATGGGTTAAACACAATTTATTTACCAATTCAATCAGATCCAATCTTAGCCTACCTCTTACACGTGTACTATCTACTGAAGACAGCAAACTGTCAAAATCTAACATGGGCTTTTTAGGTCACACTGATTAATCTTTTAGGACTTAATGTGGAAAGAAGAAGAAACAGTGTCCATTTTATTACTAATGTTGATTTACATCTTTTCACTTGCTTTTGTAATTTTGACAACAAAGTTGAGCTGTGTTAGTTTAGTGTGAAATACCATGGAATATGATTAGGTTGTATATTTGGCCTGCCCTACATGCAAATTATTCTTACTCACAAAATCCGATATCCAGGCAATGTATCCTTCCAACACTGTTACATTTTGAAGCTTTATCAATTCAAATAGCCGATATCGTATGACTTGATTCAGCACAAAACTAACCTGAGTCATTATATAGCTGCTTCGAGGTAGACTTGATCACAGGTCTCTGGCATAGGGATCTAGACTAGACTAATATTGTTAAGACTGATTTCAACATAGCTTAAGAAAGACACCCACCTTAGGCTTTACTCTTAATTTCACTTTCCACCAAGACTCAGATTGACCTTGTTTGCAAGGTGATTTTACTTCAAGGCAGCTATTTGTCATAATTTGAGCTTCTAATGTGACCGAAGCTTAGTAATGGCATGATGTAGTAAGCTTATAAATAATTTTACATTTTTACGTTGCTGTTGAAGATGAAAAGACTGCTGAATTCTTTGGGCTACTTTCATCATATAACTTGCCTGTAGCGTTTGCGTCTGCAATCATGGTGAAATCAAATATTTTGCCCTATCTTACGATAGTTTTGTAGTATAATTATCAAATTGAAAAATATTTAAATATCAGTTTACGTGTTCTATACAACATTCACTTTTGATGGAAAAGCTAATTTATAAGCCTATAATAAACAATGCGTACATACCAGATAACTTTAATTGTAAGACTTGTTGTTCTATTCAACTTGCAATTGAACTTTCAAGCATTGAAGAGCTACTGTGAATAAAAATAGAATTATGTATTAACACACACACGATTAGCTAATTCTGTCTGATTTCAAGCACCTACAGAGACGTAGGCTGATGCGATACTTCAACAGCTAACCTTTAAATACAATACAATTCAGCAATAAATCGGCATACTGTTTTATCGCATTTTGGATACTAACAAAATTACAAACTGCTCATGCGAAATGCCCAGCTTGTATACGTGAGAGACTGGTGTCAATAAGTAAGTATTAAAGACAGATCCTATTATTTATTGGAATAGTTCAAGACTTGAATCTGACCTCACCATCACTCTTGAACATAACAGTTCAACTGCCGCGGGAGTTTAACACGGTTCAAGTACCCAAAGTGCGCGGTTGTTTTTTGGTAATCATTGAACTTTTACCGGTTTTCCAGCTAACCTCTGCTTATAATCCATCAACAATCGACATTGTTTTATTTTCGGTCTAGTGATAGAGGCTTTCTTTTTCCTAACACCATTAAGCTACACCTGGTTTGTATTTTTACACTTTCTATGATTAGCTCACACTCTCACACGCTTACAGTTCACAATCATGCTACACCGTGCAGAGCAATGTGATTTTGAGAAGGCTGTTGGTTGGTTGATTGAAAATACTAACCGTTATATGGTGTTATTCGGTTAAAACTGAAACTAAAACGTGTCAGTCGTTTGTTTATATATATCGGATCATTAGTTGCGTTTATCATAGCAGGTAGTAGAGCAGGAGCTGAATCGTAGATTAGCCCCATTTCTACCTGCCATGCGTGTACTTAGTCAGTCACTCGGTAGAGCAGAAAACCGGCAACCGTAGAGGGCATATTCTACATCGATATCAAAGCAAAGACTGCGGTAATATCACAACGTGCGGGTATTTCATCACGAATTGGTTACAGGTGAGAAAGTCTCTGGTAGCGTTAAAGTCACTGATCCTTCAGTTTCAGTTTCAGTTTTTTAGTTGCGTATGGTATCCACAGGGTCTGCTTAAAGCTACGGGCATGGGTGTGTTTGTGCATGGAGCAATGGACGTGGGTGATCGTAGTATTAGTGATATCTGTAAGCCGAATATAATGTATATAGTATCTGGCGTATCTGAATAGTCACAATGCCAATGGTAATTTATTGCATCGGGTATCGGATCAGATCATCACGGAAATTAGACGATTCGATTACAAACGCAGACATTTGAAATACAATATAAGGAGTGCCCATTTTCTACGTGACTTTTATGCTTCATTCAGGAGAAGATGTCAAAATGAGCCGAGTGCCATTGTTGTATTGTTAAAACGAGCAGTATAATTGTGATATTGTCGAAACGAACAAATGTATATAGAATTTCGGATTTCTTTTGCAAATAGTACTGCATGATCTTGTAAGGAGATAATTCATCATCTAATATTCTACATTGAGTATATGTGTTACCGTAAATAATGTTCTAAACTTGCAGAGTAAGCGGTATTTGTTATTGGAATTGTGCATGGTCGAGACATAAAATGTCATCATATTGTAATCTGGCGAAGAAATGTCTCGAGGTAAAGAGGAAGCATGCGAGTGAGTCTAACGAACTTGAATTGACCATCAGTGAAGTATGCCAACATTTTTCATTTTGTAATATTGGTTGCTATGGTGATAACTAACTATATTTTATCATTTGTCAATAAATACTACTACTACAAAGTGAACTTTACACCTTTACATCAATATGCCACGCTGTGTGATTAACAATGCTACATCTAGTATTCATACAAGTTTACATGTTGGAAATCATCTGTTTGGGTACATAGGACTAGGACAGATACGCTTGATCTTCTGAGTGTAGCATTAAATACCCTTAAGCTGTTAAGCATCGTGTGATTTCAGCTTACGTGAAACAAACGCAGACCCGTTGCTCACTAATTTATTCACAAAGTTTTCTACTCACGGACTCAATTTGGTCTTAGAAGTTGCCAACTGATCAACCAAAATGGCGGAAGGCCCTGAGAGCACCATGGCTCCCGGTTCTCCTTATCAAAATACCTATCCACATTCACAGGGCATCTTAAGTATGGGCGATGAGGAGTCTGAATACGACTATGACTATCTCTACGATGTTATTCAACATATGGTTTATCCACAACTGTATGAATGGTTTCTAATCGCAGCCTACGCTATAGTGCTAGTTGCTGCTTTGGCGGGAAACACTCTCGTCTGTTTTGCAGTTTTGAAGAATGAACACATGAGAACAGTTACAAATTATTACATTGTTAACTTGGGGTTCGCTGATATACTAGTGTCGTTACTTTGTTTACCCATAACTGTCGTAGTGGATGTATCTGAGACGTGGTTCTTTGGGGCAACAGCGTGTAAACTGATACCATATTTTCAGGTAAGGTGATTATTTATGAATTCAACCCATTTGCAAAAGCATGCAATATACAAGCTATCATAATCCTCTAGCATTTAACTGTCTCCTTTCAAGACGTCTACGGTGATTTTTAAAGAATGTTTGACATAGTTGCGTTTTGAATGTAATCCGGTAAATAATGATCTTGTTAAAAGTCAATATATTCATCGAAATCATTTTACACCTCCATTTTATATTTGTATACATTGATATTGTGATAGTAATATTTATCGCGTGAAGTCATGGCCCTCTAAAAATGTTTTTACAAAATATACATACTGTACCTGTACAATCATAGTACAATGACTCACAACAAATAACATAATTCATGAAAACAGATATGTTTAACAGTTTCAAAAAAGTGAAATAGAAACATGAAATAGTTTCATCAGGAATTCAAAAGAACATTATGAATTTTTCATAGAAAAATTCCAGAATGGAAACTTACTATTTTTCAACAACTTGTCTGTTGTCTTCCTCAGTGGATTGTGTTTGATCCAGAGCTAGTGTTTCTAGTCTGTTTTTTTGATGATGACGTCATCAGATGCTGATGATGACGTACTCTGGATCAGAGGGTCGTATAATATCAGTATCAGTACAGCAGGAAGCATAATATCAGTACAGCAGTAAAACCTCACACCAGCCTTAAGAAAATCCTTGTCCACCCTAAAGACAAGCTCGACAACGACGATAAGGCGGGTGTCGTGTACGAAATCCCCTGTTCCAATTGTGCAAAAACTTACATTGGCGAAACAGGTAGAAAGTTCGGCACGAGAAAGAAAGAACATAAAACTGAAACTGCTAGAACGAGCACTCGCAATTACACTCGGGCAGCGAGAAAGGAATCTCAAAGTGCGGAGTTAAAATCCTCGGTAGCGGAACACGCAGCTAAAGAGAACCATGTCATCCAATGGGAGGAGTCAAAAATCATAGCCAGAGACGAGACCAGAAACACCAGATGGATTCGCGAATCTATCTGGATTAGGAGGAGAGGCGGCAACAACCAACACAAGCACCTTATGAACGGCGACGAGGGGGCTTATCAACTCAGTCACCTTTACGACCCTCTGATCCAGAGTACGTCATCATCAGCATCTGATGACGTCATCATCAAAAAACAGACTAGCGTAACTGACCATTCTGGAATTTGTCTATGAAAAATTCATAGTGAAATAGAAAACTTACTACTAAAAGTCAAATTGAACGGCCTTATATTCCCTAGAAAAACGAATTGAAAACTATTACCTCAATTGTCATTTTTAATTTGGTTGATATTGGAATATTGACACACTGATATATTCTGACAGAGCAGTTTTAACATTAATTTCAATATGTCCTCGACTTTAAATTCAATAAATATTGCAAGGTGCAGATGAGAGGGCGTGGGAGTTGATGATGCGGGGCTATTTAGTGACAGAACACTTGCATAGTTTATTTCCAAACGTGGATATATACATCTGAGTTACTTTGGAGAAAATCACTTATTTGTTATCTTTCGTTCCTAAACTTCTCAGTTATTAAATTCTTTCCTGTGGTAAAATGAAGCTTACACGACATGTGCACATGTCGAACATTAACAGAAATCTAGGATGCGTGATTAATTTGTAATTAATCAATATTTTCTTTGGACTGGATTCATGACGTTTAATTTCAGGACGAAAATAAGCGAAACTGCTTTTAAATGCACCATAAATTAGGGTTTTAAGGTATATATTTGAATCCATGCCCATGGATGCCTGTGATAATATATGCATGATCCTCACCGTGCACTTTCAACCAGCACACACACTACCACCCATCCCAATAGATTTAATTAAAAATCAATGTTTTACAAGTACTTCACTGCGAGTCAAAAGAAATTTGACCATGATTGAGATTTTTTTCTCTCAAGAAGACCAAACAAAGAGCATTTCAATTAATTGATCCTTGCTTACAGGAGTTATGTCTAGTTTTATAAAGGAACCTCGACACTTCCGTTCACTTTGAGAACGTGATATTTCCCAGACCCTCGATTTGGTCAGCTAGTTTTAAAGATGGCGACTAAAACATGGCGTTAATAGCCGAGAAGACCAAACATCCTTGCTTCTTTTACTCTTCTCTACTAATTTCTCTCTCGTAAAACACCTTGCTAGCCAGGTTAGTTTGTCTGCATAGGGTTTAGAGGCGCCTGCCCACGGGAAGGACCAAAACAATCACCGGTGTCAACTGAAGTACATAATACACAGATCTCCAGTTGGCGGGAATGGCGTAACCCCACACTGCGGGCTGGTATATATGTTCTCACTTCCTCTTCCTTTCTTTCCAGTTCTCTCTTTGAACTCACCTGTAAGTCAGGTATTTTATACATACATCTCCCCTCTTTTAATTTGATAACATCATTTGAGTTGTGCTAGAAAACCAAGGGATATATATATGACAGTTGTTCTAGCGTTCTAGGGCGGGGCAGCATTCGTTTCTAGTAGAAGTTTCAGGACACAGACTAATGTGAGGGCTGATTTGCTTGATTTCTTTGGAAGAGAAAGCTAGTAACCAACCATTGGTGAATGGTTTCTTTTCAACTGCGCAATGGTAGAAGGCAACGGCAAACCACTACCGACTACCTGCCAAGAAAACCTATATTAGTACAACTAACGTAAATAGAGATATGACACTGGATTGTGAGTCCCTCAGGCCTAAAGTTGTCTCACGTGTTACTGGGGTAAAAGAGGTCTAATGACTCTATATTGGGCATCAATGACGCCGTCACACTAAAGCCATTAGGACGTGTGGAGGTTGACACTCCCACGGATCGCGATGTTAAAAGTCACCTCTGAAAATCCACACTTAAGATTGGTACATGAAATGTTAGGACATTAAACCACGGAAACCTTGACATTCTGACAGATGAACTATATAGATACGATCTTGATCTTACTGAGATTTAATAAACACAATATACAGGGAAAGGTCATTTCACTACAGATAGCAAACATGCTGTTAATTATTCAGGTAAAGAAAGTAGAAGAGAACATGGAGTTACATTTGTTGCAACCCTCGAATTGCTAAATGTGTGCTTAGGTATAATCCTGTAAATGAGAGGATTATAGCACTTTGCTTCCAAGTAAACCAGAAAACATTCTGATAATACAAGTGTACGCACCTACCTCGGCATCGGAAGAGGATGATATTGAAGGCTTCTATGACGATCTACAACAAACCATAGATAACATACATAAAAGAGACATACTTGCCATAACAGGAGATCTAAACGCCAAGTTGGAGATAAAAGCACCAATAACAATGTGATGGGAAACAACGGTCTAGGTGAACAAAATGAGAGAGGAGAACGTCTTGTTGATTTCTGTGATCAGAATGGGTTTGTGATCTTGAACACGTTCTTCAAGCAACATCCAAGGCAACTGTATACGTGGTCATCGCCTAATCAGAAAAACAGAAATCAGATTGATTACATTCTTGTGAAGTAACGATGGAAATCATGCTGTATGTACGCGAAGACCTTATACATTTATATACTTTAAGGTTGCAACTAAATTGACAGTCATAGGCAGATCCATTGTGTACAAATCACAAGTCCGTAGCGTAATGGAGTTTGAATCACTAGGCTGGGCTAGCGCTTCACCTACTATCCTTGGATCGCTGGACAACATCCAAAGGAAGGCACTCAAAACCATTGGAGTTCATGAAGCTACTTGTCTATCGCATCTCAGCATCACAAGCCTAATTCACAGGCGACAGGTAGCAGCGGCCACGGTCTTGTACAAAATGCACACCACTTTCCACAAGATTTAGCAGCATTGCTCCCCACATCATGCATTCGACGTCTCTTATCTTATTCTTGTTCTCTTATTTATATTTTTGATGTTGTTCGCCATATTTTTCGGCTTTTATCTTATTCCTGTCCCACGCTGTCATTGGCTTTCATTGGCTGTCGTAAAACCCTGTCTTGTCTTGTCATTACTAATCAATAGGAATTTAACATTGATCGGAATACTATTAATAATTGAAAGTCAAGATGGAGTAGATTGTTTCAAACCCATATGCATATTTCTGCATTATATGAAGGAAAATACACACACATAATGGTCATATATTTTTATTCCCACGTTCTCGGATTCGTGTCCAATACTGTTTATCTCAATTGACATACTGGGGTTTGACATATTATCAATATACTAGCTTATTAATGATGATTGATATTATGTTATATTTAAACATCTCGTTCACGTAGCGCACTTCGGTTATACATTTATATACGCAAGCGTCATTTCTGTAGTAGAACTGTTACTTTCTATCATAGCATCCTTTTACTAGGCATTGCTATAGCTATAAACATTCATATGCGGACATGGCACTGTCTATTTCGATTTGGATCAGATTTTTTTTCTCGCTCAATTGAAACTGATTCATCTTAAAGGTCATTGCTATTGGTTTAAATTGGTCTATCAGACACAGACAATTGAATTAGGTGGTTCTTGCTTGGAATTGAGACTAAACTGCAGCTCGGAAAACAATTTGATCAAACTTTATACATAATCGGCCGAGTGCACCAATGACGGGTAGCTGAAGAATAGCGCTACCTCGCTAGTAACTGAGGCGTAACCCAACATTTTAAGAGCGCCAATGCGGGGTAAGGCTACTAGGCTAGTAACTGGCGGGTAATTTACGCTAAATGTTATACCTGACCGGACCCAAGAGTAAGTTGGGGCATAACGTGTTATGCCACAAGTCAGTCGATTCTAGCAGTAGCGTAAATTTGTTGTGAACATTGGAGAGGATGATTCGCTGATGCTGAAGGACCAATTGCGCTTGCATGCCCAGGTGGTGTCTATTTGAAGTCGAATTTGACCCCTCATTAGCTGAAAGATTTTGTATTTTTGAAAATCCATTCATGCAATTTGGTGATTTTTTTAGTCAAAATTTAGATCACAACTTCTTTTGCCCATTCAAACACTAATCGCACCGACTTTGGGTCATATTTTAACTAAAATGTACTAATTGTCCAAGGATCTTAAATAATGACTAAATAAATAAACTTATTATTGTTTTTATTAATTAAAAACTGATTAAACCAAGTTTAAACATTATTTTGAGTGAAAGAAGAAAAAATAACATATCGTGCCGTGCGTGGACTGGGAATCGAACCGGGGTTCTGCGGTTTACAAGCGAAGGACACGGTATCCACGCCACGGACGTATTTGTGTTAAGAGATGTGTTATAATTGTATATAATTGTTTCCATCGGGTGCTTGTGTTTGTCATTAAAATTGTGCTTTTTGGTGCAATGTTTGTATGTGCCCCTCGCCCAAAATATGTTTGTAATGTCATGATAGTCCTTATTTTTGAAAAGCGGTAACAAAACTTCGAAACTTTTGACCATAAAATGGCATCATTTCTTTTTCCTGATCGCAGGCCGACTCCACGTGATTCTTGATTTACACTCACCTATGACCTAGCGAGTGACGACACGCTTTTAATATTACGGAGGACTAATCACGTCAGAATTTTACATTAAACTATAGGTTAACACTTGGCATATGCGCCAATTAATTTTTTAAAGGGACGATGCTGATTAATGTGGATATTTACCTCGCTAGTTGCTATTCTGGTGTTATTCGCCAGTTATGTTCTAAGAATTACATCGTTAGTAAGTTATGCTACAGTTAGAGCATAACTACTAGGGAGGTAGCGCACCTCCCTATTAAGTTACCCGTCATTGGTGCACTCGGCCGAATGTGTCATCTTTTTGATACTTTGGTAATATCGTAAGCACTTTAAAAAAAACTGTGATAACGTCCTGCCTGCAGTTAACGTCAGCCATAGTTGGAGTTCAAGTTGGAATTCTCTTACATGCTTCTTATCAGTTGGTATCCTATGAAACCGCTCTTGCAAGTTCAGTTTTGCCAACCAACCATCACTCAACAAAGACGGGGGAAGGTACAAATAACAAAGAGTCTATGACCTGATTCTGACGTCACACCTCCAAAAGGTCAAATCGAGTCATTAGTCTGCTGATAAAAGGTGTAGAAACAACTGAAAATTCCAGGCTATTATTTCTTGTGTTGAGATCGAAAGTTTAACTTCATATTATTTATCACCAACACAGATGAACTTTCATTCTAACTTATTGTCCTTGTTTGCAAGGAAAGAGTGAGTCATTACTTTTCTTACATGCGATTTTGAGCAGATTAAAAATGCTGCAAGCCAATAAAGGTAGATGTTCTGATTGCTGGCCCGATTTTCTACATGATGTTTTCAATATTACATGAAAGGTCATCCTTAAAATTGTCGCATTCCAAAGTTTGAGGTGCATAACTCCAATTGTTCTTATTTTAGAAGAACAAGGTAACAAGAAATTGTCTATTGAGTAGTACACGAACTGGCGGGTGGTTAACCATCTTTGGCAGCAATTCACTACATTTTAACCTATCATTTGTGTTGAATTTGTTTATACACAAACCCTATGGGAAATTGTGTGTCAATGTTATACAACCGTTAAATGTTACAACGGTTATGTTAATGTTGACGCACAGAATTTATAACAACTTTTATGGCCACATACATAAAAGGAACATAGGTTCTCATTACTGTCGAAACACCCGTATGTCTACACATGAGTGATATTATAGACAAAATGGTAACACAGTTGCCACGAATTAATATTCTATGTTTATCTCAGTGTGGGATTTGGCATTTTATCAATTATTTATACGACTCTTTGATGTAGAGTACTAGTAGTATAGGCCCTACATACATTTATGCAAGAGTCATTGCAGTTGAACATATATTATTGTTTTATTATTTTCTATCAAAGCATCCTTTTACTTGACAGTGACATACATAGGTATATACTGAAATGGTCGTACTGCCTCTTTCGATTTGGATCATAGTTGCTTTATTTGTTTTCTCGCTCAATTGAAATTGATAAATTAAGAAGGTCATTCATATTGGCTCTACGGATACACATTCGTCTATCCGAGACAGACAATTGAACTATGTTGGTTCTTGCGCAGTAATTGATAACTAAATGAAACAGAGGAAGCAAAGTTTAATACTGATTTTCAAACCTCACGCTACGTGTCATATTTCGGGAATCACAAACGACAAGAGGCCAGATGAGAAACCGTACATCGCTTTCTGGAATGAAACAATGCCTCACTATGCAAGACCATAATTATTATCTACAATCTTTTTGACCGTCTGTCTGAAAATTATGTTTCCCGATATTATATTCATCTTGTTGCTTAAAAGCCTACACTGAGAAATTGAATGTGGTCATTTGCAATTCTCCAAAACCGACAGATGTAACTACGGTAGCTTAGTATTTCACAAGCCATAGACCGAAAAATATCTATAACTTAAACCATTAGTGAATGCGGTCACCTTATGTCTTCTTTCTTATTTTTCTAATGTCTGAAATGGATATGTTATCCAACATGTATAACTCTGAAGTGGCTCCGTTACAATTGACACCGTAAGTCAACAATCACAAGGTATAAATGTATTACTAAATGTACAGGGTGTCCCTAAAAAGGTGCCCCTAAAAAGGTTCCCGTGATCCACGTCATTGCCCCAATTGATAACTCAGTATTTGGATATGCTTATATACTATTATATTTTTAATATTTAGTTGGGTTTCAAATGCGTTCGGTTTGATTGTATTTGCTCTTTCCAATCCAACAATATCGGATACTTAAAAACGTGTTGTGCTTATCACTTAATAATCAGTATTAGTAATTGACGTTGATATGAGCTTCAAATGACTAAACTACCTTTCAAATGCCGTTAGTTTTGTCTCATGATCATGTGCCTTATCCTAACTAACAACATTCTTGATTAAAGTTGATCACTAATAAAGTCAACATTTTTTTTATTAAGCGTTGAACATAACAGCACTTTACACATGGATGTTTTATGTTTAACAAAAACCTGGCACAATTTGATTTGGTTTGCTTACGTGCAAACAAGCACGTCGACAAAACAAACTGCATACGAAAGATTATTGAAATCGTGAAGCTCATGTAAACACCAAATCCAAATACTAAATATTTAAAGATGAAAATGACACATTCCTCAAAAACATCTTTTGAGGGCTCGTTGTAGATCAACCATATTTTAAGTTTTTCAATAAAATAATGGCAGTTTTTTGATGAAATAATGGCCCCAGGGTATATACAGGGCGGAATATACTCCGCTATGTATGGTTTCCCCCCGTGGCCTAGCGGTAGATCGTCTGCCCCTGAACCCAGAGGTCCGGGGTTCGAGCCTCGGGGGAGTGGGGGCACTTTTCCCCCTCGCTATTTGGCCGCGAAAAAAATCGTTGGAAAAGGTGCCTCGGGAGTTAGGGTTAATGAAATGTGTCTCTGAAAGAATTCGTTCACAAACATTAGCTCCTTTTATAACAAAACAATATCGTTAATTGCTCGGAACAGAAACAAATATAAATGTATACATATATCATTCTTGTTTTCAGTTCTTGCGGATGCCAGTAAACATTGTTTCAAAATGCTGAAGTCATTAAGCTCTGAACAGGTATATGGCTTTAACCAGACAGTCAATGAACAAAATGTTGGATTGTCAAAGGAGATTTGAAATAGGTCCAAGTAACATTGCACTATGCACTAACATTCAGCTGGACATGCGACTGTGCGTCAAAAACCACATTTACAATTAGCGGATAATACATGTAGCTATTGATTCTGTGCTCCTAAGTTTTTATCAAATGTCGGACGGGTTGAACATGTATGTCTAGATGACCGGGATCGGGTATGTGAAGCGCATTGAATTCTGGATAATCCATGACTATAGGAAGTACTTCTATATCAGACATTTCGATACTTAACACTGAGAGGCTGTAAGATGTTCCTCAATGATCTTATACATGATGCATACAGGATGCTGATTGGAGTCGAGTTTTGCAGTTAGGACCAATGATCGGAATACATTAAATGGTTATAGGATTGGGTATCGTGGCTATTACCTATAAAACATCAATCTCTATCAGCGGTGGAACATGATAAGTTCATATAAAGATATGTAGATAGACGTAATATTAAAAGTAATGATTCTTCTTTGATAAATGCATGTAGCAGAGAGATGGTAGTAACCCTGATAAAGGTGCAGTGGAGGCAATTGAAACATTAACTCTGCTAACGACATTCCAACATTTCACAAAATGTTTCACAAATGTCAAAAGTATTGAATTTCATTTCCGAATTCGGAATCCCCATGATAAATGCATTGAAATAATTACAAACATGTCTAGTATTGGTTCAGTAATTCTTGAGATAGACTTTAAAAGTTGGGAAAGGTTTCTGAAAAATAGGTTTCGAATGGTAAAACTAATAGTCGCGTGGAATGTGTTAAGGATATAATGTAAATTAGTGTACTTTGGTACATTTTACTTGCACGAGACAGTGACGCAAATGCGTCATATGATTCACTGATGGTAGTGAATAAATGCTCCGTGGCGTGTACACACACGTAGGAAGACGGAAAATACACGTGCGTACGTAAATGATGCGCCTGTAAAGATATGTCACTGTCCGGAGGACATAATCGTTCAGGTTAAAATTGGTAACAAATGATACATTGTACGTATTATGGTGCTTATCATTTGTGAAATCACCTTCCCCCATATGTTTTATCATTAAACACGCTATGCTCATTACATTCCAGTTGCCTGTAAGGTTTGAGCCCAAGTTTGATCCAGCCAACACCATTTACCGCATGCTGGGGGACCTTGAGTGTGGCAGCGGTGGAACTAGAAACAAGCCTGAGGGGCTGCAGTATTGCCACATGACTATTTCCACACGTGGTGATTTCCCGCAGATTTGGGCTAGTTTTAAAACTGAAATCTGCTCTTTGGATAATATAATGTGATTTTTTCCCCCGAAATTTGAACATTTGTTTTGATAAAATATGATATAGCACTAATTTTGTTACGACAAATTGAAATTAAAAGTTGGAATTTGTTATCACAAGAACATTTTCAAAAGTAGTATATATGGCTTCTAGTTACACCAACACCAAAGAGCCTAGAGCTATGCTTAGGATAGCGGTAGAAATGGTAGCACGCATGCTGGCAAGACACAGTTGGTGTAAAATAAATCAGATAAATGGTGTAGGAGGGGATAATTTATTACCCTGGATATGTCATCAAAGACGTGGTCAAGAAAGTTGGATTTTATACAGGGCACGGAACCGTAATGTTTAGTGCCTTAATGAAGCGTATTTTACAATCAGGAGCACATGTTGTATTGATTCTTTTCTAATGCGAATGTGGAACGGATTCAATGTTTTAATGTTGTAGGTGACCAGTATAAGAATGATAACATGGTTAAATTGGTACCACTACTGAGTACAGTTAAGGGGAGGGAGTCGTTGTTGGTCAGATATTAAAATTCAGTGCTTCGGACAAAAGTGAAATATTAGCACAGTAGAAAACTGCTAAGTCGCTGCTTTAAAATGCTTTTTGTTTGAGGTAAATTGGATTTTCGGTTCTGACGTTATTTGGTCAATTGTGTTTCGAGTGTCTCAAAATATCGGTGGTGTTTTGTATACATTTGTATGTAGAAAACGCTTACCCTGCGATTTTAACATTTTCAGTTTTAATTAATTGCACATCATAAATCATCAAAATGTCAACGTAATTTCTTATGTATTTCCTAATTTTTTCACCCGGCTATTTTTAAGCCATTTAGCTTTTTAAAAAAAATGCTAACATAATTGCTATTTTCACCCAAAATGGGTCAAAATGTGTCTAAATTCATGCTCTTCCATAATTGGAGAAAAAAACCATGATATCTCGTGCGAGTAGACGATTATTTATGTTGTATGCTCTTCGCAAATATGCTGCCCCAGTTTATGACATGCGGACCATTTTCAAACCAATATCCGACCAATTTTAGAATATGCTTGTGCTGTCTGGCATCCTGCGCTTACTAAAAATCAAAGCTACCAGATTGAAAGGATTCAAAAATGCACTTGCAAAATCATCCTTGGTAACAACTATCAAGACTACAAGTCTGCGCTTAGCGAACTCAACATCGCCCGTCTTGCCGATCGCAGGGAAGAATTAGTTTTGATGTTTGGTCAGTAGGTCCTCAACTCTGAAAGACATCGCCACCTTCTCCAAGAGAAGATATCCATTAACCACAATCTCCGTCGCAGCAACATATTTCCCAAACCCTGTGCAATACCAATAAATACCAAACATCCACCATCCCTTACATTATAAAAAAGCTCAATAGCGTTTTGGATGATTAATGTATTTTGCTGATGTTTGTATTTCATTTTTATTGTATTAAGCTGGTGTGCATTGTAAAGCCGGCTTTTTCAGCTTATGCTGCCTGCTGGCTATTTTTTATACCGTGAATAAATAAATAAATAATAAAAAGTAAATTCTTTCAAGGAAACGCTACCATTGTGAATGATGCGAATTAAAATATAACGCTCGACCAAAATACCCCTAAATACGTAATTCCCCCGAAGCCCAAAATAAACCAGCCTAAATGCCCTGTCACACTGCTGCATATAGAGCTACATGTAACGCATGCCCGACGTTTTAGAAAGTAGGTGTATGTTCGTAAAAAAATAACTTTCCGAGAACATGTTATAGCCCGGCGGATCGTGGCACGAGACAGACCCGCTAGGCACGTGTGGTAAAATTAACTCAAAATAGAATTAAACAATTTCGATTTTCTTTCTTAGTTAGGCTGCTATCAAAAATATACTCGTGTTATATCCCATATGATCTTCGCATTCAATCTTTGATACTGAATAAGCATAATTGTAACGGCGTATAGCATATATCTTTATTAATTTAGAATTAAGTTAGAACTTAGAAATCAAAGTAAATATGTTATTGCCATGTACTTAACCTGTGTTCAACTCTCTAGCTGATGTTAAGGTAGACAACATCTAACCATTTATTTTTTACACAAAAAAGTAATAGTGTATGCAATACACAAGATGATGTGAGCGCAATTATCGCACGTCCTTTGAGTTAGCGACCTGTACTTCTGTCTTTTAATATTTAATTGAGATGTGGAACTCTACGGGTTCGATTGAGAAATTGGAACAAAATTCTTTAATGACATACAGATTGACCTTAAACCTACTAAATGGCATCGATTTTTTTCTGGTTAAAGAAAATACCTTTTCTGGATAATGAATTATATTGAACTATTTAAGGGGGGGGGGGGTCTAGGGTGAGAAATATGTGTTTTTGGCTAGGTAAGGAAATATGAGATATCGCATACATCATATGCAGTAAAATGTTAGCTTCAACATGCTTTTTATTTGACTGAAATCGGACATTTCGTTTTAATGTTGTGTTTGAACAAAGTTATATCGGTGACGTATCGGTGACCCTGTATGGTTACCATGGCAACCAGAGCAACATTTTAGGTCAATTTTGAAAGTGTGCGATATAGGCTATATTATGGTATATAACACTTATCGGTCCAGTTTTGGGAGAGTTGTTGAAATCGATATTCTATATAGGGCTTTTGACCCCAAACCTCCCCCTTAAGAAATATGATAATTATTTAAACAAGTTCGGTGTCGTAAATACAAAAGAGAAACTTTATTGGAATATGACCTCAATCGAACCCAGGACCTCTTGCAGGGCAAACGCCTTATCCATTAGGCCACAAGACCTATACATGTTTAAGCTTTCTGAAAAAAATATGAACATGTGCAATTTAGATGGAATCAAACGGTTTTACCCCGTTATTCGAACTCTGAGAGACTGATACCAATGTAACAGGATCTTTGAACCGATTCATATGAAATGAATTTCCCACATAGCTGTTGTACAATTACTTACAGGTAAGTTACACTAAGATTATTCAGTGAGCACAAATCAATGAGTAGTTGACCTGCGCATAATGGCGTAGTAATAAACATCAGGTAGGTAAGTGCGCTGTGTAAGACGACGTTGCGAAAGCAAGGCTACACACACACACAAATAAATAATAACAATTACAAATCACACTCTCAATTATCAAAACATTGACACTAGATTATTTTTTATCATATCATCGATTGTACACACAAAATAATATAACTTAACTGAGACCGAAACAATTCTGTCCACTTTAAATTTGTACGCTAGGTTATGTTGAATTTAGTTCTGGCGTAGGCTAATGCAAAGACACATATTATTGCTGCTAAAGGGTTTGTACGAGTACATTTTAAAATCTAATATTTTCTTATTTTTCAACCGCTCGTTTTTATTTCAACGTATGACCAATCGTGCAGGTTGGACAGTCTTTTAAAAACATGAAATTGCTGCAATAGGCTTGCAATTAAACTGGTGTTAAAACAAACGATTGTAGTAAGTGAAACCACTGTTGAAATAATAAGGCAGTACCTTTGTTATTTATGAAAAATAAAATGGTTTTATATGTAATTAAATCGGACAAACAACATTTAGTATACATTATATTCTGTAACGGTTAATATATGAAATTAATTTAGTATTATTATTCTGAATGAACGGTTATATTTGAGTAAAGACTAATATATACAGTTTTAACTTTATTAGTTATGGACGATGTCACCTGTAACGTCAAAACAGTAACGTCACAACAATCAATGTATGTTTCCCCATTCATGGAATGGAACCGGGCACTAAACATTGTTGATCAACAAGAGGTGACATGGTCTATACTCAAATATAAAATTATTCAGATATAAAAGCATTAGCTCATCGTTAAACATGCACATATTAACGCCTTGTATTGCTTAGATCTCCTGATCGGCCTAAGAAATGGCTTACATTATCATACTATCCAGTAGTAAATAACCATTGTGTTTTTGCGTCACGAGCACGGATTTTGCCTAGAGTTTGCTCAGTGAAGTGTAGTATGAGAAGTTGCCGCTGGTGATTGATTTTGCTTGAGGCCTTGCCTGTATGGTAGACCGCCATATCTGCATTTTTGTCATTTTAAAGAAAATATGGAATTGTTGCTTATAATCAATGCCTCCTATTTCAAAATGAGTTTTTATTTTATTTCATAAGACCCTTTCAATTCCTTATAATATGAGTTTACTTTAACATTTAAATTAAAACGTTTACTAAAATATCATTTAAGAACTTCTTATCTACCTTTTGTCACGTGTATATATTTACTCACCTATAAGAAGTAATTATGGAGTCATTATTTGAAGTAGCTAGCGAAGTATAAATGGCAAACGCCTTACTATAGCAAATCGACGCCGTAAGCACGCTTAAATTCCCTACGCCACACCATAGCTGCTCCTATTTCGTGACAATGCATTATTAGTTCATTAAAATCACCATAAATGCTGATTTTTAAATGTTTGACCAAAAATCCTTTTTATTGGCTTAAAATTTGCTGCATTCGTTGCAAATTCAGTTTTTTGTAAAAAAACCCGCTGAAATTGGTCCAAATTCATCTTAAAACAATTCTCTAGGAAGAGGTTTTTATTTTTTAATTTTTTAATTTTTTAATAAGTGACCATAAAGGGCCGATTCTTATGATTTTGGAGGTAACAATTTTTGTTGGCACTTTTGGTCAATAATTCAAAAAAAAAATCAGATATTTAAAAAAAAATCAAAACTAACCTAGAGAATTTTAATAAGATTATAATAAAATAAGAACGAACAAAATTGACAAAATATATATTTACTTATCTTTACAGAACCTAAAATAGGTCAAACACCGTGTTTATTATCATTTTCTCCAAACGTTCATTTTTATGGTTGGATTCATTGAACCCTTTTCGTCAAGAAAATGTTTACTTTTAAATAGATTAAATGGATAAAGAAGAAGTTACTGCAGTTTTACGGAGGCTATACCTGAGGGTTCACACCCCCTTAATTGACCATATTTACATTTACTCACGTCCAAGTGATTATGATGATTGATAAAAGAATTATCGCTAATTACGCTGCAAGGAACTGTCATCCCGAACATACTTAAAAATGTGGTTTACATGAATAGCAGATTGACAACTTGAACTCGGCTAAGATTAAATTGGACATTTGGAATATTCTTTTAAATTCCGATAATTTTGCTTGCTGGTTTGGATTGGAGGCAAATCTCACAACCATTTGTACATTATTAAACGACTATGAAAAGACAAGCGTATATGAAACTCATCTTAGATTCCATTTGTTAATAACAAAATCTTATTTTAATCCCTCATATCCTATAAAAATACATTAGTAACAGGTGGTAGTGGATTTGGTATAGTAAGCGAAATAGAAAAACACCACTCTTTTGATTATAAATGTAGGGAAAATCGCGACAGTTAACATGGTTAAATACATATCAATTTAAAGCTGTCATACCACGTCTAAAGTAATGGTAACGTATCTGACACGGCACTCCATATTTCACCATTTAAACAACTCTTAAACAGATGCAATGCGATAGCTGTACGTGTAATTTATATCTATCACGAACGCGATAAATCGACGATATGGATTATAACCCGTGTTCTGCAGCCTTCACATTTACACGATATGGATGAGAACCAATGGAAATTGCAGTATTTTCACGCCCTAAATGAAAAGTTCAGATTTTGTTCATCATGATTCCTTCCGGTGTCGAGAGAAAAATAAACAGGGGCAAGGATTCACCACGCAGTATGCCGTGGGCGCAATAATACTACTTCTAATGATAATCCCAATATTATGCGCAATTTTATTGCCATACTTAATACATTTATATCAATATACTTATTATATTTTCACCGCACTGTATATTTTGCGGTTTTCTTACAAAGGTAAAACACTCTATCATCATTTGATAGCCTTTAATATGCGCCAACTGAAAAGATTTGACACCATTTTATGGCATGTCTTACATAATTACGTGTGGAAATTCAGTGTATTAAACTTCAGATTTTCTCGATCAGAATCGGCTGCTTACTCTGATACGTATAGTAGAGCTGCATACAAAATGCTAACCGTCTTTATACGATAACTGTCTTTTAACGAATTCAAGTTAAAAACGGAACTGCAATCGTTTATTTCTCCGAATGTACCATATTATATGAAATATTTTACGCTGCAAAAAATATCGTCACCTCGTCTGTTGAGCTGCAATCACGAATGGCAATCACCACTAGAGGGTACAACGCATTTAATGAATGCTATATATCAGGGTTATAGTTTGAGATGTCAATTTTGAAATCAACCTCTGGGATCTATCCACTGTAATCCCATCATGCAGCAGAGAAGCACTTTCAAATGGAATATTGGAGCTAATTCAACACAAGTTTTAAAAATGGTTAAAACAAAATGGTTCAGCAATAAGATAAGAGGAATAAGATCAGTGGGACTTTTCTTATCTGCGTGAATATCTGGATTTGGACTAATTATTTCTCAATACATCGATACCAAAAATGTCCAAAAGTCTCATCATTTTTTAAGCACTTTGAAACATTGTAGATATATGTGAAACCAGCAGCATTAGTTAGATGTTATTTAGCCTTTTATCAAGGCGCTGTGGTGGAGGTTTGTGGCTACTTTTATAACAGTGTGAGCACCCTCTATAAAAAATAGTGTAATACAACGCCTTTCCTCAAATAATGACAATGATCAACCCTTCTCCTAATTTAATGTGTGTTTTTTCTTCAGATTTTGTCTATAATGCATCTGTGAACCATAGTTACATATATGTTATAAAGCTCTTGAGGAAATATCAGGGCCCTATTTCATAAAACTTTAAGATCTTTTTAAGTTGCATTAAAGGTAGATGTTCGGATTTTTGGCCCGATTTTCAATATGATTTTTTTTTTTTCATGAAAGGATTTCCTTAAAATTTTCAAATTCCAAGGTTTGAGTTGCATATCTCTAATGGTCATACTTATAAAAGCACACTGTCACAAGAATTGTGCCCATTGAGTAGTACACAAACTGGCTGGTGGTAAACCACCTTTGGCAGTAATTCACCACATTTTAGCCTATCATTTCTATGGAACATTTGTGGCCCCTAAGATTTTACAGACATGATGAGAAAAATATGGGGATTCTTCTGATATCAAAATATCATGATGTGAAGAAAAAAATCATAGTCCCAAAAAGTGATTGGAATATAAACCTCTAAATGAGAATTCATTCTTATAAAATCCTGGAAATTCTTTTTCAATCCTGAACTCTTCTTAAGTTAAGAAGATTCGTATCTTCTATTTCATAAACAACTTATCCTAAACAAGCATATCCTTCTTAAGTTTATTCTTAACTAACTTGTCAGAAGATTTCTTAATATTACTAAGGAATTATTTTTAAGTTCTAAGGTTATATTCCTCTTATCCTAAGAAGAGTTTTAATTTTAACTTACGAATCTAAAAGGAACTCTTCTTAACTTACAAACTTACGATTAATCTTAAGGGTTTTACAATTCGGCCTTACATATTGGAGCCTTCGTTGAAGTCTACAATAAAGTTGGATTGTGGTCACATCTTACAAATAGTACATAACGAGTTAAATTGAGGCGATGGTGCGACATTTTATTATGAACCGGACGGTTATTTTGCAAGCGTTAATACGTAGAATTCGAAGAATGATACAATTCATGATAATATGTTCATGTACGTCAATGGTATTATGTAAATGGTGCTTCTAATTAGCTAGCTAACGAAACGGACTAATCATGTTAATATGTTCCCGTTATTATGTATCAAATAATCACCGTTGAATGCTTGTTGTTCTATATAAATGCATTTATTCTATTAGGGTATATGTTTTTATAGAAAACTGAATTCGTACAACAGCTTTAATGTATTTCATTTTATATCTAAGTCAAGACTTCAAATCCGTCAAAATAGTGTGTTATATATAATGTGTCAGTATATATATTTCGAAGAATAATATATTGAAAAGGGGATTTACAAATAAATGAACGTGTTAGACCCCATTTTATCAAGGACATATTCACCCGTGCTACGAATTTATCACTTTAAGACGAGCTTTGCAAATAACGAAAATGTAATAACGTAATTGAATATCTCGGCAAGTGTCTTATTACTACGAATTAACACTATTCAATGTTAACCACACAACATTTGAGGGCATTACTCTACTTGACTTGTACTATAATTGTGTGAAAGTTGTCATTCTGCTAATCATCCAATGAAACCTGATGCAGTGTATTAAGGGAAATCAAACGTTAGCCTCAGAGTAGAGTTGTGTACCAGGTGTGAAAACCAAGTATGAAGTAACAACAATGAGTCTAAAGCCCAGCCGGGTCGCAATTTTGTGTTCGTATAGTGAGTTGAGTATTAAAAAAGGAATTAAGTGAATTCATTTTTTTTGCATCTGGGTCAACAATAATATTCCCAATGCAGTGTTGCACAGAAATACCGGCATATGAATACGTACATTATATCTTTAATCTTATGTAGTAATAATGAGTTCAATATTTATTTGAAATTAAGACATACGAGGCTTTAGTACTTTGAGTGAACCATACAGACAAAACCAATTGATTAACCTTCGACCCGTATTATGATGCAAATGTCTCTCTTCTTTGGACGTACACGTGCTGAACTATTCCATTTAGTGTTAAAGTCCGTTTACACTGTGCCTATGTTTAACGTAATCATGTCTAACATAGAACTAGAAAAGCTTAAAAATACCCCTGGTATTGTACACCTTCATTGTAACAAACAATAGAAATGGACAGGGACTGTCAAAAGAACACGATTATTCCTCTGAAATCGTCATTGAAAATTTAGTATAATGATGTACACTGAAGTTTGTATTGTAGTACCCGTGTGGATGACATACCCCTTATATATCTCTTGTGGCACACTGCTACTGCTACAAGATAATCATCATGAGTGTATGTAGTTACACGAACGCGTCCAGGGTTTCGTGTTAAAACGCCCGAGGCAAAATATCACAGATACGTCATCGATTGGATTTGATAAGGTTACTTGTCAAGAATCCCAAGATCATTATCAGAAGGTGACACAAAACAAGTAAAACATTGTTAGATAATAGGTCATAAGCATAGGCAACATAAGTGGTTGCATCAACTCCCATGTTGTCTTCACTATCTCCCGATTAGGGAGTGACCCATTTCTATTATTGATTCATATGTTAATATAATCCTCTCTCGATAAGTTATCAAACTCTTTCAGCATAGCTGAGAACAAAAGACTCACAATACTCACAGAATTATGTTCTTACCCATTAAGCTCTTTGTATCCGGAAAAACGAAGACATATTATCTATTCTAAACGAATCAAACAATAATACTTACCAAAGTGTATTCACCATTCCAAACATATCAATACATAAGTACATAGGCTTATTAGACTTCAGAGAAACTTAAAAGAATGTAAAAATTAAGCTAAAATAAATTAATTTTTCAGATAATGTCTTCACATATTTAAAAAAAAAATCAGTTTACGTGTTTTTTACAACATTCTATTTTGATGCAAAAGCTAATAAGCCTATAATAAACAGTTCGTATATACCAGATTACTTTAATTGCAAGACTTGATGTTCTATTCAACTGGCAATTAAACTTTCAAGCATTGAAGAGCTGCTGCTGCAGCTACTGTGAATACAAATATCATTATGTATAAACACACAATTTCAAGCACTTGACGTTAGCAGATGCGATACTTTAACAGCTAACCTTTAAATACAATGTAATTCAGCAAACTGCTCATGCGAAATGCTCAGCTTGTATAGGTGAGAGACTGGTTTCAAAAGGTTGACATTAAAGACGGTTCCTATTATTTATAGGATTAGTTCAAGACTTTAATCTGACCTCACCATCACTCTTAAACATAACAGTTTGACTCGGTCGAAGTACCCTAAGTGCGCGGTTGTTGTTTTGGTAATCATTGAACTTTTACCGGTTTTCCAGCTAACTTCTGCTTAAAATTCATCAAACAATTGACATTGTTTTATAGTCTAGTGATTGAGGCTTTCTTTTTCCTAACACTATCATTGCATTAAGCTACACCTGGTATGTATTTGTTACACCTTCTATGATTATCTCACACTCTCCTCATCTTACACGCTTACAGCTTACAATCAAGTTACACCGATCAATGTGATTTTGAGAAGGCTGTTGGTTGGTACTATTCGGTTAACTGAAACGAAAACGTGTGAAACCAGTCGTTTGCTTATATGTGTCGAATCATTAGTTGCGTGCAGCGTTCGAAATAACGGTCATCAGGTCATCCGAAATGACGGATAACCAGTTTTTCCTTGCCGATGATCCGGTTGATAACCACAATTGTGTTGACACCAAAAATGTTTATATAAAATGATGAAATACTACTGCTAATTTGAGCTCAAAATTCCATTATTTCACAAATGTATACTTCCGTGGTAAATTGTAACCAGTAAATATGATTACGCGTACGAAGCCACGTGTTATGGCTACGAATATCTGACCACTATCATTTTTCCCCGTTGTACGAGCCGAACTGTAATCAAGAATATAGTCTCATCTATCGCTTGGAAGCGCGACAAGTTAATTTCAGTATTCAATGCTTACAACTTCGCCTTCGTAAACAGTGATATTTCACTTCCGGTTTGGAAAATAGCGAAACAAGCATCGATCCATTACTTTCTTCGGTGGCAGAAACGCTTAAAATATGATATTTGAGATTTTCCAGTGAACAACTGAACAAATGCGGATAACCAAAATAACCTAAAATGTTGGCGGATAACCAAAATCTCAACCTGGGTTATCCACTGGATAACCAATTTATTGTTCTTATTTCAAACGCTGGTTGCGTGTACCAAGGCAGGTAGTAGATGTGGAGCTGAATCGTATAGATTAGCCCCATTTCTACCTGCCATGCGTGCACTTAGTCACTCGGTATAACCGAAAACCGACAACCGTAGAGGGCATATTCTACATCGATATCAAAGCAAAGACTGCGTTAATATCACAACGTGCGTGTATATGTTATCACCAAATTGGTTACATGTGAGAAAGTCATACAGTCACTGATCCTTGTCGCTTGTGGTATCCACAGGGTCTGCTTAAAGCTACGGGCAGGTGTGTGTTTGTGCATGGAGCAATGGACGTGGGTGATCGTAGTATTAGTGAGATCTTTCAGCCGAATAGAATGTAGTATCCGGCGTATCTGAATAGTCACATCGTCAATGGTAAATGATTGCATCGGGTATCGGATCAGATCATCACGGAAATTAGACGATTCCATTACAAACGCTGACATTTGAAATACAATATAAGAAGTGCTCAATTTCAACGTGACTTTTATGCTGACATTCAGGAGAAGTTGTCAAAATGAGCAGTGCAATTTCTTTATTGTGAAAACGAGCAGTGTAATTTTGATTTTGTCGAAACGAACAAACGTGTCGTATTTTTTTGCAAATAGTACTGTATGATCTTGAAGGGAGATCATTCATCATCTAGTATTCTACATTTAGTGTATGTGTTACCGTTAATAATGTTCTAAACTTGGAGAGTAAGCTGAATTTGTTATTGGAATTTTGCGTGATCGAGAAATAAAATGTCATCACATTTTGTAATTTGGCGATGAAATGTCTCGAGGTAAAGAAGAAGCATGCGAGTGAGTCAAACGAAATAGAATTGACCCTCAGTAGAGTGTGATGTCAACTTTTTTTCATTTTGTAATATTGGTTGTTCATTTGTCAATAAATAATACTACAAAGGGAACTTTACACCTTTGCACACAAAAAAATCAATTAATTGATCCTTGTTAACAGGAGTTATGTCTATTTTGATAAAAGAACCACGACATTACCGTTTACTTTGTGAAAGTGGTATTTTCCCAGACCCTCGATTTGGTCCGCTAGATTTAAAGATGGTGACTAGAACAAATGACGTGGGGACACTACGCCTTCCTGCGATTCTCCATGAATGACATATTTGATGACTTAGTAAATACTGCAATAACGATGCACAGAGCTATCACACTGCTACAATGACAGAACTTGTCACACTCAAAAACCTATTTTTATCACCTTATTTGATTTATCTATTTTTCAAGAAGACCAAACAAAGAGCAATTATCTTTGAAAAAAATCAATTAATTGATCCTTGCCAACAGGAGTTATGTCTAGTTTAATAAAAGAACCACGACACTTCCGTTCACTTTGAGACCTTGATATTTTCCCAGACCCTCAATTTGGTAAGCTAGTTTTAAAGATTAAAGCATGGCGACGTGGGGACACCACGCCTTCCCGCGCTTCTCCGTGAATGACAGATTTGATGACTTAGTAAATACTTCAATAACGATTCACGGAGTTACCACACTAAGCTACAGTGACATAACTTGTCACACTCTAACACTTACTTTTATCACCATATTTGATGTATTTCTCAAAATAGATCACGACCTTCAATTTCCGAGAATAAAACTTGTACTTTTCATTTGTCAGCTTATATTAATCTACACTTGCCTGTTTTTTTTGCCAATCATTGATATCGAGCTATATGATTTATTTCGATAAAGTCCTGTGAGGCTTTTGGAAAGAAATTGCGAGCTCTAGATGTAAATACAGATCCTAAAGAAATTGCTGTGTATTTATCACATGTTTTCATCCATTGGTTCTCATTTCGGCCGGTTAGAAGTCACGATTATATCTCTGCTTTCAATAATCCAAAGCTCGCATGTGTTTTTATACATGTATATATATGATCCATTTGGATAAGGCTTCCGTGTAGTGCAACATTGCTACTGGAACCGTATGCATTCATTAAATAAAGGATATTTATTTTAAAGCCCAATCTTCACACTTAAGCTCATGAAATGAAAAGGAATCATTTGCTATTATTTGATACCAAACATGACATGGTTTGTGATAAAAATATTCTTTTGACGAATCCAATAAATCGTACTTACTAGTTACGTTTCGACTCCTTACTGAGCTGGAGTCTTCATCTGACTGGCAACCTTCTGATTTGTCCTATTGGTTTTATAGGCACGATTCTCGCCGATAGAGGGCGGAGTTTATGACATAGTTTGCTCGGAGGCTATACCTGAGGGTTCACACCCCCTTAATTGACCATATTTACATTTACTCACGTCCAAGTGATTATGATGATTGATAAAAGAATTATCGCTAATTACGCTGCAAGGAACTGTCATCCCGAACATACTTAAAAATGTGGTTTACATGAATAGCAGATTGACAACTTGAACTCGGCTAAGATTAAATTGGACATTTGGAATATTCTTTTAAATTCCGATAATTTTGCTTGCTGGTTTGGATTGGAGGCAAATCTCACAACCATTTGTACATTATTAAACGACTATGAAAAGACAAGCGTATATGAAACTCATCTTAGATTCCATTTGTTAATAACAAAATCTTATTTTAATCCCTCATATCCTATAAAAATACATTAGTAACAGGTGGTAGTGGATTTGGTATAGTAAGCGAAATAGAAAAACACCACTCTTTTGATTATAAATGTAGGGAAAATCGCGACAGTTAACATGGTTAAATACATATCAATTTAAAGCTGTCATACCACGTCTAAAGTAATGGTAACGTATCTGACACGGCACTCCATATTTCACCATTTAAACAACTCTTAAACAGATGCAATGCGATAGCTGTACGTGTAATTTATATCTATCACGAACGCGATAAATCGACGATATGGATTATAACCCGTGTTCTGCAGCCTTCACATTTACACGATATGGATGAGAACCAATGGAAATTGCAGTATTTTCACGCCCTAAATGAAAAGTTCAGATTTTGTTCATCATGATTCCTTCCGGTGTCGAGAGAAAAATAAACAGGGGCAAGGATTCACCACGCAGTATGCCGTGGGCGCAATAATACTACTTCTAATGATAATCCCAATATTATGCGCAATTTTATTGCCATACTTAATACATTTATATCAATATACTTATTATAATTTCACCGCACTGTATATTTTGCGGTTTTCTTACAAAGGTAAAACACTCTATCATCATTTCATAGCCTTTAATAGGCGCCAACTGAAAAGATTTGACACCATTTTATGGCATGTCTTACATAATTACGTGTGGAAATTCAGTGTATTAAACTTCAGATTTTCTCGATCAGAATCGGCTGCTTACTCTGATACGTATAGTAGAGCTGCATACAAAATGCTAACCGTCTTTATACGATAACTGTCTTTTAACGAATTCAAGTTAAAAACGGAACTGCAATCGTTTATTTCTCCGAATGTACCATATTATATGAAATATTTTACGCTGCAAAAAATATCGTCACCTCGTCTGTTGAGCTGCAATCACGAATGGCAATCACCACTAGAGGGTACAACGCATTTAATGAATGCTATATATCAGGGTTATAGTTTGAGATGTCAATTTTGAAATCAACCTCTGGGATCTATCCACTGTAATCCCATCATGCAGTAGAGAAGCACTTTCAAATGGAATATTGGAGCTAATTCAACATAAGTTTTAAAAATGGTTAAAACAAAATGGTTCAGCAATAAGATAAGAGGAATAAGATCAATGGAACTTTTCTTATCTGCGTGAATATCTGGATTTGGACTAATTATTTCTCAATACATCGATACCAAAAATGTCTAAAAGTCTCATCATTTTTTAAGCACTTTGAAACATTGTAGATATAAGTGAAACCAGCAGCATTAGTTAGATGTTATGTAGCCTTTTATCAAGGCGCTGTGGTGGAGGTTTGTGGCTACTTTTATAACAGTGTGAGCGCCCTCTATAAAAAAATAGTGTAATACAACGCCTTTCCTCAAATAATGACAATGATCAACCCTTCTCCTAATTTAATGTGTGTTTTTTCTTCAGATTTTGTCTATAATGCATCTGTGAACCATAGTTACATATGTTATAAAGCTCTCGAGGAAATATCAGGGCCCTATTTCATAAAACTTTAAGATCTTTTTAAGTTGCATTAAAGGTAGATGTTCGGATTTTTGGCCCGATTTTCAACATGATTTTTTTTTCTTCATGAAAGGATTTCCTTAAAATTGTCACATTCCAAGGTTTGAGTTGCATATCTCTAATGGTCATACTTATAAAAGCACACTGTCACAAGAATTGTGCCCATTGAGTAGTACACAAACTGGCTGGTGGTAAACCACCTTTGGCAGTAATTCACCACATTTTAGCCTATCATTTCTATGGAACATTTGTGGCCCCTAAGATTTTACAGACATGATGAGAACAATATGGGGATTCTTCTGATATCAAAATATCATGATGTGAAGAAAAAAATCATAGCCCCAAAAAGTGATTGGAATATAAACCTCTAAATGAGAATTCATTCTTATAAAATCCTGGAAATTCTTTTTCAATCCTGAACTCTTCTTAAGTTAAGAAGATTCGTATCTTCTATTTCATAAACAACTTATCCTAAACAAGCATATCCTTCTTAAGTTTATTCTTAACTAACTTGTCAGAAGATTTCTTAATATTACTAAGGAATTATTTTTAAGTTCTAAGGTTATATTCCTCTTATCCTAAGAAGAGTTTTAATTTTAACTTACGAATCTAAAAGGAACTCTTCTTAACTTACAAACTTTACAATTCGGCCTTACATATTGGAGCCTTCGTTGAAGTCTACAATAAAGTTGGATTGTGGTCACATCTTACAAATAGTACATAACGAGTTAAATTGAGGCGATGGTGCGACATTTTATTATGAACCGGACGGTTATTTTGCAAGCGTTAATACGTTGAATTCGAAGAATGATACAATTCATGATAATATGTTCATGTACGTCAATGGTATTATGTAAATGGTGCTTCTAATTAGCTAGCTAACGAAACGGACTAATCATGTTAATATGTTCCCGTTATTATGTATCAAATAATCACCGTTGAATGCTTGTTGTTCTATATAAATGCATTTATTCTATTAGGGTATATGTTTTTATAGAAAACTGAATTCGTACAACAGCTTTAATGTATTTCATTTTATATCTAAGTCAAGACTTCAAATCCGTCAAAATAGTGTGTTATATATAATGTGTCAGTATATATATTTCGAAGAATAATATATTGAAAAGGGGATTTACAAATAAATGAACGTGTTAGACCCCATTTTATCAAGGACATATTCACCCGTGCTACGAATTTATCACTTTAAGACGAGCTTTGCAAATAACGAAAATGTAATAACGTAATTGAATATCTCGGCAAGTGTCTTATTACTACGAATTAACACTATTCAATGTTAACCACACAACATTTGAGGGCATTACTCTACTTGACTTGTACTATAATTGTGTGAAAGTTGTCATTCTGCTAATCATCCAATGAAACCTGATGCAGTGTATTAAGGGAAATCAAACGTTAGCCTCAGAGTAGAGTTGTGTACCAGGTGTGAAAACCAAGTACGAAGTAACAACAATGAGTCGAAAGCCCAGCCGGGTCGCAATTTTGTGTTCGTATAGTGAGTTGAGTATTAAAAAAGGAATTAAGTGAATTCATTTTTTTTGCATCTGGGTCAACAATAATATTCCCAATGTAGTGTTGCACAGAAATACCGGCATATGAATACGTACATTATATCTTTAATCTTATGTAGTAATAATGAGTTCAATATTTATTTGAAATTAAGACATACGAGGCTTTAGTACTTTGAGTGAACCATACAGAAAAAACCAATTGATTAACCTTCGACCCGTATTATGATGCAAATGTCTCTCTTCTTTGGACGTACACGTGCTGAACTATTCCATTTAGTGTTAAAGTCCGTTTACACTGTGCCTATGTTTAACGTAATCATGTCTAACATAGAAATAGAAAAGCTTAAAAATACCCCTGGTATTGTACACCTTCATTGTAACAAACAATAGAAATGGACAGGGACTGTCAAAAGAACACGATTATTCCTCTGAAATCGTCATTGAAAATTTAGTATAATGATGTACACTGAAGTTTGTATTGTAGTACCCGTGTGGATGACATACCCCTTATATATCTCTTGTGGCACACTGCTACTGCTACAAGATAATCATCATGAGTGTATGTAGTTACACGAACGCGTCCAGGGTTTCGTGTTAAAACGCCCGAGGCAAAATATCACAGATACGTCATCGATTGGATTTGATAAGGTTACTTGTCAAGAATCCCAAGATCATTATCAGAAGGTGACACAAAACAAGTAAAACATTGTAAGATAATAGATCATAAGCATAAGCAACATAAGTGGTTGCCATTTTGTCTTCACTATCTCCCGATTAGGGAGTGACCCATTTCTATTATTGATTCATATGTTAATATAATCCTCTCTCGATAAGTTATCAAACTCTTTCAGCATAGCTGAGAACAAAAGACTCACAATACTCACAGAATTATGTTCTTACCCATTAAGCTCTTTGTATCCGGAAAAAACGAAGACATATTATCTATTCTAAACGAATCAAACAATAATACTTACCAAAGTGTATTCACCATTCCAAACATATCAATACATAAGTACATAGGCTTATTAGACTTCAGAGAAACTTAAAAGAATGTAAAAATTAAGCTAAAATAAAATAATTTTTCAGATAATGTCTTCACATATTTTAAAAAAAAATCAGTTTACGTGTTTTTTACAACATTCTATTTTGATGCAAAAGCTAATAAGCCTATAATAAACAGTTCGTACATACCAGATTACTTTAATTGCAAGACTTGATGTTCTATTCAACTGGCAATTAAACTTTCAAGCATTGAAGAGCTGCTGCTGCAGCTACTGTGAATACAAATATCATTATGTATAAACACACAATTTCAAGCACTTACAGTGACGTTAGCAGATGCGATACTTTAACAGCTAACCTTTAAATACAATGTAATTCAGCAAACTGCTCATGCGAAATGCTCAGCTTGTATAGGTGAGAGACTGGTTTCAAAAGGTTGACATTAAAGACGGTTCCTATTATTTATAGGATTAGTTCAAGAGTGATGGTGAAGTTCTGACCTCACCATCACTCTTGAACATAACAGTTTGACTCGGTCGAAGTACCCTAAGTGCGCGGTTGTTGTTTTGGTAATCATTGAACTTTTACCGGTTTTCCAGCTAACTTCTGCTTAAAATTCATCAAACAATTGACATTGTTTTATTTTTAGTCTAGTGATTGAGGCTTTCTTTTTCCTAACACTATCATTGCATTAAGCTACACCTGGTATGTATTTGTTACACCTTCTATGATTATCTCACACTCTCCTCATCTTACACGCTTACAGCTTACAATCATGTTACACCGATCAATGTGATTTTGAGAAGGCTGTTGGTTGGTACTATTCGGTTAACTGAAACGAAAACGTGTGAAACCAGTCGTTTGCATATATGTATCGAATCATTAGTTGCGTGCAGCGTTCGAAATAACGGTCATCAGGTCATCCGAAATGACGGATAACCAGTTTTTCCTTGCCGATGATCCGGTTGATAACCACAATTGTGTTGACACCAAAAATGTTTATATAAAATGATGAAATACTACTGCTAATTTGAGCTCAAAATTCCATTATTTCACAAATGTATACTTCCGTGGTAAATTGTAACCAGTAAATATGATTACGCGTACGAAGCCACGTGTTGTGGCTACGAATATCTGACCACTATATTTTCTCCCGTTGTACGAGCCGAACTGTAATCAAGAATATAGTCTCATCTATCGCTTGGAAGCGCGACAAGTTAATTTCAGTATTCAATGCTTACAACTTCGCCTTCGTAAACAGTGATATTTCACTTCCGGTTTGGAAAATAGCGAAACAAGCATCGATCCATTACTTTCTTCGGTGGCAGAAACGCTTAAAATATGATATTTGAGATTTTCCAGTGAACAACTGAACAAATGCGGATAACCAAAATAACCTAAAATGTTGGCGGATAACCAAAATCTCAACCTGGGTTATCCGCTGGATAACCAATTTATTGTTCTTATTTCAAACGCTGGTTGCGTGTACCAAGGCAGGTAGTAGATGTGGAGCTGAATCGTATAGATTAGCCCCATTTCTACCTGCCATGCGTGCACTTAGTCACTCGGTATAACCGAAAACCGGCAACCGTAGAGGGCATATTCTACATCGATATCAAAGCAAAGACTGCGTTAATATCACAACGTGCGTGTATATGTCATCACCAAATTGGTTACATGTGAGAAAGTCTTACAGTCACTGATCCTTGTCGCTTGTGGTATCCGCAGGGTCTGCTTAAAGCTACGGGCAGGTGTGTGTTTGTGCATGGAGCAATGGACGTGGGTGATCGTAGTATTAGTGAGATCTTTCAGCCGAATAGAATGTAGTATCCGGCGTATCTGAATAGTCACATCGTCAATGGTAAATGATTGCATCGGGTATCGGATCAGATCATCACGGAAATTAGACGATTCCATTACAAACGCTGACATTTGAAATACAATATAAGAAGTGCTCAATTTCAACGTGACTTTTATGCTGACATTCAGGAGAAGTTGTCAAAATGAGCAGTGCAATTTCTTTATTGTGAAAACGAGCAGTGTAATTTTGATTTTGTCGAAACGAACAAACGTGTCGTATTTTTTTGCAAATAGTACTGTATGATCTTGAAGGGAGATCATTCATCATCTAGTATTCTACATTTAGTGTATGTGTTACCGTTAATAATGTTCTAAACTTGGAGAGTAAGCTGAATTTGTTATTGGAATTTTGCGTGATCGAGAAATAAAATGTCATCACATTTTGTAATTTGGCGATGAAATGTCTCGAGGTAAAGAAGAAGCATGCGAGTGAGTCAAACGAAATAGAATTGACCCTCAGTAGAGTGTGATGTCAACTTTTTTCATTTTGTAATATTGGTTGTTCATTTGTCAATAAATAATACTACAAAGGGAACTTTACACCTTTGCACACAAAAAAATCAATTAATTGATCCTTGTTAACAGTTAGAGTTATGTCTATTTTGATAAAAGAACCACGACATTACCGTTTACTTTGTGAAAGTGGTATTTTCCCAGACCCTCGATTTGGTCCGCTAGATTTAAAGATGGTGACTAGAACAAATGACGTGGGGACACTACGCCTTCCCGCGATTCTCCATGAATGACATATTTGATGACTTAGTAAATACTGCAATAACGATGCACAGAGTTATCACACTGCTACAATGACAGAACTTGTCACACTCAAAAACCTATTTTTATCACCTTATTTGATTTATCTATTTTTCAAGAAGACCAAACAAAGAGCAATTATCTTTGAAAAAAATCAATTAATTGATCCTTGCCAACAGGAGTTATGTCTAGTTTAATAAAAGAACCACGACACTTCCGTTCACTTTGAGACCTTGATATTTTCCCAGACCCTGAATTTGGTCAGCTAGTTTTAAAGATTAAAGCATGGCGACGTGGGGACACCACGCCTTCCCGCGCTTCTCCGTGAATGACAGATTTGATGACTTAGTAAATACTTCAATAACGATGCACGGAGTTACCACACTGTGCTAGAGTGACATAACTTGTCACACTCTAACACTTACTTTTATCACCATATTTGATGTATTTCTCAAAATAGATCACGACCTTCAATTTCCGAGAATAAAACTTGTACTTTTCATTTGTCAGCTTATATTAATCTACACTTGCCTGTTTTTTTTGCCAATCATTGATATCGAGCTATATGATTTATTTCGATAAAGTCCTGTGAGGCTTTTGGAAAGAAAATTGCGAGCTCTAGATGTAAATACAGATCCTAAAGAAATTGCTGTGTATTTATCACATGTTTTCATCCATTGGTTCTCATTTCGGTCGGTTAGAAGTCACGATTATATCTCTGCTTTCAATAATCCAAAGCTCGCATGTGTTTATTATACATGTATATATATGATCCATTTGGATAAGGCTTCCGTGTAGTGCAACATTGCTACTGGAACCGTATGCATTCATTAAATAAAGGATATTTATGTTAAAGCCCAATCTTCACACTTAAGCTCATGAAATGAAAAGGAATCATTTGCTATTATTTGATACCAAACATGACATGGTTTGTGATAAAAATATTCTTTTGACGAATCCAATAAATCGTACATACTAGTTACGTTTCGACTCCTTACTGAGCTGGAGTCTTCATCTGACTGGCAACCTTCTGATTTGTCCTATTGGTTTTATAGGCACGATTCTCGCCGATAGAGGTCGGAGTTTATGACATAGTTTGCTCAAATATTACTAATTTTGACCCCCTTTTGAACTTTGACCCCACATTTCCCGACTTTGTGCACCCGATTTTTTTATTTTTAGGTTGTCCACCCTAGAAATGTTGTATAGGTCCTAATGATCATCTGTATACCCACCAACCTTTTACAGCAGGCGGGTACAGGTGGGATAAGAAAACTTGATTTGGCCCCCTAGGTATAAGGTTTAAAAAAATCTAGCAATTTAGGAATTTTGTACTCAAAATTGTTTTTGTTAGCTTTGTTGGGTCAAAACGTGATTTGTTGTGATTTTCTCAACAACAAAAAAATGTTGGTCAATATGGACGCAAAATATGGATTTTCTGACCTATTTCCTTTCCAAAAATGAATACTTTTATATACATTTGAGGCATAGTTCAATAACTACAGCACTCACAAAATTCAAAAAGTGACTTCCTTGAGTCCACCCTTAAATTAGTGTAGAGTTGTGTACCAGGTGTGAAAATCAAGTATGAAGTAACAACAATGTGTCGAAAGCCCAGCCGGGTCGCAATTTTGCGTTCGTACAGTGAGTTGAGTATTAAAAAGGAATGAAGTGAATTCATTTTTTTGTGCATCTGGGTCAACAATAATATTCCCAAATGCAGTGTTGCACGGAAATACCGGCATATGAATACGTATACATTATATCCTTTAATCTTATGTAGTAATAATGAGTTTAATATTTATTTGAAATTAAGACTTTCGAGGCTTTAGTACCAGATGCCATTTAGAAAACAACCTTTGACCCGTATTGTGATGCAAATTGCTCTTTACTTTGGACGTACATCTGCTGAACTATTCCATTTGGTGTTAAAGTCCATTTATGCCTATGTAAAACGTAATAAAGTCTAATATAGAAATAGAAAAGCTTAACAATTACCCCTGGTATTGTACACCTTCATTGTAACAAACAATAGAAATGGACAGGGACTGTCAAAAGAACACGATTATTCCTCTGAAATCTTCATTGAACATTTAGTATAATGATACGTGTTCGTACACAGAAGTTTGTATTGTAGTACCCGAGTGGATGATATATCCCTTATTTATTACACCTCATAAATATTCATGAACTAATCATGCCAATTCATTGGCTAATTCCTTTCACAAGTACTATTTCCCTAGGGAAATAGTTCTGACTATTTCCCTACAACCTCATCCCCAGAGTCACAGTGAGGTGTAATAAAACAAATACTACATGGTATGATCGGGGAAATAGGGCACACTATTTTCCCTCGGTACTGGCTACAGGCCTATCACCCCTCACCCTTCGGGTTCGGGGTGATAGGCCCGTAGCCAGTACCTCTGGAAAATAGTGTGCTCAATTTCCCCTCTATCATGTAGTATTTGTATAATATCTCTTGTGGCACACTACTACTGCTACAAGATAATCATCATGAGTGTATGCAATTACACGAACGCGTCCAGAGTTTCGTGTTATAACGCCCGAGGCAAAATATCACAGATACAACATCGATTGGTTACTTTGTCAAGGATTCCAAGATCATCATCAGAAGGTGACACAAAACAAGTAAAACATTGTAAGGTAATAGGTCATAAGCATAGGCAACATAAGTGGTTGCATCAACCTACATTTAGTATTCAGTCTCTCCCGATTAGGGAGCGATCCATTTCTAGTATTGATTCATATGTTAATATAATCCTCTAAGTTATCAAACCCAGTTGAGCATAGCTGAGCACGGAAGACTCACAATACTCACAGAATTATGTTCTTACCCATTAAGCTCTTTGTATCCGGAAAAACGAAGACATATTATCTATATATTCTAAACGAATCAAACAATAATACTTACCAAAGTGTATTCACCATTCCAAACATATCAATACATAAGTACATAGGCTTATAGACTTCAGAGAAACTTAAAAGAATGTAAAAATTAAGCTAAAATAACATAATTTTTCAGATCATGTCTTCACATATTTAAAAAAAAAATCAGTTTACGTGTTCTTTACAACATTCTATTTTGATGCAAAAGACTGGTTTCAAAAGGTTGACATTAAAGACGGTTCCTATTATTTATAGGATTAGTTCAAGACTTTAATCTGACCTCACCATCACTCTTGAACATAACAGTTTAACTCGGTCGAAGTACCCTAAGTGCGCGGTTGTTGTTTTGGTAATCATTGAACTTTTACCGGTTTTCCAGCTAACTTCAGCTTATAATTCATCAAACAATCGATATTGTTTTATTTTCGGTCTAGTGATTGAGACTTGTTTTTTCCTAACACTATTATTGCATTAAGCTACACCTGGTATGTATTTTTACACCTTCTATGATTAGCTCACACCCTCAAACGATAACGGCTCACAATAATGCTACACCGCGCAGAGCAATGTGATTTTGAGAAGGCTGTTGGTTGGTACTATTCGGTTGACTGAAACGAAAACGTGTGAAACCAGTCGTTTGCTTACATGTATCGGATCATTAGTTGCGTGCAGCGTTCGAAATAACGGTCATCTGGTCATCCGAAATTACCAAATTTAGCGACGGATAACCAGTTTTTCCTTGCTGATTATCCGGTGGATAACCACAATTGTGTTGACACCAAAAATGTATATATAAAATGAATAGATACTACTGCTAAATTGAGCTCAAAATTCCATTATTTCACAAATGTATACTTCCGTGGTAATTTGTAAACAGTAAATATGATTACGAAGCCACGTGTTGTGGCTACGAATATCTGACCACTATCATTTTCTCTTGTTGTACGAGCCCAACTGTAATCGAGAATATAGTCTCATCTATCGCTTGGAAACGCGATTAAGTTAATTTCAGTATTCAATGCTTACAACTTCGCCTTCGTTAACAGAGATATTCCACTTTCCGTTTGAAAAATAGCGAAACAAGCATCGATCCATTACTTTCTTTGGTGGCAGAATTGCTAAAATATGATCTTTGAGATTTTCATGTGAACAACTGAACAAATGCGGATAACCAAAATAACCAAAAACGTTGGCGGATAACCAAAATCTCAAACTGGGTTATCCGCTGGATAACCAATTTTATTGTTTTATTTCGAACGCTGGTTGCGTGTACTATGGCAGGTAGTAGAGGAGGAGCTAAATCGTAGATAAACCCCATTTCTACCTGCCATGCGTGCACTTAGTCACTCGGTATAACCGAGAACCGGCAACCGTAGAGGGCATTTCTACATCGATATCAAACCCAAGACTGCGTTAATATCACAACGTGCGTGTATATTTCATCACCAATTGGTTACATGTGAGAAAGTCTCAGGTAGAGTTACAGTCACTGATCCTTGTCGCGTGTGGTATCCGAAGGGTCTGCTTAAAGCTACGGGCAGGGGTGTGTTTGTGCATGGAGCAATGGACGTGGGTGATCGTGGTATTAGTGATATCTTTAAGCCGAATATAATGTAGTGTCAGTCACATCGTCAATGGTAAATTATTGCATCGGGTATCGGATCAGATCATCACGGAAATTAGACGATTCGATAACAAACGCTTACATTTGAAATACAATATAAGGAGTGCTCAATTTCAACGTGACTTTTATGCTGACATTCAGGAGAAGTTGTAAGTGTGATCGAGAAATAAAATGTCATCATATTTTTTGGCAATGAAATGTCTCGAGGTAATGAAGAAGCATGCGAGTTAGTCTATCGAACGAAATTGAATTGACCATCAGTGAAGTATGATGTCAATTTTTTTCATTTTGTAATATTGGTTGATCATTTGTCAATAAATAATACAACAAAGGGAACTTTACACCTTTGCATCAATTTTACACGCTATGCGATTAACAATGGTACACACTGCACAAAACGAAAGTAACCACTTTTTTCGAGGCGTCCTTTGTTTATTTCGTAGGACCCTAAAGAATTTCAACAAATGGAAAAAAACAGGTATTTCCGCTCGCGCATTTTGACGCCTCATTTGTTACAAAAGCATCAATATTGATGAAGCAGTGGCCATTTGAATAACACATGATGCAGTTTCCATTGTTGCACTTAAACCTTTACCCATGAAAAGAGCGCCAACAAAACAGTAAATATAAAGTGCACCTCTTCTTTCTCTCCATGAAAAGACAATTATAATCCGAACATCTCACATCGTCAATTGTTTCCAACACCTGTATCTACTGGTGTGAGACTTATCCTTTACAATGACTAGTATCATTCGTGATGTTTGTCAGCCAAAACACCTGTCTCTCCATTTCCGTGCAACCTTCCTTTTAACTCCAAATGGACGAGCACCTTCAGTTACAGAAACTCCAGAAACATTTCATGGAGAGAAAGAAGTGGTACACTTTAGATTTACTGGTTTGTTTACGCTCTTTTCACGGGTATAGGTTTTAGTTCATTTGAATAGAAAATGATAAAGTCTAATTTCCATTGTTTCACTTAACCCTATACCCGTGAAAAATATCGTAAAAAAACAGTAAATGTACCACTTCTTTCTCTTCATGAACATTTTCTTGGGTTTCTGTAACTGAAGTTGCTAGTCGATTTATAGTTACAAGGAAGGAAATGGAGAGACAGGTTTGTTAGCTTACAAACATCATGAATGATACTGGTCATTGTATTGTTAATAATGAGTGTCACACCATTAAATACAAATGTTGGACAGGTTAGGCGCGGCGCAACAGCGGGGGTGGGGGGGGGGGGGGGGGGGGGGAGGCTTCCCCCTGCCCCCCCCCCCCCCCCCCTATGATTTGAAAAATAGAAAACATTGAGAGGCATATGTGTTTAGTGGCGTAACCAGAGGGGGGATGCAAGGGGGCGATCAATATTGACTGTCTGCCGGTTGAGATTGGCACTGTAGGTTTATTTGACAAGAGGAATCATGGATTTATGATGGTCAAAAGTACACAGACCGAAGCGCGCATGATGAGTCCAGAAAATGAAATATTTTTGATTTTTGGAGTAGAAGCTTGTTTAAAGCAGAAATTTACTTAAATCATAGCACAAATAAATGTAAAGTCGAACATTTTCGCGCGCTACGCGAGCATACCTTTCGTAGGAAAAATCATGTCTATGAGCACATGTTATGTGTTCAAAAGACGTAACATCGGAGTTCAGATCAATTTGTAGTCTATAGACATGGATGTCGGTCCAGGAGATCCAAATTCATGGTCGGAAAATAAATAAATAACGAACCAAAAGCGTAAAAATGCTTTATCATGATGACAATTTCTTTTAAAAAAGCTCCCGTCACCCCGCGAAACAGCATTACAATATTACATTGTTATATCCATTTAAACTTATCAGTATATGCACAACTTCTTTCTCCCACATAACGAATTAGTTGTATAACTTTGATACAAAGCCAATATTGATAGGGAATGAAATGATGGCTTTTCAATAAGATATCGGTCAAAAGTACACACCAAATCACACGGGTTCGAAAATTGATTTTTTTTCTTCTCGAACGATCGGGGGGGGGGGGGGGGGGGGGGATATCTCTCCTTATACCCTCTGTCCGCGCTAGCGCTGAAAGCGGTGCTTCGCACGTTCATTTACAACAATTCGGTTACAATTTATTTGAACTTTTGGACAGGCAACATTCCCCTTATCAAAATACCCTTGCGTCGCCCCTGGTGTTGGAAACAATTGACGGATTATGATTGTCTTTACGTGGAGAGAAACGATCGGGGGGGGGGAGGATATCTCTCCTTATACCCTGTCCGCGCTAGCGCGGAAAGCGGTGCTTCGCACATTCATTTACAACAATTCGGTTACAATTTATTTTAACTTTTGGACAGGCAACATTCCCCCCTATCCAAATACCCGTGCGTCGCCCCTGGTGTTGGAAACAATTGACGGATTATGATTGTCTTTACGTGGAGAGAAAGAAGAGGTATACTTTAAATTTACTGTTTGATTGACGCTTTTTTCATGGGATAGGGTTATGTGCAACAATGGGAACTTTTTTTCAATTATTTCAACATTTTTTTATCAAATGGCCACTCGCTTCATTAATATTTGTGCAATTGTGGCATATCAGGTGTCACAATGCGCGGGAGAAAATTCCTGTTCTTTCCCTTTTTTCTTTTCTAATGTTTACATGTCAGAAATGATCTTTACGAGTACATTAGAACTAGAACAGATACGTTTGATCTTCTGTATGTAGAATTGAATACCCGTAAGCATCGTGAAACAAACACAGACTCGTTGCTCAGTGATTTATTCACAAACATTTGGTCTTAGAAGTTGCCAACTGATCAACCAAAATGGCAGAAGGCCCTGAGAGCACCCCGGTTCCCGGTTCTCCTTACCAAAATACCTATCCGCAATCCCAGGGCTTTTTAAGTATGGGCGATGAGGAGTCTGAATACGACTATAGCTATCTCTACGGTGTTAATCAACATAATGGTTTATCCACAACTTTATGAATGGTTTCTTATTGCAGCTTACGCTATAGTGCTAGTTGCTGCTTTGGCGGGAAACAATCTCGTCTGTTTTGCAGTTTTGAAGAATGAACACATGAGAACAGTTACGAATTATTACATTGTTAACTTGGGGTTCGCTGATATACTAGTGTTGTTACTTTGTTTATCGTAGTGGACGTATCTGAGACGTGGTTCTCTTTAGGCAACAGCGTGTAAACTGATACTACATTTTCAAGAAAGGTGATATTAATGGATTAGAGAAGTCAAATCAACCCATTTCAAAATGCGTATTATTATAATATTAATCATACTTTTCTGGTATTTTACTGTCTCCTTTGAAGACGCCTACGATGACGTTTAAAATAGTTTCGTTTTGAATTCGAATGTAATCTGGTAAATATTGATCTTATTAAAAGTCAATAATTTATAGTCATCGAAAGAAATAATACATCATTTTTCTCTGAAAATGTGTATTCAAAACACACATGTACACTCATAGTACATTGAATCACAACAAATAACATAATTCACGAAAACAGATATGAATGAACAGATATGTTTAACAGTTACATAAAAGGTGAAATCGAAAACTTATTATTTAAAGTCAGTCTGAACGGCCTTATATAATCAATCTGAAATTAGAAATTGGAAAAACGAATTGAAAATAAATATTACCTCAATTTTCATTGTTGTAATTGGATTATTGTCACTAACCTATTCTGACAGAGCAGTTTTAACATAAATGTCTATATTTCCTCGAATTGAAAGTCAATCAATATTGCAAAGGTGCAGATGAGAGGGCGTGGGAGCTGATGATGCGGGGCTAAAATAGTGAAAGGACAATTGTTTGTTTCCAAACGTGGATATATCATCTAAGTCACTTTGGAGAAAATCACTAATTTTTAACGCTCCTTAACATCCCAATTATTAATTTCTTTCCTATGGTGAAATGAAGCTTACACGACATATACACATTTTGAACCTTCACAGATATCCAGGATGCGTGATTGACTTTTAATTAATCAATATTTTCTTTGGACTGGATTCATGACGTTTAATTTCAGGACAAAAATAAGCGAAACTGTTTTCAAATGTACCATAAATTAGGGTTTTAAGGTACATTAACCTTATTGCATCACTTCATGTGATGCCTCTGATATTATATGCATGTTCCTCACGGTGCACTTTCAACCAACACACCCACTATCACCATTCTCAATAGATTACATTACAAAATCAATGTTTTGCAAGTCACATCGAGTCATAAGTTTGCAATGATTGAGAATTGTTTGTCCTAGAAGAGACCAAACAAAGAGCATTTATGTTTGTAAAAACAAATCAATTAATTGATCCTTGTTAACAGGAGTTATGTATATTTTGATAAAAGAACCACGACATTACCGTTTACTTTGTAAAAGTGGTATTTTCCCAGACCCTCGATTTGGTCCGCTAGATTTAAAGATGGCGACTAAAACAAATGACGTGGGGACACTACGCCTTCCCGCGCTTCTCCGTTAATTACATAATTATTTGATGACTTAGTAAATACTGCAATAACGATGCACAGAGTTATCACAGTGCTACTGTGACAGAACTTGTCACACTCTAAAACCTATTTTTATCACCATATTTGATTTATCCCTCAAAATAATCCTTGACCTTCCATTTCTGAGAAAAAAAACTTGTACTCTTCATTTGTCACCTGATATTATTCTACACTAGCCTGTTTTTTTGCTTATCATTAATATCGAGCTATATGATTTATTTCGATAAAGTCCTGTGAGCCTTTTGAAAGATCATAAAGAATTTGCTGTGTATTTATCACATGTTTTCATCCTTATGGTTCTCATTTTGGTCGGTTAGAAGTCACACTTATATCCCTGCAAATTCATAAGAACGAATTTGGTACCATTGTAGTATTAATCTTCTTAAAAATGATATTCTTATTTGGTAACAGTAGCGCTGCCAACGCCTAATATGTCAATCAAACACTGAGACGAACTTTTTAGTTGCGAAATGACGCAAATGTGATTTCTGAACTTGACTCGTTAGGTTCACACAAGAATAATTAAATATCCTAAAAGCTTATGCAATTTACCGAATACTGTTTGCAAACTGTATTTTTTTTTTTTTAACATATAACAATTAAGTTAGGAATCCAGGCTGTTGAGCACTTCCACTTTTCGTAAAAACAATTTGCAATGATTAGTTCGATGCTAAACAATAGCAAGTGCATTCCAGTTTGCATTTCAGGCATTGATATAGATTGAATGCAAAGCAGCAATTAGTAAAATGCAGTACACGTACTTTTAGACGTTTATTATTCAATTGGTTTCCCTCGTTGGTATATTTACTTGAGTACTACATAATGATACAATTGGTTTGCCTCGTTGGCATATTTGCTTGAGTACTTTATAATGATTCATTTGGTTTGCCTGGTTGGTATATTTACTTGAGCACTTCATACTGATTCAAATGGTTTGCCTCGTTGGTATATTTGCTTGAGTACTTTATAATGATTCATTTGGTTTGCCTGGTTGGTATATATACTTGAGCACTTCATACTGATTCAATTGGTTTGCCTCGTTGGTATATTTACTGGAGTACTTCATAATGATACAATTGGTTTGCCTCGTTTGTATATTTACTTGAGTACTTTATAATGATTCAATTGGTTTTTGCCTCGTTGGTATATATACTTGAGTACTTCATAATGATACAATTGGTTTCCCTCGTTGATATATTTACTTAAATACTTCATACTGATTCAATTGATTTGCCTCGTTGGTATATTGACTTAAGTACTTCATAATGATTCAATTGGTTTGCCTCGTTGGTACATTAGCTTGAGTACTTCATAATGATACAATTGGTTTTCCTCGTTGGTATATTTACCTGCGTACTCTATACTGATTCAATGGGTTTACCTCCTTGGTATATTTACTTGAGTACTTCATAATGATTCAATTGGTTTGCCTCGTTGGTACATTTACTTGAGTACCTCAAAATTATTCAATTGGTTTGCCTCGTTGTTATATTAACTTGAGTACTTCATACTGATACAATCGGTTTGCCTCGTTGGTATATTTACTTGAGTACTTCATAATAATACAATTGGTTTGCCTCGTTGGTATATTTACTTGAGTACTCTGTAGTCCTTTTTTTCTTTCTTGTTTTTAGTCTTTCTTCTTTTTCTCTTTTTTATCCTATCTATCTATCTATCCCATTTTCTGATTATTTATCAGCATTTCAGCGTATTCATTAGTCCTAAATCGGGTCCTAAATGCAGTACCTAGAAGTGAGGGTACATGTAGGGCGCCCTCACTTGTTACCATTAATAACAACATAGATGGGCAGTATTATAAGTGAGGGCGCTCCTACTTGTCACCGTTAAAGTTTTACATTCACCATTCGCCATCGGAGTTCGTCAGTTCGTCAGTCGGACTACTGACTTTGCCTGACGGTCAAAAATCTTAACGTGTGCGCCTATGGAGAACTAGGCCAAAAATTGGCCGACCCAAAAATAAGCATGATGTCATCGCTGGTACAAAAATTGACCAATGGCAAGTAAGGATTTGCGATGCTCTAAATCTGGGCGGGTTGTTGTTAGTTATCGATATAATACGTCACAAATTTGCATATCATAACAGGATGCGTGTGAATACTGAGAACGGTCTTGGTCTTGCGGTCAAACAATTGGTTAGAACTTTATCAACGTTGCTACATGTTTTACCGTCTTTGCTGATAATTTGTTTGGGACAAATTACAGTTTCGTTCTTTATTAAATATTAATTTATAGAATTAATAGTAGGCCTACTATGATGGCGGAGCCTGATCCTGCTGTTGACAACATTTCTAGCGCCATATCACACGCCATATCAGGTCTAGGATACGAGTTATTGAAGCCAGCTCAGGAAGAAGCAATCAGAAACTTTCTTCTCGGAAAGGATGTATTCGTAAGCCTATACCTACCGGGTACGGAAAGTCATTGATTTACGAACTAGCACCGAAATGCATAGATTTCCTTGCATCTAGCAACTCGAAGCCGTCTCTTGCCCTAGTCATTTCTCCATTGATAAGCCTGATGGAAGACCAGAAATTGCGGCTCGAGTCACATGGAATTACTGCAGTGTACTTTACTGGTAAAGGGGAAGACGGAACCGTTTCTGACGATACGGCAGTGGTTTTAGCAAGTCCTGAAACAATGTTGGGCCCTCAAGGTAGAAAATTGATCAAGCAACACGGCGACAGAATTTGTGGACTCTTTATTGATGAATCCCATTGTATAGCATTATGGTGAGTGCGCTCTTCTTTTATTAAAATTCATTTTTATTAGCCTACTATAATGATACAACTTAAAAATTAATATCATCTCCGGGCTGTGATCATGTGTAAAATGGCCTACCACTGACCCTGATAACACGCGCCACACCCGCTATCATCTCGCCGGGAATATCGCTGCAGCCGATACCATACCATCTGCCCACAGGGCGCGGATGTGTCGTTCCGTTAGGCGCTACGTAGGGTTTTGGAAGCAGTCGTCCTCGGCAATAAATTCCTATGCGCTCCGCTTCGAATTCAACGTCGTTCCAATTAATGAAAGTAGTGTAGCGATTTACATGTAGGCCTATGTTTATTTTGTGCATTATTCACGCCAATATTGATTGTGTATTCATTTTATCTATCTGGAGAATAAAATGAAATGAAATGTTCACAATTTTTTCTTCTTGATTATTTTGATTGTGTGTTTTTATCTGGCAATGAAATGAAAATTACATGAAATCATCGTTTTATTGTTCCTTATTCAATTGGATTTCTTATTTTCATCCTTGCATTCCTCTGTATTGGCAATGATTTGTGAACACGGAAACATTTGTCTTTTATGTTAGTGCTGGATGACTTCACAATTCATACACTGTTAGGCCTATGGTTCATGGGTTCCATAAATCCCTGGTGAAAACAAAGTCATGTATTTCTTCAAAAATTGGTCGTATCCTAAACGCGGATTTCATCAATATTGGTATATTTTATTTTGATACCAGGCCAGTTTGCTCTCACAGGATGTAACCATACAAACACGATTGGCAACATTTTATCATAACACTACAGGTGCAAAATTCTAAATGTAAATATCAATTGTGACCAGAGTGTGACTTTTCTTCTTGGGATAATTCTTCCCCGTTTTAATAACTTGAACATTTACCAAAGTTGTCTTTTCGTCTTGATGATTGTACTTTTGCATGGTGAAAATTGAAAATGGCAAAATATTAAATTAGGCCTATTTGTTTTGATTTAATAATAGTGTGCATCTATCCTTATGAAATGACAGTTCAATTCAATAGCAAATCGTTGTGAATATTTTCTCAATTTTGGAACACGTCCAGGGTCAATCAAAAACACCAACATGGTTGTAATTCATCAATCATGGATAAAACTATAGAAATGGGTGTATTTACTGATTGTGAGTAAAACCAGTAAAACACCCGTGTCCAATTAAGTCAAACGGGCAAAATATTTGTGACATCAGTTTATTAAAACCACAGATATGAAAATAAACAAAATAATCAATAATTTAGTAATAAATAAAAGTAACTTCATCAATTTGTCAAAATCTGCAACAGGAAACTCAAAATCATTATGAAGGGCCTATTTAATAGTTCAAATATATTCTAATGTACCTAAAATGAACCAACATGGCATTTAAAAACAAATCGAATGCAAGTTTATAGACAGACCTCTTGGCTTTTTAGCCCCAAAAGCCTTTTTTGTTTAAAAAAAAGTGGTGGTCAGTCAGGTCAGACTTTTAGTTTTATATTGGGCTCTATTTATTAGGATATAAAAAAAACATTCAAATTCTCATAAAGACATTTATTGTTCCATTTGTACAGGTGCAATCAAACACAATTTGGTCGTAGCAGCCGGAAGAGAATTAAGATATTATTTGCATCTTCCATAGGCCCAAGGGTGTCTATGGTATGGGAAGGGGGTTTGCAAATACTTGCATGATTAAAGAGTGTGGGGGGGGGGGGGGGGGTAACAAGTTAAATTTCCAAAATTATCGACCCATATGCCTACGAATGTTGTTATTTATTTATTTCTAATTTGTTTCTACTTTTTTTCTTCATACAACAGGGGTCAGGCAGATGAGGCTGGCAAGATGGCTGCTTTTAGGCACCAGTATGGTGAATTGGCACAACTGCGCTCCCTGCTACGTTCTTCAGTGCCGGTTGTTGCCCTTACTGCAACTGCGACCCCCCGTACCAGGGACATCATTTTGCAATCTTTGTGTATGAGTAACATCAAGTTCATCATAGAGTCACCAAATAGAGGCAACATCAGGTTCTCATTTATGAACATACCAGAACCAGACAGTGATATTCTATTCAAGTGGCTGGTAGATGATTTGAGGGAACGTGGGAATGAAGCTGACAGACTGATCATTTATTGTGGAAGTCGGCGCCAATGTAGGGATCTGTACGCCTTCTTTGAGGAGGAATTAGATGATACATCATTATTTGCCATGTATCACAAGATGACACCAGAGAAAGAGAAGTCCCGTGTCGTCAAATCGATGGCCACTGCAGACGGGGCTCTGAGGGTGCTGTTTGCCACTGTTGCCTTCGGTATGGGTGTAGATGCCAAGGCAGTACACAGCATTATTCATTTTGCCCTGCCAACATCAGAAGACTGTTACTTCCAAGAGAGTGGACGAGCAGGTCGCGACGGTGTGCAGAGTGAGGCCATACTACTGCAACATCCCAACTGGAGAGCTGGCCGTGTCAAAGCCGAACAATCCATGAAGGAGTATGGTTCTTCAAAACTAACTACTTGTAGGCGCAAGCACTTGTTACGAGTGTTTGGATTTGCGCCTGAACCTATGACATTGCACTTGTGTTGCAACATTTGTGCCCAGCAGTGTGTTTGTGCTGGTGATATGTGTGGAGACGTAGAGATGGGGAAAGGCAACGCAGAACAGCAATTGCTGAAAGTTCGCGACTTCGTTATCAGCAAAACAAAGAAGCTCACGCAAGTGCGAAATATTGACCGCGATAGTCAAGACGCGCTTTCTCAACGATTGACAGCGTTTCGAGATTCTCTTCTTAACCGAGACCATACAGAAGCATCGCCATCATCTTCATCACAATCTGGACTATATACTGGGGATGACGTTGCATCAGCATTCCCAATGGAATACATTCATGGCATCGTTGCCAATGCTGCAAAGATTGCCAACATGAATCAGCTTCAACATTTCTATCCTCTATTTAATGAACAGCACAAGTCAAAAGTGTGGACAATATTTACAGAGACTATACTCATCAATTCTTCCCATTATATCTTACCCGACATGTCATACTTGACTTTGGACTCCACCAGCGACTGTTCTCAAAGTGAGTCAGAATCTGGTAAAGATTCCCTAGATGAAGTGGTTCGCGGGACTATAATTGGGACCAGTGATAGCTCTTCTGCTGAATCCCAGTCGGATACGTCGGATCATAGTGATTAATTTGTCCATGGACTTATCCAAAGATTGACTTATCATACCATATTATTCTGTTCTAAATTGTTACATCATAAAATCCACAATCATGATCAAACATGGACTTCACAAAACCCCGCCCACAATCAAGTCAAAATTTGAAAAATCCTTTAGGAAGTCGTAATTGTGCGTTAGTTTACACTCTTAAATCAATAGTTTGAAAGTTCAATATATCAGACTGAAGTTTTCATTCATCTTACTAACCTCAGCACAATCTTTAATATTTACTTATCAATCTTTTGATTTAAATGAGTATAATGTTTATATATTTAAAATTGCATACTTTTCCCACACCAATCATCTGAAAATCTATGGAAACAAGATTGTTACTATACAGAACTACAAAAGACGACTAGTTTTAACTTTACTGTCTTTGCCGATATTGTGTAAATCTGTAAGAATAGTAATTTAAAGGTATATTATGTGATCTTTCCAGGGAACGCCCTCAACATCGAGAAAAAAATTGAAAGCAGATTTTCTTGCAGATTTACATTTCTGATCATAAATCATGCCTACATACCAAGTTACAGGGTGATACGATACTTAATTACTTCAAAATCATGGTTTTAGAGTGAAAATAAACTGTCGGAATCCCGACAGTTTATATTTTTCACTCTAAATTCACTCTAAAACCATGATTTTGAGGTAATTAGGAATCGTATCGCTCTGTAACTTGGAATGTATGTATGATTTATGATCGGAAATGTAAATCTGCAAGAAAATCTACTTTCTACAAAAAAATCATGAATAGAGGGCGCTCTCTGGAAAAGATCACATAATATGCCTTTAAACCGTTTGTAAAGGGATCTATTTGTTAATTGAATGAAAAGCTCCAAAATATTACCTGTATTATTTATAGTCTTGTATTTAATATGATTTTGGAAAAAATCAAAGCAAAATAAATGTGTTAACCCTTTCGGATCCGAATTAGATTTAGGGTTCCAATTTTAACCTTTGACCTTTGAGATTGACTCCTATCATAGCAATTTTGCCCTATTTGTAATGTCCTTGCTCTCTGCTTCAAGCTGTAAAAGACATTTCAAGCTTTAAAATGATACCAAACTTAAGTATATGGGTTTTTCCATTTTTGAGATATAGCAAAATTATTTGAATGTTTTTCTAAGCATTTCTTTATTTCAATAATCATTCAAAATAATCAGGTACAATATTACACCTGAACAAACATATGACTGACTGACATATTATGAAGAAAAAAGAAAAGAAATTTGAAGCAGACCCCAAAAAGGAAGCAGGAGGGGACGGTAAACATGTATTTATTTTATTGGCCATTAACTTCAATAAAACGATGTTTCAGAAGTTTAAACATATCCTATAGCTTTGCAAATTGTAGCAGAAGCGTTTGTGAAGAATGTTGTGATCACTAGCTCTCAAAATAGCCAAATATAAGAAGGGCCTCCTTTTTGCAGACACCATTCTGTATTCCAAATATCGGCTAAAACGCTGTTAAATAGGTTCATTTTTAAATAAATAATACAAATAGAAAGCCCCTCCTCCTATTTTCACAAAACCCGAACGAGAAACATGTTTTATAAGGTATTCCTATAACTTTTCCCCCAAAAAACATTTATTTTTTATTGATGTCAATTTCTTATATGAAAGTACATAATTAATTGTTTATTTTAATCTAACTTGGAATTTACACTGTTTAGTATTTTTCACAAACTAAATTTTCTAAAAACGTTTAATTTTTTATTTACGTCAATTTCGGAGTTTCTTATCATTGTTTATTTATTATAACATGGAATTTGATTTACACTGTTTGGTATTTATCACAAACTAACTTTTCTAAAAATATTTATCTTTTATTTAATACGTCAATGTGTATCTCCCAGTCTCTCAGACAGGGCACTCCTCCACCAGTCCTCTCCTCCTGGCCGTCTATTAAAACACCTTGGTAGCTATTTTTAGAACTAGGTCAACCACTTGACTGCACCGCTGTATAAACACAATTGCGATCTTTTATTCGTGTTTATTATTTTTTAATGACATCGATAACGATTTAATTTGGTTTAGCACAGTTAGGCCTATGGGTTGAAAGACGTTCTGGTAATATTGCACTCGTATGAAAGATATTGCAAATCGTTGATTATACTATGAATATCATTCTTATATTATTTTATTGCTTAGTAATGAACATTTATTTTTGTTAATATGTTTTTGTCACCATTGTAAGCTAATCGTACATAATATTTTTGTGGATCAACACAAGTTGTAAATAAAATTGTAAATATTGTATATATTTTTGTGGATCAACATATTAATTTTATACAATCTGTAAATAATATTGTAAATATCAGAAAATAAACAAAATATGATGTACATGTACAATAGTTGTGCTCGAAAGCATCATAACGTAAATAAACGATTGGGATTTCCCGGCGGCTTCAATGAGAATTTTGGTGGAACGTGAAATTAAATGAGATGAATAATGTAATCGTCTTGTCCGGGAAGTAGAATTAAATAATGAACAATTGATTGCTTCAAACATGTCGTAGGCCCTACACTGGAATGAATATTTTAATTCTCTCAGTCCCACCCCTGCAAATTGAATGGTGCGGACCCTATTTAATAGTTAATTAAATTTCATCTTAAAATATCAACTAAACAGTGAAATAAAAATGATTATGGTTTTGACTTTAAAATGCGTGCGTGCTCGCGGTAAATCTCATCTCTACATGTACAACCAAGAAAACACAAGAACCTTTGTGAGATCATTTAGGAGTATAATAAAACATCTTTTTGGTGGAAAAGGGTAAGGGATTTTATATTGTATACTGAATAAGTTGGGGTAAGAGTTGGAGTTCAAAATTCGAACAAAAATGTTATATAGAAAAAAAGAAAATCGAAGAAAACCAAAAAAGAAGCAGGATGGGACGCTAAACATGTTATTTTTGATTTGGCCATATATTCCGTCTACCAGCCAAAATAAACTTTATTCAATATACACAAGAGTTGGGCTATTAAATAATGGATAAACAGTGCTCTACAAATCAAAGATCTCTTATCTCATTTGCACGTCAGCTGAACAATAGTAGGCCTACCCTACCGCATGTATAGGCCAACCAGTTAAATTCCTCACTTTAAATTGATTAACAAATTGTAGAGTTCATTTTATGATGACTAATAATAGTTGCATTGTCAGTTATTGTATTCATTTCACTATATTTACCATGTTTTGTTATTTTAAATGCTGTTCATAAATTATAATGAAGAAATAAAGTTTGATAATTTGATTTGTACATAATTATTTTCTCTGTGGTTCATTGTTTTTGTTAACTATATAAAAATATTCATTCAAGTGGGAGGCACTTGGAATTGAGAATCATACTGAATAAATGCTCTACATGTACGCTTGATTTGAGTAGGCAGTGTACACAACACAGGAGAACTGCTCATCAATCATGGTTTAGGGATAGTTAGGCATAATGATTTTGCGCAAATTGAATACTTTCTTGACTGAATCTTTTTATTGAGAGTACTTTCACGATTGATCACAAACTGAACCGAATGAAAACAAACTAATATTAATTGATCAGCAAATCGTCAAACTATGGACGGTGGTTCCTTGCATCGGGATATTAATAGAATAACTGGAAACCCTTCTCAACAAACATGGCGCTAAACATTGATTGATGACTGAAGTATTTTATCAGACGACGATGGCCACGCGATTTTATCGTTCCAATTACGGCAACGGGAGTGCACCATTTTTAACAGTCAGAAAATAATGTTACAAACACCATTTACAATGGAGTTGGTTAGCCAACTCCAACGGTTTTGGATTGGAAAAAATCTTCTTGGCCTAATTATGATGAATTTTTCAAAATAATCACATTAACATTCGGGATTAATACGTGGTATTCCAATACGAATTCAAAATTTAGGATTCGCGTGGCCATCGTCGTCTGATTTTATCGTCGTAAAGTAAAAAGTGCCCTTATCAACTTTTTTCCAAAAGTTAGATCGAGAAACTTTGTTTTATTTGGCCTTGTAGGGACAAGCACCCATTTTAATGAGTAATTGTTATATCAACACTCTAAGAAAAGGCAAAAGGTAGACTCATTTGTTGCATGTACATGTACTTTTTATTGGAAATAATGTTGTAAAAAAATACAAAAAGAACTAGAAAGGTTACAAAAATGAATACAAATAACACTGGATGGATATACTATTATTTACTTTATTAAAAGGCTTAAAGGGGCATTGAGAGATACGTATGGGAAGGCGCCCTCAATTTGTATGGCAATGGGAGTTTTGCACCAAAGTAATCTGAAGTAGTTTACCAAAGTTCGCCGTTTATCATGTAACATTTTAAAATTAGTGTTAGTTTCGATATGACTAGGTGACTGAATTCGAAAGTTATGGTATTGTTTTACTTGCGGCCTTTCGCGGCAAATCTCAACCCGGAAGTGTCGTTATTTGCTTATTTGAATGACATGGAGGCGATGTCGGAATTGTATGACATTTTGGATTTGGGCTATGTTGATGATTATCTTTACGTTTTTTGCTCATTCATTTAGTATATCGATACATCTCTCAATGCCCCTTTAAGCTACAAGTATTTGCAGTGTTTGAATATATCCTGAATTATAACTACAACTGTCATAGGCCCTTCACTATCGATTTTGAGTTTCCTGATGCAGGTTTACAAAAAGGGGACGAGGTGACTTTTAATTATTTATTATCTTTTATTTTCTATATTTTGAAACTAATTATTTTGTTGTCGCAACCAATTGTTACCCCTAAATATCGAGGACTCTGCATTTAATTATTTTCCAAGTATGATTAATTTGATACCCAAGTAATAATGCAATCATGTATATCATAGCTGATATGATTAAAGTCAGAAAGTAGCAAATAAAGCCAGAAAACTTTGTGCTGTAAAATAAAGTTGATTGAAAGTCGTTTTTAAGGCGAAAATCCTAATTAAAATAAAATAATTAAATATTGGGCGGCAACAGGAAACTCAAGGGTAAGCTTTGTGCATGCAGTAGACCCTACATACATTTACACAGATAGTCAATACAGGAGGCATACTGTAAAAGTGGTAATCTTCGCGCGATTATATTTTCACGCTCTCCCGACTTTCAGCGATTTCCCTTGTTTTTAAATTTGCGCATTGAAAGTCCATTACATAGACCTATACACAAAATAAATATGTTCGCGTGTTTTTATTTTTGCTGTGGCTACTTCGAGCGCGAAATTTTGTGTAGCGCGAAAATTTCCAGGTTTACAGTTCCATTTCTTTCTTTCATTTCAGGCAAATAACTGTCACTGGGCTGGGCAAACACAGCTTATATATGACATGGAGCATTATCTAGAACCTTTGAAAATAAAGCACGAGTGACCATGACCTGTGAGGCAACACATAATTACTTATTAGATTTTCTTTGTTAAGCCTGTGATTAAACACTTTAAACCATTGGACAAGATAAACATTCATATTAAATCATCAATAAACTCCAGGCCAAGTGTTTCCTCCTATCCTTTCACAACAGCTACTGCTTTGAGGAGATAATAAGGTTATCTCATTTTATCATATTAGTTAAAAATTGATTGTTGCGCATATAATGTCTTTATAGAAAAAAATATTGTTATGGCACTATAATTTTGTCTAAATTATGTCCAACATGTTTCAAGATGGTGATTGGTGACATACGGCAAACACGGGAGTGAATATTCGAGGGCGCATTCGAGCGAGCGTAAGAGTTTAATACAAAAATGCACATTATTTGAAGAAGAATAACAAAATTAATTTAAAACAAATGTATTTTGCATTTGACTTTTCAGGCTTGCTACTGGAAACAAAGCACAAAGCAAACTCTTGTTTAGGCCGGGGTTTAGGCCTTAGAAAACACTTAAATACATATGTATCATGTACACATCTATATGGTTACTGACAAATAATCACCTTTTGAATTTTGATGTATTTCTCCAAATAACTCTTAAGTTCCCAATTGCAACAAACATATTATTGGTAATCATAATGACATGATAGTTTGGTGGCAAGCTTATACTTAAAATAGGTCCAACAAAATAGGTCGTCCGATAGTCTAGTTGTATTCTGATGACCTAAAACGACATTATATTGTATTATATTGACCTTTTACCCAACATAATGCTAGTAATGATAATGAGACAGAAGGTATTTGAAATGATCATGTTACCATCATAATCTTGTAGATTTTGTCTACAATTGTTGAAGTTTTATGACACATATATATATATATAACCACACAACTCTGACTTCCATGGGTTTAACACATCATTCATGTAATACCATTTCAATATGAAACATTGATTTGTGAACAATAATAATGTAAAGATATTCATTGATGTAAGTAACCGTTCACATTCTACTACATATATCGAGGGCTCAGAAACAAAAGGCATTATCTCCATTTTGATCATTTTGAGAAAAAGCCTATTGAAGCTTTTTAAACACATTGCGGAGATAGAGATGAGGCCCTGTGATACACTGTCTATAACTTTGAAAGGACTTATGTTATGGAGATAGGCTGTGTGATACGGGAAAGAGAATTTCTTTCGAAACATTTTGATACCAAAATCTCATTTTTGCAAAAATGGAGATGAGGCCTTTTGTTTATAAGCCCTCGACATGTATATTTATGCAATGTCTTTTATTAAAACGTAGACAGTCTCTCCATCCAGCGATCCTTTCGCAGAATAATTGACATAATACTGGACGTGATTATTATATTATACATTTATGATGAACTTCAAAATACACGCAGTCATTCACTCATGCTCCAGACTTCAGCGATCGAATATCCTCTGGAGTAGGCACAGTAAAGCGCCACCTACTCGAGTTCATTGGATTTCACCTGAAATCAGAAGATTGTCCAACTATCCTTACATTGCAAAAGTTCAGTTGCCATAGCCATTCCTGCTCATGAGAATATATTATGTCATGTGACTTCCCTATCCATTTGGGAACAGAAGTTCATATTGATAATGTGTATTTGTTTTGAGGTTGTATAATATAAGATTTCACTTCGTCAATCAACACAAATATTTCCATTGTTAAAAAGCTACTGTTTTCAGGGTTGCATTTTCATTGGGCATTATAGAAACTTAGCTTGTGGTGTGTCCCCTGAATGAAACACAAACACTGTACACTACCCACAACTATTAAACAAAACTAAATAACAACTTGTGATTTGACAATGATTAAAGGCATATTATGTGTCTTTTCCAGGGGCGCCCTCTATTCATGTTTGCTGTAAGAAAGTAGATATTCTTGTAGATTTACATTTCTGATCATACATCAAGAATGTATTCCGAGTTACAGAGTGATTCGATTCCTAATTACTTCAAAATCATGGTTTTAGAGTAAAGTAAGAGTGAAAATAAACTGTTCTGCTAGCAGGACAGTTTATCTTCACCTCTTTAAACCATGATTTTGAAGTAATTAGGAATCGCATCAGTCTGTAACTCAAAATTTATTTATAACAGAAATGTAAATCTGTACAAAAATCTAATTTCAAAGAAAAATCATGAATAGAGGGCGCCCCTGGTAAAAATCACATAATAAGTGGTACCAATTATAATTGACTAAGAAGTAATTTGTAATTAATCAATGCTAGTTCACAATTTGCTATTATTTAGTCTAATAATAAAGTGTTAACATTTCCTGGGAATCACTCTACAATGAATCAATTTCTCCATGAATAGTATGCCTTAATTACAACATTTAGAGTTCTTGAAACAGTTTTACTCTTGAAAACCCCTTAAGTTTATCAGAGATCCACTTATGAAGGGCGGAAAAATTCAAATGTTCCAAGGGATTCCGTGGGAAGGCTGGGAATGCACTATGAAAGCGGCCTGGTGTGTGAGAAAATAGATTCTCTTTGTGTAGAGCTGCTATTAGAGCTAAAACATCATCTTTCACATCCCGCTTGGCATGCTTGCCACTTCGCTTTTTCACATCCCCTGTTTTGTCACTATTGCGTAAAATTTCATCAAGGCGTTGGGCGGCTCGACTCACTCTTGTAACGGCGTCTTCAGTTACCTTTCCATGAAACCCTCTGCAATCTTCCTTGAAGACTTTGTTATAAAATTCCAAGAGAAGATCCATGGAGAAGTTGCAGTCTGGGGATCCAGCCAGGTTAATGAAACGATTCCATGTGAGTTGATGTGCAAGACGGGGAGACAATACATAGTGAACTTGCACAAGCAACCTCATGGAATGGAAGGCATATTTTGTCTTACCAGATACCTTAAAATAAAGCATAAAGAATTTGTACAGGCGTACAATTCTACCTCCATCAGCTCTTTTCACTGCATCATGGAAATCTCTAACCAGGAGACACAGTCCAAGAGCTGTACAAGAATAGTTGTAGATACTGTCTTCTTGATTAGCTGCAGCTACTTGATTACCATCCCCTGTTGCCCTGGATTGCCGTCTTGCACGGGCCCGCGTTTGGACACCCTCTGCTGCAGGTTGAAATGCTGGTACCTCATGGGTACTTTTGACATGCTTCCGCATGTTCGTTATTTTCTTAAATACCTTATTGCAGTACGGACAGTGCATCCCGTTTGCTGTTGATGTAGGGCCTGATACCATAGCAAATTTGTCTAAAAGTTGACCTAAAATGTTATGTACATATAGGTGGCAGGATCTTTGTCTATGGTGTATTTGTTAATGGTGGGCTCACCATCAACAGCGCTCATTCCAAATAATTTAAGAGCAGCACATATAATCAGGGAGTCCGTATATCTTATCAACAGTTCTGTGGATGCATGGTAATCCTTGAAGGGATCCATTGTAACATTCGTCAACCCTAGCTTGTTTCTCGCTGCATACAGGGTACCCACGTCCCTAGCTGACAACGTACAGTAGAGGTAGTCCCATACAACCTGTCAAAATAAACATTAAAAGAACATTAGAACATTAAAGAAGGGTCAGCCTACATGTATTTTAGGTCTCTCGCTATTTCTGCCCATTAGGGTTTAAGCCACCCAAAATAATGGCTGTATTGGCATAACATGCCATTGACAAATTAGGGAAGGGCGAGCAGCCTTTTTTAAAAATTTGAATTGTAATTATTATAAAATACATACAGTCATGAACATCGAATCGATTTCATGGTCAGACTATCTTTCGAATCAGAGTGCTCAATTCCAAACGGAAGAGCTATATAAAAATTATAAAATATCAAATTTGCTCTCATAGTCAAATCCATTTGCAATCGTCAGATTTGCTATGCACTGTATGTATTCCTTTATGATGAGGAGCACTAAAGATAGTGTTTTATTCGTTTCTTCTGCACACAAAAAAAGAACAAAAATCACTTTTGTACACTGCCAACTTATAATACAAAGAAACATTGAATGTGTTAATCAAATATGTCAAAGCTCACTTCAGCATGCTATGCCTACCTTGTAAAAGTTAGCTATGGTATGGAAGTCATCTATGTTTGGAACAAGGCTGCCCCATCTCACTTCTGATTCGGCGTTTCTTCGGTCTTCTTGCACATTGTATTCGCGCTCACATGTGAGCAGATCACCACCACTTATAACTGGCACTGCATGGTCTGTTCCTACGGGGTATTAGTATTTAGTGAAATGGATCGAAATGGGTCGAAATGGGTCGAAATGAGTCGAAATGAGTCGAAATGAGTCGAAATGGGTCAGAATGGATCGAAATAAGTCGAAATGAGGCGAAACGAATCAAAATACGTTTGTCATGCGCACAATCATTGCTTATTTCTGTTGTAAAAGCAAAAAAAAGAATATTTCGCAATTACTTTCGTAACAAAAAAAATGCTAAACGAAGCTCGTAGGACGGTCTTGGGCGATATCCAAACTACCGATGTTTTTTGCATTTCAAAGGTCAACGGTCAATTAAAGACCGCATGGATTCATTTTGCCGCGAACCTAGAAGAAACTACAGTAGCCTACTCGATTCATCATCATCAGGGGCTATCATTTTCTTCGGGAGGGGGGGGGGGGGTCACAAATATGTCAATGGCCGTTAATAAATTTATAACCCCCCCCCCCCCCTATCCGATACAAAATAATGTTATGACCCCCCCCCCCCCTCCCCCCGGCCTATTGAAGTTAGATTTGTTAATGACTAAAATAGCAAATAATGAAAAATGAACAGGAAAGGTGTTGTAAATATGTACATTTATAAGGGATATGCTTAGATGAATGCGCGCGAAGCGCGAAGAAAATTGCCGTTATGAAATTTTAGAATCTGAATTGCTACACAAAACTATAACCCCCCTATTTTAGATTTTACAAAATTATGACCCCCCACCATATTTGTGCCCCCCCCCCCTCCCGAAGAAAATGACAGCCCCCTCATCTTCCACAACTGTGCAGAAACCTCGCACAGTGTTGAGGTGCATTTAGGTGCATTGCTGATCATTGCAGGATCCACTCACGAATCGTCACGGTTTCTGGAGCTTTTCCTTTGTACAGTAAGCCCCCCCCCCCCCCCCCCCCCCCCCCCCATCCCGTCAAAGGATATTTGGTACTGCCCTCCACCCTCCGAATGATCTCCCCCGGGATAGCTCGGGATCCGGATATGGGAAACCCCTACAACAGAAAATGACAGCCTCCTTACAACGGCACTAATCCCTCGACCCGATATTTTCCATGCAAAAAAACCCTATGCCCCCTCCCCTCTAAGGATATCGGTACCCACCTCCCACTCCGAATGCTCCCCTATTTGATAGTTTGGAAGTCCGCTACAAAAGGAAATTACTAATCCCCACCCAATTATTTTCCATGCAAAAAACTATGCCCCCACCCCTCTAAGGATATTTGGTACTCCCTCCCCTCCCCTCCGCGGCCCCCCTCCCTTCCGACACCCCCCCTTACAACGGCACTAATTCCCTAGTTATTTTCCATGCAAAACAACCTGCCCCCTCCCCCGGAACCGGAAGGATGTTTGGTACTCCCCTCTCCTTCCTCCCCCGGGATAGCTCGGGATATTTGGGAAACCCCTACAACAGAAAATGACAGCCTCCTTACAACGGCACTAATCCCCGACCCGATCTTTTCCATGCAAAAAAACTATGCCCCCTCCCCTCCTCCCCTCGGTACCCACCTCCCCTCCAAATACCCCCCCCCCCCCCCTCCCCTATTTGATCTCCCCAGGGATAGTTTGGAAGGCCGCTACAAAGGGAAATTACTAATCCCCACCCCAATATTTTCCATGCAAAATAAACTGTACCCCTCCCCTCTCCGGATAGTTGGTACTCCCCTACCCCTCTACCTCCCGGCTCCCTCCCCTACCGAAGAAAAGAAAGAAACACGACGCTCTTTAAAAAAACCTTATTATTATTTCTTTAAAAAGAAAAGTGACGCTTTTCGATATCGCCCATGCCTATCTTATGCCCATGCGGAATGGAATACGGGCTGTCGCTTAAAAAATGCAGAAAAGACACCGGATTTTCTTCCGTTTTGTTGTCAATTCTTGACCGCCTACCAGAAAAGTACGTTCGGATTGGACATGTTCGGTATTATTTCTATTACATTTCGATCCATTCTGACCCATTTCGACCTATTTCAACCCATTTCGACTCGTTTCGACTCGTTTCGACCCATTTCACTAAATACTAATACCCGTTCCTACGCCAGGAACATACTTATGCATCTTCTCCATGATTGCACTTATGCCTTCATCAGTGTTTTCGTTATGTAGAAGAACACCAAGATTGATCTGTAAGAAATATACACAAATATCATGGTAAATGAATGGTGGCATTGGACAAGTATAAAATCATCATATTCTCTGTTCAACATAAACCTATAAATCTGCCATGTATTTTCATTTTAATAGGTCTTGTATGAATCGCTTATATGCCGCTGTACTTCGTAAGTTATTGAATTAGACTTTCAGAAATATTTCAATATTTATTTAATACTAAATAGTAATAGTAACATGAACTGGAAGTGTCAAATCAATGGTAAATCAACATGCAGTCATTCACTCATGCCAACCATTCTTAAATGATGCAAATGAAGGGGGGAAATCGGGAGGCAATGTTAATCTACTAGCCTTCGGACTAGCGGACTGTCGGACTATCGAACAGGAACCGTTCGATGCCCCTAAATGGTAGGGTAGGGTATAATCATGAAAATGGCGGAAACGTAACGTGGGTGGAGCAGTCAATATTGTTATTAATATTATAAAACTGCAAGCAACGTCACTTTTCTGGGAATAAACCTTTTTATCCACACAATTTAAAATATGTAGAACATGCCTTGGTGCCTTTCGTACAATATGAACAAAGCATTACAGTCTACCGTCAGTTTAAACATAATGTTGGTGAGGTTCATATCATGATTCATAACCATGATACCAATCTTGCATGTCATTCCAGAATTATGCAGCCCACTCTCTCTTTCTCATTTCTTTCAAATGGTGATTAAGATCAGGCTTCCATTAAATTTACATAAGTTTGTTCTTTCATTCACTAGTCGGGCGTTTCGTGATATTATTGCATGAGCGATGTCAAATATGATGGTGGTAGGTACCAATACCGTAACATTGTCAAAACACAGATCTGTGGTAAAATAATATACTGGGAACTATTGATGTAGGGGTTTACCTGATTATGAATACCCATATCTCACACACTGTTATATAGAAGCAAAGCGCATTACGACGGTGTTCAAATGAGATAGTCGAATAGATTACAACGTCGTTTGTTTACATATCGATGAAGGTATTTCCCCAATTTCTCGCAAGAAGGTGTACGTAAACAATCAATTTTGACAAGCCCTCACCAACTGTTTATTTGCACAAACATAATTATCACTTCAGGCTCATCAAATCATGAAGCTTCATGATTAAATCTACAATTTACACAACACAAGCACTGTAAGTAAACATAAACTGCAAGTATCCACGGAATCTAGTCAATTTATTATACATTTTATTGACATTATCATGAGTTGCAACTTGCAATATTTTGGATCAAATTGTTTTGTGTTAATTATTGGCTTTTTATCGTGATCCCTGTTTATGCTATTTCAAAAAGGAAGAGGAACTTATTTTGTGAGAGGTGTACAAACTGAACTGGAAATTAAACTCAACTTGACAATGACAACAATTCACGACATATTATCGCAGTTTTTTCCATGAAGTATTCTTACATCATGGTAACGATTATTACAAGTGTGATTTCCTATATAATTTGAACAAAGAACTGACAGAATTAACATACCACTTCGGACTTTTTGGAGGCAATATCATCATACTGATGGCTGATGAGCTGTGGCAAATGGAGATCGAACCATGCTAGTGCTGGTATGTACTTGGCAACCACATGGCCAGTGAAAACAATCCACTCTTTGCGAAGGGCGTTGTTGTCAGCAACATCAGGGAGAAACATACTGCATGGGACAGACTTGATATCGGCATGAGGATTAGTGGCTGGAAGGTGGTGTCCGCTGACTCTGTTCTTAATTGCAACATGGTTGAAGAAGTGGTAATCGTGATGCTTATGTTTGGTGGACATTTGTCTGCGATGGCTACGTAGGTCTGCATTATCCCCTTCCAGTTTAAATTCAGGGTGTCGTATTCTTTGGTGTTCTTCAATTTGCAACATTTTTCTTTGAGCTTCTGGGGAGTCTGCTCCTGCAATGTCACATATCTCTTTGTAATGACCACGCAGCACTGTCTCTAGGAAAGCCTCTTCTTCAACTTGTTTTGCCCATTGAAGGAGTTGCCTGTCATGATGTTTACCTAGTTCTGTCTGTTTCCTAAGTGCTGTCTTGTAGGACACACTAAGATTTCTGTCATTTAACCTATCAAAGGTTTTATTACTCGCCCCACCACGCTTCAACTGTAGACCAGTCATCATGCCATGGGCATTGCAGAACTTGCTTCTGGTCTGAAGGAGAACAGCTGTTCCAGCTAACATTCCTCTTTCTTTAGCTGCGACTTTCTTTGGGTTGCCAGTTTTTCCAGCCTCTTCTACATTAGCAGCAGTTTTCACAACAGAATGCAGCGTGGGTGCTTTCTGTTTGAGCTCGTCTCTTTGGATACTGTATGACCATTCCTGTGAAAGACAAAATATCACACAATAAGATTTGTTTTAGAAAAAAGAAAGAAAGAAAAAAAAGGAAAGACAAATTTCATATTTCCCGGAGCAGACCTGTGCTGTCGTCCATAATAATTATGTGTCCTTTCAAAATTTGAATATTTAATAGCGTCAAGGATTATGGACTATTTATAGCTCACCGTCGTGAATCCAGACTAAGTTGTGAATTTTGCTGAAATTGCAAAACAAGATATCATCAAGATTTGGATAACAATCTCAGTAGTTCTTAATTAAAGGTAGATGACCCGATCACATTTTCATAACACAAGATTTTTCTCAAACATATGGAGATTTTCATATCATATGAAAGATCATATTTTTCTGATTAACATACTGAAATTTGACGGTCCAAATTAGTATGATTACGAAGAAATCGGTGAAATAACATCGAATTACCGCGAAAAGTGGTTAACCACCAATATAGTTTGTGTACAACTCAATAGGCACATTTCACGGCATCTTGTGCGTCTAAAATAAGAACCATTAGAGTTATGCAACTCAAACTTTGGAATACGACTTTTTTGAGGATGACCTTTCATGTCGAATAGAAAACTTCAAGTTGAAAATCGGAACATTTACCTTTAACTTGACAAAAATAAATAAAAACAAACAAAAAACACACCACAATTGACTTGACAAGTCTGCAGATTTCATCTTTAAATTGTTTTAAT
>CM069449.1:29706872-29834608 GCA_035610835.1 Ophiura sarsii
GCAAAAATCACCCCATGTTTTCTTAAGGTACCCTAAGATTTTAAGATTTAAAAAAAGAAATACAGTGTCAGTCCAATAACAAGTAAAAGGGTTTTTTCAAGGGGTGCGCAGCACCGGCCAAAGATTTTAAGATTTTTGAAAAAAAATGTACAGTGTCTGTACAATAATAAGTTCAAGAGCCGGAGCCTGGAGGGAGGGAAAGGGGTAGGCTTACTAATCTATATTGTATTAATAAAAGGGTATTGCACTACACAACGATTTAATATGACCAAGTAAAACATACTGCAAAATTAATTTCAATTGTTTAATTATTCAATCATAACAAGATGGCTCTATAACGTTTTAGGACCATATTAATCTTGATTTTTTGCGCGCTTCGCGCGTATTAATTTCAATGTTAATTATTCAAGCAAACAAGATGGCTTCAGGAACATTTTCTGGACCATTGTAGTTTCAAAATACTAAACTAGCATAGGGATAAACCATCTAACTAAGTTTCTACATACAACGAGGAATCTCTCTTTTATGGTTCCTTGCATACAATAACGGGTTATTGTTGTTACGACCTGCGGCAGCGTCGGATTTGAAAATTGAAAAGAAAGAGCGCCGTCTATTAAAGTGTCTAATCCAGACGACGCTGGACACGGGCGTATTTACGAATATTCAGGTTAAAATATGCGAACGAGTTTACGTGATAAAGTGAATGGGACGAACGCTTAACAACGGTTTAAATTCAAAAAATGATACTGACACTGCGGGTGGTTAGCCACCCACAGTGGTTTTAGGATGAAATAATTTAGTTCCAATGTGTGATGAATTTATGGGGTCATAATATCAAAATCCATTGTTACATTGAAACCAACGGAAATTCAAAATTAACGGCCGTTCGTGTCCACCGTCGTCTGGTATAATCGTCGCTCTGGAGCGCAGCGCCGTCTAGAGTTAAGTGTGGTATTTGTGTGTGTGTAGCGTCATTTACTTCATAACAAGTCAATAGGTGTTGCTCTACTGTTGTTGGTGTGTAGGCAGACGATGCTGTAAACGATCTGTCTAAATTTGCCATTCGTATTCCATTCGTATTGGTTTAAAACCAATACGAATGGCAAATTTAGGCAAAACACGTAAACGCGAATACCCGTAACTAAATAAATAATCCAAAACCAATGGATAACCAACTCCAGTCTAAGTGTCATTTCTTTTCATTTTTGCAAGTTAAATAACAGTTCTTGTTCATGGTCGGTAATTTTTGAATTAGTCACGTGTTATATAGCTCGAAATTTCATATTATACAATTTTGATGCGAAATGGTAAAAAAGGGATAGCCATTATAGGCAATAACGTAGGCCTATGCTTGACGATATTCTGGCCTTTATAGTTATTTTATGACGTGACTGGGGAATAACTCACAAGGCGGAGAGGGGGATCAAAACACACAGAATAATCATAACGGACAAGCTTTTAAGTTTACTATATATATATAATGTTATTTATTTAAAACAGAATGTTTAACTTACTCGTAATCCATGTTAACAATCATGTCCGAGTTCCGAATGTTAAACTTACATATAGATAATAATACATCATCCAGCATCCTTTCCAAAGCATATTATATCGACATTAAACACACGCACCAATCTGAACCTCCGTGTATAACCAGAGAGTCACTCATTGTGAAAAGTATTTCCTGGCCTAAATTATAAACATGACTTATCAACGTGACGTGCAGATATTAACTGCTGACCACGTCTCCGAAATCGGTACTCGGAGCTCGCGGGAAAAGGTTGCCAGTGGCAATAACAATCACGGCCTAAATGAAACATATGTAAATCTCTAGAATATAAATCAAAGGAAACCAACAGGTTCAACCTATATTAGAAAGGTGTATGTCGCAATATAAAATCAGCGTCACAACAGTTATATGATTATGGGGATATAACGACAACTTAGATACCTAAGTATTTGTTATATGTATTAAATCTTCGCCACCGAAATCGGTAATTGCTGTGGTTCAAGGCTTGGAATATTAAAGAATATTTTGACGCGTGACTTCGAATCTCACTGGGGTCACTTTTGCTTTTGTCTTTATTTTTTGTAACAAATGACGTTGTTTTATCAGTTTAAACATTGGAATTTTCCTTCCATGAACCACGGCGGCGGCGGATCCCGACGGTTTATTTTTGTTCGTGTTACACCACGCGGGGCACCACAAATCTCATTTATCGTCGTCATTTTTATGACCCCCTATACTCAGATGTTGATTATTTTTATGACACCCCAAACACACTCACAAATATGTACTTATACGGCTTTAAGGCATATCTAATTAAGGTTATTGGGGAAATAATTGATGAGGAAGCCAAACAATTGCTGTAGTCAAGGCCGAATTTTGTTTTATAATCAATGTTGAAACATTATGTTGAACACATGTGCGCAAAACCCCAAACATACCGTGGCCGAGCCCAAATTTTGTTTTTACAGTATTATTTTGCTTTGACCCACTTATTACTATCTATTGATTTCATGACCCCCTTATTTCCTGTGTAAAAATACCATGACCCACACAGGATAATTGGGACCCCCCAATTATAATGTTTACCCATAGAAAAATTGCGAGCGAAGCGCGCACAATGTTCAGTTTTTTAATTAAAATAGTCCAGAGAAACGTTCTTGAAACCATCTTGTAATGTTGAATAATGAAACATAAAAACCTTATTCGCGCAAAGCGCGCAAACATTGACATTTTTTAACACTAAAAAGGTCCACCATGACATTTTTAACGTCATACTTGAAATTTGCAGTGGGGTGGATCGTCCCCAACACAAAAATTATGGGGGACGTGACCCCTCCACCACGGTTTGCGCCGATTATGCTCTTTACCTTCCTCCGTCTCCTCTTTCTCCTTCTCTTCTTCTCCCCCTTTTTTAACTCTTTTGTCAATGGTGGGCCATGGCCTGCTGGCCTCCCTGGATACGCCATTGGTTCTGTCCTGTGGTGCCGAAGATAGTTTGTCTCAGAAACATTTTGCAAATATGCTAAGTGCTGTGCGATATTTATTTATTTTTTCTTTTAGAAAATAGGCTATGAGGTACCGTATGCGATTGTTGTTGTTGTTGCGTAATCCAAGCTTCAGAGAACTTTATTTTTCCTTTTTTTAAAAAATCAAAAAATAAATAAAATCAAATGTGTTTTTAGGCCTCAGCGCATAGACCTACCCGCCGTAGCTCATTTCACGTACCAATGTGGGCGGGCTTCTGAGACAAACCTTCTTCTTTGTTTGGCTTAAGCACACATAACCCATTGAATATTCAGTTTAGGGGCGTGAGGCTTTAATTGATTGGTCGGTCAATGAGCAAAACAACCGAACACTTTGGCACAGCACTTTCGGGCACTTATTAGTAACCTGCGCTCGGCGTGCGCGTTTTCATCTAACGATTGATTTTTATTGGAACGCACTTGGTACGCAGCTAACGCGATTATTCATGAAGTAATTAATCATTGGCAAACTTAAATATGCACGGGGTCATGTCATTGATGGGAGTCAGCAAAAAGTGAGAGGCGGTAGTGTATCTAAAGTATTTATACGAATGCCCAAAGGGGCTTCAGAGGAGGCAGTGTGTCAATTTTCTTTGATGCGTTTGTTTACCTTATTTTCACAGGGAAGGTATTTTTTATTTACCCATTAGCCTTGAGTGAGATTTTTTGTTTTAAGGGGTGAGTATGCAAGTGTTTTTTTGTAGCCTGTAAATTGTGGGTGAAGTTTTATTCTTTTTCAAAAACTTTCAAATCTACATCTGATGGTATACAGATTCAGCTTTATACAGTTATAAAGTACATGAAAAAGAGAACTTGGAGTCTGTTTCGTCATAGCTTTCATACAGCAACGTCAATACTCAATACTGGTGATTTTTTATTTCATTCTAAGGGACCGTTCATTATTTATGGTGGAGGGGGGGTTGGGACAATTTCGAGACTTGTATGTTAAAATTACCTAACCCCCCCTACAGCTGAAACTGAAAATTACATGACCCCCCCCTGCTAACCAGTAGCTTTTTACACAACCCCCCCCCCCATCCTCGAAAAAAAATCAACTTGTCACATACTTACGGGGCTGTTTTTACCTTTGGAATTTTGTTCATGGATACGTTGGCAAATTTTGTTTGTGCCCTATCTGAAGGGCCAATAATTTTATGATGCCCCTTCTTTTTATTGTGTGAAATTAGTAATGGCGAGCGTAGCGAGTTGGATTTTTTTCTTCATATTTATACATTTTGGGTGTCTTTATAACCTGAACAAGTTAGAACATTATGAGCAGAAACGTATAATCCAGTGAAACGTTCTACTTTTGTGAGCATTGGTGCAAAGCAGAGATGAGGTGAAAAGCATGCAATAAATCACATTTTTAAATCATGAAATTGGATTTTGTAACATTATACACCCTGTGGCTCTAATGTCTCGACCGTTGATGATTATATAGATGTTTTTCCACCATATCATCGATTTGCTGTCCAGAAGTCGTCTCATAGAAAGAAAAATTGAAGTCGATAGGTTTTAAGAAAATATGCGCGAAGCGCAGAAAAAAATGGCATCTACACTCCAAAATAGCCTCTAAAATCACTCCAATCACCACCATCTTTAGTTTAAACAAATTTACACAACCCCCCCTGTTCAAGAATAAAAAGTTACATAACCCCCCCTATTTCAACATATGAAAGTTACATGACCCCCCTATATTTTACCCAACCCCCCCTCCACCATAAATAATGAACGGTCCCTAAAGCCCATTTTGTGTTATGCGGCCAAAACTTTAACCAATGGATTTCTGTATATTAAAATAAATCCTATATGAACATCTGAGCGCTAAAGTTGCATATGGCACCGACATGTGTGTCAAATATTGTTTTTTAATAGTTTTGAGTCTTCAGCATTTCTTATAAATTGTTTAAATAATTAAATAAAGGACATTAAATAACATCTTATATTACAGGGATATAGGCGTATACAAAATAATACTCCTTTTTAAAATCGAAGACATAAAAATGTAAAAGATAAGATCGCTCAAAATTAATTATCAGATTCTCGTAGCACTGGTCTTCAAAAAGTAAAGAGGGAGGGCGGTTTTAATTGTTAAAACCCCGAAATAGACACGTAAATATGGCTATTTTTCACGACAATCTACTTCTGAAGAAAGAATTTGGCAACTCTGATACCCGCATTTCTGGAAACACCACTTTCCGCTGTTCCGGTATAGGGGATCACAACTCTGACGAAATCTGACTGACCAAGTCATGATGAAACGTTAGTTGGTGAGTAATTTTCTAATTATTCACCTTACTGGTTTTGATGAACATTATAATGTTACTCCTTGGCTGATTGGTTCGCATGCCGTCGGTTGGTTTGTTGGTTTGTCGGTTTGTTGGTTTGTTGGTTGGTGGCTGGTTGGTTGGTTGGTTAGTTACTGGTTGGTTGGTAGTTAGGTGGACGGGTCAGAATGATTGTGCCACGAGCGCGAAATACGTTATGAACGCTCCGACAACCTGGAGAATGAAATAAAGAGAACATGCAGTTGATGGCACATAGTAATACGATTATAAACATGTTAAAAAGAATCAGCTTGGTTTTCAGCTATATACAGGAGTGTTAGGCCACAAAAATGAAATACTCAGCAGCCCGCACGCATTGCTTTTAAAATTAGATTACGCGCGTAGCGCTATGCGCGGCAGCCATCTTTTTATTTTTAAACAACGATGGTTCTTCAAGTACCCTGCTTAAACAAGTTGTGCGTATTAAACAATCTTTTGAGTACAATACTTGAACAACCGTAGTTGTTAAAAAGGTTTAAAAACAAGTTTTGACACTGTAGCTCTCAATGTAACACTATTAAACAGATGACAGAGTTGTTCTTTTGAGCACAAAACAGTGGTGAATTCGGCACAGTTTAACATAAGACCTCTTCACATTCGCAAGCAGGTGACTAAGCACTGCAACAGATGATTGTTACAAATGAGATATCGATGAAAAGACGAACGCATCAGCTTTTTATTGATATGAAACACAATATGAATATATCACGGAATATTTGAATAATTGGCGATTGAAAATAAAATTTCCGAATTTTTTGAGTAGTTTATATCACATTATTTATTTTACGAGGGTCATTCAACAAGTTCTACCTCCTACCCCATAACTTTATCATTATATAAGCCAGTCTTATCAAATATCCCACAATTGTAGCTTGAAACCTCAGCTACAAATTCATTGCAGATTGATATCACTAATGGATCATGTACTTTTCTTGAGATGCAGTGAAAATCAAACTTCGATTTAGTTTGACGGAAATGGATGAAAAATAGCAAGATATCGCCGAAGTGCTATTCATTTGGCCTATCGTAAGATACAAAGCATACCTATCGGTCAATTATAACCGTAATAAATGTCAGATAGCTCTTTACCATACTATAGACAATAAAGGTGACTGATTTCTTTGCAAAAATATGCCTTCTGATTAGCCAGATATGCCAGAACCAGATCAGAACAACCATTAAGTTTACCCCTCCCCTAGAGAACCCTTAGTCTCTCAAAGCGATAATTCTCTATCATTGACTACCTGATTGACTATTCTAAAGGTTGCACATAATGAAACTCGCAAAGAGACTATTGTGTTAAAGATTTAACATACGTGGCATCACTGTGGCTGAGTTGTTACAACGAAAGTTTGACATGATTAGCAGAGAACCCTTAAGTCTCTCAAAGCGATAATTGTCTATCATTGACTACCTGATTGACTATTCTAAAGGTTGCACATAATGAAACTCGCAAAGAGACTATTGTGTTAAAGATTTAACATACGTGGCATCACTGTGGCTGAGTTGTTACAACGAAAGTTTGACATGATTAGCAGTATTCCAGTATGCCAAAGGCATGGCCATACATTTAAGTTGATATTATATTTTTTGCAAGCCTACAAGAGTTAACATTGCACATAATCTTATTTATACATGATACTACTGTATTGTATATGATATTCAGACATCATTAATTGATTTCCATTTTCAATATCTGAATCATGCTCTTATATCTAAGCATAAAAAACCTTAAAACATGTGTATTTTGTAAGGTCATTTTCCGTGTCCGTTGTCCAAAGTCTCTCTCTGGCTTTGACCGCATCATGACAAAAGTGAAACATATATCAATTAGCATTTATATACTTCAAATATGTAGCTATGATTCGGAGCTATAATCATGACAAATGTCGTGAGGCTGACATTTATATTAGTTGAATATCAAGAATAATTGTACATGCATTGCATTATGATACAAGTATAGTATGACAATTGTTGTTAACAAACCAAACAGATCTATGATACAATAAATAACCCAATTGTATACCCAGAGCTCTCTGTTAGTATCGATACTTTTACTTGAATATAACGTTATTTCGCGTACGCGTTAGAGTATACTTTTTTCAGTTGTTAATCAACTCACTGGTCACGTGTGTAAATGTCTTGTCTGGCGCTGATACACTGATAAAAACTATCACCGGTAGAAAGGTAGAACCACTTTTCTGTTTCGTCTTCATCCCTTAGCCGTAGTTAATTTCTGACAGTTCTGGTACTGTTGTGGCTATATAAAGCAACATTTGTGATTTTTCTTCTTCATTTTCTGAGGCCTATAGATAGTAGAATTTGTACGTGTACTTGATCACAAATAACTGCAAACTGACTGCAAACTGCAAACTGCAAAGATTTTCAATCACACACTTTTGAAAAGGATAAACATTCATCAGAGCATGAAACGTGTTGTCTGATAATATTTTCCTAAATACTTGAAATCAAATTAAATTGTTCAAAGATAATTCGGCTTGCTTAATTTGATATGCAATGATATTAATTTCAGGCACAACAGTTTTTGATATTTGGATAACAAATTTGAAACAATTTCGAACAAGTACCTTGTTATTGAAAATGTCTCTAGATATGCCAAATATAAAATGGGATATTAGAGTAGTTATAAGTACAGCTGGGAGTAAACTGGTGTGTAACATGTTTTAGCTTATATATTGTACATTAGTGATAGTACATGTATTTGTTATTGCGTGACACTCAGACGATGTAAAGGTATCATCACGATAATATTTATTGTAATGCTTTGTTGTTTATGCTGAATTTACACAGAATTCTCCTAAATTTGTGTGAAATCTGAGGTTGTTGGCTTCGACCTGCTTGCATACCCCGTTATTGTTGGTTACTACCTCCGCAAATGTCGAAAAAGGGAAAAAGACCCATCTATAATTATAGTTAGGGCATACTCGCTCTACAGAGCGCCATCTAGAGTTAAGAACTTTTTTGTGTGTGTGTAGCATCAATTTAATTACGCATCAATAGGTGTCGCTCTACCGATGTTGGTGTGCAGGGAATTATAAAACTATGCCAAAATGAATTTACTGAGAATGAACGCACGATTCAGTGTTTTCCTTTCACTGCCCTAGACCTACCAACTGAGCTAATTTTCACACGACAATTGCTAATGTATGCCTATTTACATGTATATCGTCATATTAACAACTAGTACGAACATCAGTACGTCGTGAGTTGTTAAATCACGCGCATAAATAAATATCAAGAGATTGCGCACACCAAATTACTTGCCTCTGTTGGCATTCAGTGACTGATATCGAATATCTACGGAATGTTATTAGGACACGATCGAGATCACGGTGTAACAACATACAGTTTCAATGGTATGAGTATGTAGTAAAATTAGAAGAATTCGGAATTATTAAAAATAGCAAATGTATTTAATTAACATTAAGTGAAAGAGTTAACGACTTAACGAGTTAACGTATTGTACACACAGATTATGTCTTTGTTTGGCTGATTGGCTCGCATGCCGTCGGTTGGTTTGTTGGATTGATAGTTGGTTGGTTGGTTGGTTGGTTGGTTGGTTGGTCGGTTGGTTGGTTGTTTGGTTGATTGGTTCTGTTTGGTTGGTAGTTGGTTGGACCGGTCAGAATGATTGTGCTACGAGCGCGAAATACGTTATAAACGCTCCGACAACCTGAAGAATGAAAAGAAGAAAAAAAGACCTGAACATTTTAAATTCACATGTTGATGGCACATAGTAATATGATTATGCATACATAAAAATGTTAAAAAGAATCAGTTCTATACAGAAGTGCTATCGTTAACTAATGATAAGGGAACATGAAACCATAAAATATAGAATAATTCACTTCAACGCGTCAGTGACGTCACTACGTCATTCACTGATCATAGTAATACACGCGCTGAATGCCCTCCCGAGGTGCTGGCATACACACGCTCATCACTGCAAAAACTGCAGAACGTGTTCAAATGTAACAGATATATAGAACATGTTCTGAACATGTTCTGATGTGTTCTGAACACGTTCAGAACATATCCAGAATACGTTCAGAACATGTTCTAAATCTGTTACATTTTGAACATGTTCTGGAACACCTGGAGAACACACCGTGAACATGTTCTGAACGCGTCATGTGTTCTGCCCTTTTTTGCAGGTATTACGCATGCATTAATGCTGCGCCTTTAGAGTTAGGTTACGGTCAAGAGGAAGATATACAGGTCGTGTTAAACAAGTGTCCCATGAGATATACGAATAAATTAAATATACATCCCATGTTTTTGTTGTGTTTAAAAAAAAGAAACGCCATTGGTTAGCCGTATTAGTCCTCTATTAAACAAACTTTACCATTAACATGTTAACACTAAAGTTAGGGTAACTTGGATGTCTATAATAGGCAACATCACTTAATGCCATTGTGCTATTATAATAATTATAGTGGTGAACTTGTCTAGTTCAATTTTCTTTATAGTTTTAGTTCTTACTACTTTATATTTGTGTCCCTGATGAAGGGGGCATATCTATTTGAACCGTTGGTCTTTATTGTTATGTCAACTTTTATTGCTTGTCTCAGTGCATTTCCGTGTTTTATTATTATTTGTTTCAGTGCAATTCTTATTGCTTGCCTTAGTATATTTCATTTTTTTATCACTTGGTATTGCTTGTTTCCCAGTTAGTATATATGGTGCTTTTTCTGTGCTTTTCCCGAGTTGTGATTAATTCAGTATCAATAGTGCGAATTCCACATCGGTCACTTTTAAAATAAAAGTAGACTTTCAACTGGAAAAACCTGCACTTGAGATTCCAATAATGATTTATAAGATACATCAATGTATTGTTTTAAATACAATAAATATTAACATATATTGCTGTTTGGAATGGATAAAATGGTTGATTCTTGAGAGCACTTTATATGAGATTGTCCAGAAATATCTAACCCTATTTCCATTTAATAGTTCATCATTGATTTAATTGATCCAATTACTCACAGATTTTGAACGATGTACGGCCTAAGCGCACAGTGAATTGGGAGCAACGGGTACGATCGCAAAGGACAGCATAACTGAAGTTGATTATTTTCAAGTTTAGGGTAAAAAATATTCCTCCTCTTATTTCCCCTCCAGTTGGTACCAGGGAGGGGGAAGGATGGGGGGGGGGGGGGGGGGGGGGAGGGGGGGGAGGGGGGGGGGGGAAAGAAAATCAAGACAACATAAGATATCAAAACAAAAATATAATTTTCGTCTTTAAATCATTATTGATACCTGTAGCATCAAATACAGTTTTGTATTTGTCATAAGGTGGTGCAGTATATCCCCATTGGATTGTATGTGATGTGTACATAGTGTGAATACGTAACGCCAAAACTGCATGCATTGTTCCTAGCAAATAAAGGGTTAATTATTTCATCTGGGTTTACATACATATACACACATAATTTAAAGGAGGTGTCCCGTAAGCATAAAAGTGTGCATTATTTGTTACAAAAATAACTATCGAGCCCAACTTTTGTAATTATATAGAACAAAACACCACACTTATGACAAAAACAAATAAAAACCGCAATCTCTCAACATGCACTTTTTAAAATTCGCGGCGTTCGAAAGTCCCAGTGTCGATGATGTCATAGTTATACAATGCACATGCGCAACTTTGAGCACCAATACCCATGACGTCATCGACACCGGGACTTTCGATCGCCGCGAATTTTAAAAATTGCATGTTGAGCGATGGCAGTTTTTATTCATTTTTGTGACTAGTATGGTGTTTTGTTCTAAATGATTACGTAATTTCGGCTCAATAATTATTTACCTAACAAATAATGCTCAATGTTGTGCTTGCGGGACCCTTCCTTTAAGGAGGAACAGTTTTGCAGTGGGTCACATACCCCTCCACAGGAATTTAAAAGTGATTAAGTACACGGATATTACTACATTTACAGTGTGTCTCTAAAAAAGGGTGCACATGTTACACGTCATTGCCCTCATTGATGACTTAGTATGTTGCTGTAATAGTAAGGAAGTTTTTGATTTGATTTTTTGAATTTTGTGAGTGCTGTAATTATTGAACTATTAATCAAATGTATATAAAAGTATACATTTTTTGAGAAAATCTAAAAATTCACTTTTTTGACCCAAATTTGTTTGAACAAAGCTAACAAAAAATACTTTTGAGTAAAAAATGGCCAAATCACTTTATAATGATGTTAAGACACTAATGAAGGGACGATTTTTTTTAAAACCTAATCTAATATTTTTGAAAATTTTGACCAATAAGTGCCAAAAAACGTGAAAAATTGATTTTTTATTTTTGTTAACACTTTTTTGTCAAAATTTCAAAAAAATATTAGATTAGATTAAAAAAAAAAAAAAATCGTCCCTTCAGTAGTGTCTTTTAAGACATCATCATCAAGTGATTTGGGCATTTTTAACTCAAAATTATGTTTGTTAGCTTTGTTCAAAAAAATTGGGTCAAAAAGTGCCAAATTTAGATTCTCTGATACATTTCCTTTCCAAAAAGGTATACTTTTATATACATTTGAGTCATGGTTCAATAATTACAGCACTAACAAAATTCAACAAAAAAACTTCCTTAAGTCCCCCTTAAAGACAATTTAGTTGGCTTTCGAATGCCGTTAGTTTGATTGTAATTGCTCTTCCTGATTGGAAAGAGACTTTTTTGTCAATAAATACTCAATATTTCTTACTTGACGTTTACATGAGCTTCAGGATGAGTACATTACCTTTCAAATACAAATGTGTGTTATTTTTAAGAAGAAATGCTTAGCGTTAAACATAACAGCAATTTTACACATGGATGATATCTTTCTAAAAACTTGCACAGTTTAGATATTGTTTGATCATGGTCAAACAAGCATATCTCTTGATAGACTCAAGCAAAACAAACTGCATACGAAAGTTTATTTAGTAAATATCTTGAATTTCGTACAAACACCAAATCCAAATACGAAATGTTTAAAGATGAAAAATGACACATTCCCAAAAAGCATCTTTTCTAAAATTGGCACAAACCCGATTTTGAGTGCTCGTTGTTGATCAAACATATTTTCAAATTAAGAAAAGTAAACAAAATCAAATAAACGTCATTTGAAAGCCGATTAAATAATCCTTTAGGTTATACTGTATAAAGATTACAGCCAAATTTTGAGTAATCAATGAGGGCAATGACGTGGAACACGTGCACCCTTTTAGGGACACCCTGTATTCAACTGAATACATTTATCCATACATACCGTCAATATGAATTCCTTAGTCAGTGGTAGGATACTCCACAGCGTGAAGGCAATAGGAGGACCGGTTAATCTTGCTAAGAACATATTCATCTGTTTATGAACAACACATTCAAAAGAAATTATTAACGCACTAATTGATGTCTTAGTTATATTGGTATTATCACTATATCCTTGGTGTAAGACATTCATAAGTTAGACTAGTGTAAAGACCCCATTACGGAATAAAGCTGTAATAATGGATAATGGATTAATAAAGGATTTTGTGCTAGATTAATTCCGTGCTGTCTTACACCAAGAATAAACCTTATTAATAGGTCTCTTACAAAATCTAGTAAAACACTCCAATATACCATATAATAATAATGTAAATATTATGATGAGGGCTTGAGCCCTGAAATATCATAACAATTTAAAAGGATATATAAACATTTATTTTTTAACAATATAATTATAATTCGTTTGTCTTTCGTTGAAAAAACACCCAAAAGCGCTAAACAGAATTAGAACTTCATGAATAATAACCCATATTCGTAACGTATGCATTGCAGTCCAAAAGAAGGCGCGCAAACCATAATTGTCCCGGCACCGTGTATTTTAGGTAAAGCCTTATACAGTCCTCTAGGTTATAAGTATATAACTGACTAGGTAATAAATATGCTCTAAAACTCCAAAACTATAGCAGCTATATGTGAACATAAAATTAAATGAATTTGTAAAAAAAAATCCTTCCCTTTAATTATACGTGAAGATTGACAGAATATTAACACAGCTGTGTGTTCAAAACAAAAACCAGGTCCGTTTTTCAAGTAGCGTTTGTTTCATCTATACGCAGCCTCCGTGTAACAATGGGCAGATTATTGATTAACGGGTCGGGTATTGACAACTCACAGGTCGATATTAATTTGGCGATTGGGGATGCTTCAATTGATCAATGCAGCGCATACACATACATGTGACGTCGTAATGCGTGTTCAGAACCCAACGAAAATGAAACCTATACTCTGGTTCATTCTTTTCGGTGTAGTGTTCTTAATTATTAACCAATCTTCAAGATCTCTAATTAAAGAGGAGCTATTTTAAGTTGGAACCATATCTTTAGATATACATGTATGCACGTATGTTTTACTTTTTGGACGGCATGTGTTGTTCCACCCACGGCACTATAGTTTGATCAGCTCCAAATTGGCGAAGCCTCCTAACAGCAGCTTTAGGGAATGAATACATAAGGACGCCGCGAGTATGATTGCAACAAGCGTATTATGCATAATGTGCGTGACCCGTGCGTGCTGCCAAAACCGCGTACGTTCGCCATAATCTCGCTCGTACACTTAAATTACTTTTGCGCGCAGAGAGATAAAAGCCGTATATTTCTAGCCAATTTTGAACTTATTAATTTATAGAGCGTAAGGCGAGGTAATCATACCAGATGACAACATATTGCACGATGAACATTTAACACGTTTAATCCTACAGGTGTGTGGGAGTGTGGGGGAGGGGAGTTAGTAAAGTTGTGCAATTGAATTGGTGAAAAATCTGGTTTTATAAACCCAGTCAAGACGGTTGTTCCAATTCGGGGTTCCCAAATGAGATCAAAAATCTGTGTTATGTAACCTATTACAATCACGCAACGTGTTGTCATAGGGCATGAAAAAAGACACATCGTTGTATACTAATGTAAAGTGAAATCAGAACGTGGCCTTACAATTAAATAACATCCAATTTTAACCACTTACCTGCATAACTTGTTCATGTTCATTAAAATGAAATTCACTGATGTCGTGTATGTAGTTGAAGATGGCATGCGCCTGAAATAAGTTGAAATAATAGTAATGTTAACATTTTCCACGCGGCAGGCGTCTGCAGACGACATTCAAAATTTCACAAAAAGTTTCAAAAATTTCAAAATTATTGACTTTCGTTACCATTTTGGAATCACCATGAGAAATGCATTGAAATAAATACAAACAATGTATTAGTTCAACAATCCTTGAGATAGACTTTGAAGATTGGGAAAGGTTTCTGAAAAATCTGTTTTGAAATGGTAAAACTAATAGCCACGTGGAAAGTATTAAGAAATCAATTGTATATTTTCGATAAACATCTTTAACGAGGAAAGTGCGCAACTTGAAAACTTGAATAGGATATTGGAAGATATGAAAACGTGAAGTACAAAAAGGCTACATTCGCATGACAACACATATGATTAATCAAATGCGGTATCATTTTAGTATGGTGAAATAATGTCACGTTGTGTTGTTATAACTGTTTACTAAATTGTGATAGTTGATAACAATGAAAGGTGTACATATAAGGTTTGCTTAAAGATTCATGGATTGTCATTCTGTTTATTATTTCTTTCTTTCTTTCAACATGTTCAAGATCAAAATGATGTTGTTTCTTTTCCATTATTTGAAGAAGAAAACAAATCTGGATTTCTTCATGGGAATCATAAACAAGCTTAAAGAAAGTGTCCAGCAAGCATTATATGTTAGTAAAATAATTATCAAGCCCAAATCACGAAGTTATATAGAACAAAACATTATACTTATCATAAAAATGAATAAAAAACTGCCATCTCTCAACATGCCATTTTTAAAATTCGCGGTGATCGAAAGTCCCGGGATCAATGACGTCATGGTTATTGGTGCTCAAATTTACGCAAGTGCATTGTATAACTATGACTTCATTGATGCCGGGACTTTCGATTGCCGCGAATTTAAAAAAAAGGCATGTTGAGAGATGGCAGTGTTTATTCGATTTTTAAGATAAGTATGATATTTTGTTCTATATTACTACGTGATTTGGGCTCGATAATTCTTTTTCAAACATATAATGCACAATGTTTTGCTTGCCGGACACCTTCTTTAAGTCACCCCACGAATTGCAAAACATTATTTAAGACCATACATGGCAGTCTTTTCGGATTGATTATAAACTGAACTCTTCTGTACCGTGAGTTTTTGTTGATACTGTAAAATATGTTTATCAAGATCCTCATACTGAAGACAATAATATTAATTCATTACTTCATGAATAATCGCGATAGCTGCGAAACTAGTGCGTTCCAATAAATTAATCGAAGCGCAGGTTACTCACAATTTAAAAAAAAATCACTATTATGACAAATACCTTAAAGGGGCACTAAGGGATGTGTCGGAGGCTGCGCCCTCAATTATGATAACAACTGGGATTAGTATATTTTTATAATTGTATTATATTGTATGAACTTACACCCATAAGGATTAAGAAAAATCAGCCCTCTTTGTACAAGAAAACGTCGATTCAAAAATGCTCGTACAGCCGGGACGAGCATTTTACGTCCGACAGTATCCCCCTGCAGTACGCGTGATACATAACGCGAACCATATTTGCATAGAGGGCGTTTTTCAATAAATAGCGATGATATTGTTTTAATCAAGTTTTGCTGTGTTTTTGTTAGTAGAAACAATTCAACACTAATGGCAATTTTTAATGTTCATCTTGAATTCTGAAGTAAATTTTTAAACATTTAAATTTTTCAACACCACTTAATATCCTTTAATTTATGGTCCTGAATCTTATAATATGTTATAAACTTCATTTCCCTTGTTTATAAGCCAACAACCGGGCAAAATTCCGATATTTGAAACCTTTATGGGCGAAAATTTAATGTTGGCCTATATTTCACTGTACAGCTACAGATGAATACGACAGGATTTTGAATTCGGCCATTTTCGTGACGTTATTGTGACGTCATGCGTGGGATGTTTGTACTTGTTGTTTTGGTATGTATACAGAGGAGATCTCTAGCTAGGAGACCTTTAGCTAAGAGACTTCTAGCTAGGAGACCTCAAGCTATATCATGGTACCTAAATAAGCATACTCTGCATGCACTTCGGTTTGATTTTAATTAGGGAGTGACTTGAGATCATTTGGATCCTACGACCCTGGATAACCCAATAGGCCTAAGCTTATATAGCTTATTTCCATTGGGGCCCGTTAGATGTGTGAACAGATACAGACTGGGGTGATCCCTACTCTTTACGAAAGAGTCTGTAACCTTTTTAATTTACCAGGCTACCGACACGGCGCACACAATGTATCAGCACTTAGATTGTAATATCCCTTAACAGGTCCCGAATCTCGCTTGGGTCGACGAGGCAATTGAGACTAACCTTGCCCAAGGATACAAACATGTTGGTTATAGCGGAGCATGAACTTAAAACCTTTGTATCATGAACCCTGCGTGCTATCCACTAGACAACACAAACACAGCGTTACAAAAAACGTCTCAGGAGGACGATGGTGAACCCTCGTTCTACTATAGGGGAGGGGATTTTCGCCGTTGACACCAAAATGCAACAGACAGTGACCTTATAGGGCATCGAGATAATCTCTTTACATTGCGCTCATTTGATGAGAACAATTGAGGGTACCACCTTACCCAGGGGTAGGGTAAGCCGTCAAAGTCTGAGCGGAGGGCCGGTTGTCACCTTTCAATATTTGAAAATTACCATTTTGAAAACTGACTTAATTGTATAGTCTTGAATCAAGTATGTATTAGAAAGATCATTTCCCTCACTTACTAGCTGGAAAACCTGCTGAAATTCCAATATTTGGCGAACATTTACATTTTTTCACTGTACTACGATGAATTTTTTAGGTCGGCCATGTTTATGACGTCATAGTGAAGTCATACGTGAGATATATGTACTTGCTTTGGTATGTATGGAAAGAGGTGACATCCAGCTACACCATGGTACCAAAATAAACATACTCTGCATCACTGTTTGGATTTATTTAGGGTGTGGTAACCCCCTTTCCCCATAGTAACACCGTGTTACAAAAACGGCTCAGTAAAAGGACGAGGGTTAATTGAATACGAAAAATGTGTATCATAACAATATTTAGAGGAACTGCATTTGTCCTATTCAAGGGTTGAAATCACTGTTGGTTGAAATTAACTCTTACATGTTACGATTACATGCAAGTCATCGCTTTATCACTTCGTCAAATGTAATGTTATAATAAATATAGCATATATCGAAACTAATGTATACGTAACCCCAATGTCCAAACAGCAACGTAAACTATATTGATTAAGATAATCATTGAAATAGCAATAAAGAAGCTCAAACAACATTCAATTAGAGCCGTGTGCAATAACAACATCCGCGTCATTCAATACACATCGTATTAGACACGTAATGGGCAATTTATCTTCGTTTATTGATTTTTGCTAAACTGTGAAGAACGATACATTTTGTCAATTAGATTGTTAATGGTAAACGCACGGGGCGAACAACAATATGGTCATGTGCATGTTGTTAGCTCGCCTCCTTTCGCGTTACACACGGATTTTGGCTTTCGCGACATGATTTTAACTTTACATATTTATATTTGCTTGTATACCCCCTGAGGTAGTAATAGTATACATTTTCTGAAGGGAAATTGCATGAGAAAACCAAATGCCATTGTGATTATAGTACGACCAAGGACTAAAATGGTATTATTCAAAATGTTCAGAAAAATATCAGAATTTTTAATTTTCAATTTGAGATCCATATAATTTTTATACATACCCCTATCATTATTTACTTTACATATTTGAATTTCTCATGAAATTACCCATCAGATGATATATAATTGTCAAAGGTTACTACGTCGGTAAGGTAATTATACCGGCTAGTGAATATCTCCAATGTTTATTTTATATATTTTCAGAATTTTCAGAAATATATTTTAAGGGTGTACCCTTCCCTGATCTTAACTGCATTGCTGAATTCCTCTAGTTCCAAGCTTTCCAAAAATGTATACTTTTGCTATCATAGGTTGAGCACTTTTTCTGTTATAGTCATTTTTATAAATCCGGTAAATTGAGGCTGATTATTCATGTTGACTGTGTAGCGAATAGGAAGAAAGCTGATGATCATTGTCTTATCCACCTTGGGCACCAACAGGTGGGAAATACATAATAGAGATAATATGTTTGTAGCCGCCTATGCATTGCTAGGCTTATCGTAATTCACTTGTTAACGTCGTAAGACTAAACCGGCCTTTGAACATTATGACTATTGTTTAGCCGCGATCGACCTCTATCCTCGAGCGGTTTTGATGTCACTTGTTTATCATATATATAGGCCTTGCACGTGCTTCCGTCGGCTTTAACAGAATGGAATCAACCACGCGTCATTCACTGCAATATGGCGTAATGCATACAATCCATTCAGTTTATTCTTTGAATTGACGCGGGATTTTTGAAAGTGATGTAAACTCGCGCGATACAATGGGATTTTTAGCTTCTTATAGTTTTGGTGAACAAAGTTCAGTAGTCTGCCTCGATTCTGCTGTATTCATCATAAATGTAGCAATATTTGATTAAATATTACATTTTTCGGTAAACTGTTCAATCCCAAATTACAGCATCTTAAACTTAAAGAAAATAATTTTGGGTATAACCGAAACGGATTGAAATATATTTCACTTTCGTTTGCCGATGATTTTTTTGCTTAATTACGTCTGATAAATGCAGGCACCAGAATCTTATGGACGACATTTTTAATCTCGCCAGTTCAATGAAACTCACCCTTAAGCCAACAAAGTGCACACCCATCTTTACAGTTTTTCTGTTTATATTTTGTTTCTACTCTATTTTGTAATTACTATAATATATTGTACTATGCTCTAGTTACATTCACATTTTGTAGTTTTAGGTTGTAATTTTAAGGTTTTTATCTTGTAAGCGCTCTGAGCTTTTTGGAAATGGCGCAATTAATGCTTTCTGTATTGTATTGTATTGTATTTCTTGCCCCCCACCCCATATGAAAAACCTAGCTACGTCTGTCTTCACTGTTTTTGACAAAGCAGCATTTTTAAAGAGTTGGTAAATTGACAGTAAACTAAGGACTACTCTGAAAGTTTAATACCAACTAATATAAACACTTCAAAAGAAGTAAGTTCCCCTTTAGGGGTTCCCTTATATTTCCAAAACAATACATTGGAATGAAATGGGGTTTTCAGTCAAATGATTATGGGCTTCATACCAATACTTGACCAAAACTTCAAATCAACAGGTTCTGTCATGCTCGAGTAAGCACGTTTTGAATGACGGAATGTCCCATTTCAAAAGTTGCTAAAATAACGTTTAATTTCAAAAGTTGCTAAAATAATGTTTAGTAGCGGGTGTATCCACCACGTTGTTGTATGACTTGCCGACATCGACGTCTCATAGTGTTGATGAGGCGCGCCACTCGATGCTGTGGGATGGCATCCCACTCTTGTTGTACCAGAAGACGTAAGTTAGCAAGATTTATAGTGCGATCATCCAGGGGCGGAAATTTCTTGTCAGGTGTGGGGGGGATGATAAGTTTTGCCCCTAAAAAATTAAATTTAGCTGGTACCATCCTGGCGGTGCGCAGCACCGCACTCCGAGCTATGCTCGGACAGGGGGGAGTCTGAGGGGGGATGTGCCCCCCTCATAAGTAGAAAAAAAATCAATTTTCAAACTCAATTGGTACGATCTGGTGTATACTTTTGACCAATATTGTATTGAAAAGCCATGCTTCATTTTCAATAAATATTTTGTTTTTTATCAATGAACAAAAGAAGTTGAGCATTTTTTATACTGATATATTCTTGATTTTAGTATAGATGGTTTAAAAGCTCCAACAGGGGGAGTCTGAGGGGGGATGTGCCCTCCTCAGAAGTAGAAAAAAATTCAATTTTCAAACTCATTTGGTGCGATCTGGTGTATACTTTTGACCAATATTGTATTGAAAAGCCATCGCTTCATTTTCAATAAATATTTTGTTTTTTTATCAATGAACAAAAGAAGTTGAGCATTTTTTATACTGATATATTCTTGATTTTAGTATAGATGGTTTAAAAGCTCCAAGAGGGGGGATGTGCCCCCTCAGAAGTAGAAAAGATTTCAATTTTCAAACTCATTTGGTGCGATCTGGTGTATACTTTTGACCAATATTGTATTAAAAGGCCATCACTTCATTTTCAATAAATATCTTGTTTTTTATCAATGCATGAAAGGAGTTGAGCATTTTTATACTGATATATTCTTGATTTTAGTATAGATGGTTTAAAAGGACCAACAGTGGGGGGATATGCCCCCCTGAGAAGTAGAATTTTTTTCAATTTTCAAACTCATTTCGTGCGATCTGGTATACTTTTGACCAATATTTTATTGAAAAGCAATCACTTTATTTCTGATCAATATTGGCTTTTTAAATAGGCAGATTTAGGCCTATACCAGAAAGAAGTTAATTAGTTACCTCCAAAAGATGGATTCTTAACGTAAATACGCGTATGTATCCTAACCAACGTACAATAAACTCCAAACGTTCTTATGTCCCTCCCTCCCTCTCTTTTTTCTTTTTTTTCTTCTCCTTTTTCCCCTTTTTTCTTTCTTTTTTTCCTTTTCCCCCCCTTTTTTCCTTTTTTTTTTGGTAGATGTGAAAAATCAGGGGGGGATGATTACATTGACCATCCCCCCCAGGTCAAAAAGTGGGGGGGATAAATCCCCCCCACCCCCCCCCCCCCGGGATTTCCGCCCTTGCGATCATCCACTCTACGATCCACGGCCCGCTTTAACTGATCCCACAGATGCTCGATTGGGTTGAGATCAGGGGAGTTCGGGGGCCAAACCAAACGCTCTATACCTTCATCTTCCAAGAACTGATTAACAACTCTTCCCCTATGTGGGCGCGCATTGTCGCCCATCAAGACAAATCCATTTCCTATAGCTCCAGCGTAGGGAAGCACATGTGGTCGCAGCACCTCGCCAACATACCGAATGGCGTTGAGATTCCCATTGATTTGAACGAGATCGGTTTTCCCTCCACTGCTGATGCCCGCCCATACCATTACACTGCCTCCTTCAAACGCTGTCACAGGTACCACACAACATTCAGAATGTTGCTCCCCTCGGCGACGCCACATACGTCAATTTATACACCAACGTGGTGGATACACACACTACTAAACATTATTTTAACAACTTTTGAAATGGGACATTCTGTCATTCAATACAAGCTCACTCAAGCATGACAGAACCTGTTGATTTGAAATTTTGGTCAAGTATTGGTATGAACCTCATAACAATTTGACAGAAAACCCATTTCAACCCAATGTATATTTTTGAAAATATTTAAGGGAAACCCTAAAGGGGAACTTACTTCTTTTGAAGTGTTTATATGGAACAATAAAAATTGAAAAATAAACTTGGATCAATGAATGTAAAACTCAAAACAGCTTTTAAATAGGTTTATATATAATGTTGTTATTGTTTCTGTTACAGATTATAGAACACGAATGGAGCAGGGGGGGGGGGGGGGGGGGTAAAAAAGTTCTTAAAAGGGGGGATAAAGAAAAAATGATTGGGGGGGGGGATACAAAATAAAGATGTCCGTGGCTCAATTCTTTCCACCCCACACCAAATGATTTATGAATACTCCGTTATATATTTTAATGTATTGGGTTTTTTTGGTGTCTTTTCCTGTGTGGAATGGATTCGTCCATCACGTATCCTTGAATTTGTGTATGGTCGTTAACTCTTGAATAAAGATTGATTGAGTAAAGGAATCTTAAATTATAATTACCTTTTCATTCACACCGGCTGTGATAAGTCCCATGATTCCGAAAATAATCACAAACAAAATGACCCAGAACGCAATGATACCAGTTGTTACATAACTAGTGAAACTTTGGACGATTGTCAGTTCATACAATCCTATACAATCAATCACCAGCGTCACCAAAATCGCGTTCGCCATCCAGACCGAAAAAGCATCATCTGCGAGGAAAACAGTCTTTGTCAGATACTGGTGCTGGCGACGCACACTTGCAAGGCATTTAACGTAAGTCCCTTTATCTTCGATACACTTTCTAACCCCCTCATTCAATTGATGGAACTGCCGCGAAATGACCAGACACAACAGGATCACGACTGCAATAGGGAGAGTAAAGGCTGCGATAGCGTAAATATAAGAAAGTATGATGTATATCTCCCAGGCGTAATGACCAGCCTTGAACGGGGTCAGCACTATCCGCCATTCATTAGTAAAACTTATAATTGGGCCGTAAAGTCCGAATATAAATTGCGCAATGTTGAACACGATGAATGTTACAGAACCAACAGTAGCCAGAAATACTCTCTTGCGAATCCATCCGAGCTCTAAGCTAGTTCCTAGCTTTTTGCTAGCGTCAGAAGATTGGCAGAAATACTGCCAGTGTGGAAATATGTCGTGAAGCTTTCGCGACGAACATATCAAGTACCAAATGGTACTGTTAAGGGCGCAGTGTGTCATAAATACACTTAGCATTATATTGAATATTGATAATGACGGTACGCCTTCATCAGTCCACCAGAAACCGACAATAAATCTAACAACATTTACCCACATAACTACCTGGATAATGATGCAATACACTACGTGAAAACGTTTTAAACATGCTTCCCAGTAACCGATAGCTGTTCCTTCCTTCGGCTTTGGTATGTGGTATAACCCGAAAATGGCCATGCAACTAAATATATAACGCAGTTCGTATTCCAAACTGAAGTCAACGTTTCTTCTTGTTCTTTGTGTAGGAGAGCGTTCTTTCTGGTCCCTTTTCTCATCTATATCTTCCATGTCAATTATGTGAACGGTAGCCATAATTAACGATCAGGATACAGCTCGAATATCTTCAAATATAAGTCATTATGATCACCGGTAATAGCATTTGCATTGGAAATACCGATCGAAGCTAACGCCAGACTACAAATGATCGAAACGTATGTGTCATAAAAATGATAGAATTTCAAGTCAACCACTTTTCTTTTATAATAATAATATTAATGATTGCTTTTTAATTAAGACCGGTAAAACGAAACGGAAACAACGCTGTCATGATGAAAACTATAGGCTTTGACGCAAACACACGTTAAATATGGCTTTTCAATCGATTAAGTAACTCTGATTATTGATCATTTCCTTTTCAATCAAAAGGGAGCGGCCTTAGATGAATCTTGGAGCATGACTAGGCAGTTTAAATAGATTAATATTATGTTGTAACGCGGTATAAATCAAAGTACACTATCCTCTATTTGGCTTCCTCTGGACAGTGACGTAAGTTTAAACGGTCGCAGCTTTTACTCACGTGTATGTATCTTCTGTCTTTCAACGCTGGTGTGTATGTGCCAGGTCCTCGAGTAGGCGCTGGCGTATGTGCTGCAATTTGTAGAATACGAAGTTACGTCACTGTCTCGTGATGGCCAAATAGGCTATACAACCAAATGTATGTATTCATACATCTCCTGACTAGCCTAAGAAATAGTTTACTTCATATACCGCATACATAGATTCCTGTCATTTGATTGGTTAAAAGTGAGGGGATAATCAAGCTATGCCTTCAATTTCAATGTGACGTCATGAAAAACAACTATGCCTGGGCATAGTATTTTTGATGACGTCACAGCCCAAGGTTGACGGTCAAACAATCTGCGACCCGGTTTGAAAACTTTGAATCATCTGAATCGCCCCGATTGCCGCCCGACTGACGGACGTAATAATACGGTGAAGACGCGGTGAATGATTTGTTTGGTCCACCCTACCACCCTGTATATTCGCGGCGGTAGGCTAACTTTTGACTTATTGGTAAATTTGTTTGCTTTTTCGGTGCGTGGGTAGTGTTGTTCGTAATTTATAAAAGGTGCAGACATTTTAAAAATGGATGAAAAAACACCTTGGTCTGCTCTTGTTTACGACGAAGAGGACATCTAAGATACCATTGATTTAGCTGACAGCCGAAATACAACGTGTCTTGTGAAATACGCATGACAATCATATCAATTTTCGGTAAGCATACACCTACAAAAAAGGTTTCCAAATTCGGAAGTCGATTACACTTCCGTTCAGCAACAAAACGATGAAAAGCACTGCAAAAGGTGATTACGTTTAATCAGAATTTATTGATATTGAATTTGTCAATGATGGTAGGCCTAAAAGACAAAGGCCTATTTAATTACAGTATTCTTTTAACCAATCAATTGACAACAATCTACATATTTGGTATATAAATCAAATATTGACTGCTTTCATTCGGGTCATGGTCAAATTATAGGCCCAAGGTGATCTCAAAACCAGGCTATGCCCCGAGGCGGATGCCCCTCATAGCAGTCAATATTTGTATATTATCATACTGTACTATACGTGTTATTGCTGCCTCGTGTGCATGAATGTGGCCTATAGAGCTTACTGGTCACTAAGGTGTATGACATTATCACCCCTAACCAAAAAAACAACCCAAACACGTGGGGGACAACTTGCCTATAGCAATTTCAAATCCGAAAATATTCGATCGGTTCTGAATGTTTCCGAATGTTTCAATTTAATGACTCATGAGTCATCAACAGGAAAACTAACATGTTTTCACCCGGTGTCTTTAATAACCCGTGTGTGGATTGCGCTGGATTTGGTGAGAGATTGCCTTCCTCACACAGTTGTATTTTGCGGGGTTTCAGTGGCAAAAACGGTGAGATAATCGAAATTCGGGGTTATACCTACAGTTCGATAAGTTTTGAAGATGCCGGTATCGACACCTTTGTTGATAAAAACAAACTAAACTCGCTTTACTTCTCATAGGTGTACGCTTGTGTTTAAACATAGTAAACCACTAAGCGAACAACCAGTGCTATGAGTACGGTCAACCACTTCATTACGCAGCGTACGCGCCTAGACCACGTGACCTATTTTTCCGTAGTTTTCCGATCTAAATTCAGAAGGAGTGTACATTTGAACACTCCAAGTATAAGCTCATTATCAGCTAGCTCAGTTGTTGTACCTAGATCAACACTATCACCCACCAGTTGCCAAATGGCACATACTGATAAAGACTAATTAATTTACCATATGTGTGACTGTAGTTATACATAGTGAGAAAAACAATTGTTTCTCAGACGTACAATATTAATGAACTTTTATTAGGGAATTTTTATAATTTATTAAATTGATGATAATGCTGTTTTTATTTTGTTGTGATGTTGTTGTTGTAATGAAATCACATGACATACGAATGATTTTATAGGTAGTTTTGAAAATGTTCAACTTTTTTTCTTTATTGTTCATAAACAAATAGCACACAAAATAATGTTACTTTGGTTATTTTCTTCTTTTTTTTGGGGGGGGGGGGGGGTTCTTACTTTGTCAATAATCAACCATTATTGGCGTGTAATATCCCAAATTATAAGAGCAATTTCACAACAATGTAGGACTCATACTTTTTGTATTACTGTATAACCAGTTAAAGTTGGGGGCAATGTGATTGGCTAAGGATGTGCATAGTCTGCTATGCAGGGTCTATGATATACCGTTAAACATCGTCTATAAGCCCATACTGACTAATAGTTAATAAGCTGAAAATAGATAAAAAGGTATGAGCGCCCTCTTTTGATCTAGAGAAATGACCACGAACGAGTTTAGTGTATTCGATATTCAATACTAGGCCTATAAAGTTTTATTACTATCCAAATAATTTCATGGACAGAAAGTGGCCATTCAATTATAATCCTGTGAGACCAGGATTATAGTGGTTTGCATAGTTACTTTCATTTTGTTGCTTAACTTGATCTACCAACCTAATATGAATCAGCATAATTTGCCCTTAAATCATGATGAAGGAAACGTTTAAGATTACTGTGTGAAACATTTAAAATAAGCCAATGAATACATTTTGCTGTAGTTAATTTGTAGTATAAATGTTTTTTAGCTTATAAAAAGGTTGGAATATTAAGATCATTACTTTTTACAATCAAATTAATTATGCGCTTGTTTTTTGAAAAATAAAAATAAAGCTAGTATAATTAAGTAATAATTTTCATTCAAGTTTGCGTTAATTTCTATATCACTAGGATTTCAAAAGAAATTGCAAAGGGTGTACTTGAGAATCGAGCTACCAACCTCGTGATACTGAAGTTGACGCTTTACCAATCGAGCAATTCGTCTGTCCATGAAATTATTTAGATAGTAATACAACTTTATAGTATTGAATATCGAATACACTAAACTCATTCGTGGTAATTTCTCTAGATCAAAAGAGGGTGCTCATACCTTTTATCTATTTTCAGCTTATTAACTATTAGTCAGTATGGGCTTATAGACGATGTTTAACGGTACTTGTATCAGTGTATGGATGGTGTATATGTTAGGGTTAGGGTAAGGGTTAGGGTTAGGGTTAGGGTTAGGGTTATGGTTATGGTTAGGGTGCGAGCTTTTGATGAAGGGGGTCTAAGAGAGGGTATGTAGCATAGCTAACAAGAAATTTGCGCTCCTTGTTAAATCATTTCAATGTGAGTTTCCCTGTTCCAGCGCTCCCTGAAAAGATGAATTCATATCATAATTTTCCTTGATCCAGTGCGCCATTTTAAGACCTCCAAATGAAAGTGTCCATCCTCCAGCACACCCTGAAAAGATAACTAATAAAGGTTACGTTAAGAAAAGATGTGGCTTCAAACAAGTAGATTGACAGGGAGTTTTGTGGAAGTGGGGGAAGGGAGGGAGAGTGTATACCTGGTAGTCCGTTACAGTAACTACTGTAAACAATGTAACTATTCCAACACAGTTTTACTGTGTCTATGTTATAACATGTACCATGTGTTACAGTCCGCTACAGTTATTACTGTGCCTGTGTTACGATAATATCTAATTTTAATTAAAAACACCTCTGAAACGAGTATATGTCAAAAAACTCAGGGGGTGGATGGTCGGGGAGGTAAACACAAGGCTGGCTCGATCTAAAACAATAAATATTGGATATCCTACATTCTTAAACAGTAAATATTAAATATCCTACATTCTTAAACTATTTTGTCAGTGTTATTGCGGTTTATTCCGTTTAGGACGCTAACACGGAATAAAGCTAATCTATAATACACTAGGCACAGTAACAGCTATAGCGGACTGTAACACATAGTACATGTTATAACATAGACACAGTAAAACTGTGTTGGAATTGTTACGTTTTTTACAGTAGTTACTCTAACGGACTGTCAGGATTGGGTGGAGCGTTATTGTTGTTGTTGATTTGATTTGTTTTTGCTTTTGTTTTTAGGTTATTTTAGGGGGTTGGTTTTCAGTATTTCAAAGTGACTGAATTTCAATGACTGAATTTCATTTTGGTTCCCTCAATTTAGAACACCTAGGTATGATTTGAATTTGATTTGAATTTTCTGTTCCAGTGTTCTCTCAAACGTTTGCTCGGTGTGGGTTTCCCTGATCCCGCGCACCCTGATAAGTTCATTCAATGCGAGTTTCCCAGCTTCATCACTCCTTGAAAAGATCAATCATAAGTCTGCTTGCACCAGCGTTACCTTTTAAGTTCATTTAATATATTATGTCCCTGACCCTTTTTAGTTCACCCAATATAAGTTTCCATGGTCCAGGGCTCCCAGAAAAGATAACTCAATAAAGGTACGTTAAGAAAACGCAATTATGAATAGACTCGCAATTTGACAAAGCTTTAAATGGTAGCCCCTCTGTCATCTGTATCTTATAAAAGTCACACAGTATGATGGTTGCATTTAAGGCACTCGTGTTATGGTTGGCTCAGTGGCGTACCCAGAGGGGGCCCCTGAAATAACCCCGTCGGTACACACGAGCCTCTGTCGGTACATTTCTGATTTTGACCACGAGTTTTTCCTGCCGATTTTGAGGACAACGTCACTCCTACCCCTCAATTATCAAGATTTCAGCTGCTGACGGAGAAAAATTGGGCAACTTGTACGATTTTTTTGGGGCCTGTAAAAAAATTTGTCGGTACATCATGCCTTTCGTCGGTCCAACTATGTCGTGGCCCCCAGTTTCCAAAAGCTGGGTACGCCACTGGGTTGGCTAGCCCTAAAAAGTTGAATCTGCTTATCCGTAATGATATTTATATTAATCCGTAATCCATTTAATAACATTTTCCATAGATTTAATATGGTCAGGCACTCACAGAATAAGTGAAGTATGGTTTATTCTGTTTCTTTACAAAATGTTCCCCAAAAAAAGAGTTAACTTCTAAAATGTTATGAATCAAAAAAATTGGAACCATCTTAATTTTATGTCATTGGTACATGGACCAGTATAAGAAATCAACCGATTAATTTTTATTTTTAAAGCTATAGGAGGATTTGTCTATCTTGCTTTTCCAATTTATATATACATTTCGTTTGACCTCTTTAGTTGAGATTAGAGTATCATAATAACCTTTGATGTCGAGTGTTATATCGCGTAATATACTTTTTACACATGAAGTCACATGTAAAAAATTATTATTATTACCGTGGATCCGCTGGTGAAATGGCAGAATATTTACTATCGTAGTGCAACATCTGCCTATAACATTTCCTAATAACACAAATATAGGTTAAAAATATCATTCGATATAATTTTGTGTTTATCATAGGTATTTTCAAAGTTGGCGGAATAATCACAATTGCCTCGTAAGTGATTTGTACATAGTGCGATTGCGCAATAACTAAACTAACCCCATTTACACTGAGCTGTGGGGTTAGTTGGACACGGCTGAGATAGGGGTAATTTGCACATCCATGGCTATGATATTATTACATTGACATAACCTATTTAACAGCAATGCACGTTTATATGGTAGCATTTGGGCATATTTGACATAATTAAATCAGAAATAATACTTCATGATTATCATTTGAATGTAAATTGTATACATTTTAAGTTTTTAGGTCATATTTTCTTGGGCTTTAGTAGCAAAAAACTACGATTTGGAATTCTCAACCACACAATCAATAATCAAAAGATTTAACAAGCTTGTTTAGTATTAGTTGTTGTGTTGGTCGGCAACATCACTGATTATTATGCAATCAGATGGGACACCATACCAAATAATTTGCTAATGTACATATCAATTTACATAAATTTATCAAGCATGGATTTCTACGATCAGGGAAGTAAAACACTTTGAGTTGATAGTAAATGATTCTCTCAATATACAGAGTGAATCAAAAAGAATTGTGCACGATTTGAAACGGCCATTTGACCTTGATGCGTGCATCGAACCAGGTAATTGTTGTTGTTTGTATAAAGCTAATCTCTAATCTAGTTTATTCTCCCCCCAAAATGAATGTAATCGACTGAAAATAAGCAAACTGTGGCAAGTTTCATAAATTGGCCGAGTTTTTTGCCATTCCAATGGGATTTACACAGTTTAAGACATGAATATTACTGCAGTATGATGATATGGAGTGAGAGTCTACAAGCAAGGCATTGTTGTGCCTGTTATTTATTACCGGTTCCTGGTATATTAAACGAGCCAAAGGTGGTTAAACGTTGTAGAAATAAATAATACTTCACAAACTGAAAATATTGCGCAAATAAAATGTTCTGAAGACCTTTTTTTTTCTTTTCTTGATAATTGCACTAAAAAGTCATTCACATTTGCCTTTATTTCACAAATAATACGTGTATGAGTTACGGTCTTCTGCTAAAAGTGGTTTTTTTTAAGACATCAAATTAAATGTTAGCTTCATTGCAATTTAAAGTAGAAATCATTTATTGTTTGCTGATTTTAAGTTTTTTTTTAATGAATCCTTCCTTTGACATGGCAACCATTTTGCTGAAGACATGTGTTTGCCCTGGCCAACATGTTTTGAACAGCTCGTCTAACTATTCCCCTGTTGCGGTGTAGCCTGTCACTTCGGCTCTGACACATGCCTCCACTTCTTGAAGACTTCTTGCCTTCTTGGTCTGTAACAGGTGATGCTTGTATTCAGATTTGCCTTTTCATTTGATAACTCGGTATCTTAATTAAAAGAGTGAAATGATGATTATTCAGGAACATTTTGACAATTAATGTGATGATAATGACCATTTTAGCAAAACCAATTTTACCGTGTGTAAATCCCATTGGAATGACGAAAAACTCGGTCAGTTTACGAAACTTGCCACAGTTTGCTTATTTTTCAGTCGATTACTTTTATTTTTTGGGAGGATAAACTAGATTAAAAACGCTTTATGCAAACAACAAAAATGTCATGGTTCAATACACGCATCTAGGTCAAATGGCCGTTTCAAATCGTGCACAATTCTTTTTGAATAACCCTGTAGAGTGTCCAGAATTATCAGCAAAGATTTTAAAATATTTGACAATTATCTAATCTTAGGTGGGGGACTTACTTCTTTTGAACTATGTATTTGACCATTGTTACAAATACCTTACTGTATACGATATATAATATCTGACTCTTAAGGACGCATTATTAGATTTAAGGAGAGGCGGGACACGATCGGTTTGTTTAACCAAAAACAACTTATCTCCACAAAGACAATGACGGTTGGTAGTGTAACTTGCCGAGCGGTTTGGCTGAGGATAACTTTACCAATTATGAAGTAATAGAGAGAGGAAACATTGAATTGCAGGCAGTCCAGGTTTCAGCTTTATCTATCAAAAGCGTAACATCCATTTATTCATGCGTATAACTCCACAAAGACAAGTCTTTAACTTAACAGTTACGCCTCGGGAAGTTAGGCATTTGTAACAACGTTAAAACATTATATTCTGCTATAAAGTTAATCGCTTTTGACAACAGTAAAAACAATTAGGCATTTCTAACAACGGTCAGTTATTATTATACAAGTTAGATTTTTTGTAACGCCAGTAATCATCTTTAAGTGTAAATAAAGATAACCACCAGACGGTTGATGGAAGAAGGGGGTCGGCAAAATTCACGCATATTGGGTATGTGGCATTTCTATGATATACTCATTCTTCCAGTGCAATAACAAAATCACAGTGTTTCTAATTTTTGAAAAAAACTTATCACAAAATGTACGTAATTTCACTTTTGCTTACAAGTTAAATTGTTCAAACTTATTTTCCAATGGCAAGTTGTTAACAGAGTACACTTTATAAATACAGTATAAACTAAACATCAGTGTTTCTATTCTTAGAGAAAAGTATGATAGTTTTTCCAATTTACGAGGTAATTTTCACCGAAAAGATGATTTTTTGGATGTTCAGTTTTTCAGTTGGATAGCGGTTTTAAAATAAATTTGTATTATAATCACAACTAACACCCCCTGGCCCCATGTAAGCAAAAATAAAATCATTGTGTTCTAGCTTGTGTATAATAAAAACGCTCCAACAAAGTTAATGTTGTTTGTGGCATATGCTGCTATTTTAGCATTTCTAGATAAGGCCCATAATATGCTCAATAGAATTCGGGGCCAGCAAAATTCACCAATATTGGGTCTGTGACATTTCTAATATAAACTGCTTCTCCTCTTGGTGTGCTAAACAAAGTTCAGTGTTTCTACTTAAAGAAAAAAACATCATATGAAACGTATAATGTCCCCATTTTCTCTGATTTGCAGATGAACGTTTTTGAATTAATTGTTTTGCCATTCCTAACTACTTGCAGATTTCATACTATTATTTTGAAAAAAGATTGTCAATAAAGTTATCTTCATAATATTGGGAAAATAAGATATGGGTGTTTCTATTTTCGGAAAAAAATGTGATACATTTTCCCTAACAATTGATGCACTTTTTGTCAGTTGGTCGAGTTGGCCGTTACATTTGTCATGTTTGCCCCTCTATACAGCATTACGGTTCCGTCCCTGTATAAAATCCAACTTTCTTGACCACGTCTTTGATGACATCCAGGGTAATAAATCATCCCCTCCTACACCATTTATCTGATTTATTTTACACCAACTGTGTCTTGCCAGCGTGCGTGCTACCATTTCCACCGCTGTCCTAGCATAGCTCAAGGCTCTTTAGTGTTGGTGTAACTAGAAGCCCTATATACTACTTTTGAAAATTTTCTTGCGATAAGAAATTCCAACTTTTAATTTCAATTTGTCATAAAAACTAGTGCTATATCATATTTTATAAAAACAAATGTTCAAATTTCGAGAAAAAAAATCACATACAATTATCCAAAGAGCAGATTTTAGTTAAAAACTAGCCCAAATCTGGCGGAAAATCACCACGTGTGGAAAGTCATATGGCAATACTGCAGCGCCTCAGGTTTGTTTCTAGTTCCACCGCTGCTGCACTCAAGGTCCCCCAGCATGCGGTCAATAGTGTTGGATAGATGTAATACTTGGGTAGAACTAACTAATACTAGCGTCATGGCCAGCTCAACCTGTCAAACTTGGGCTCAAACCTTACAGGCAACTGGAATGTAATGGGGTAGTCATTTTGAATAAGAATTCACACGTTGTAGCGAGTTGTGATCAATGTGTATCCATCCGCCAACATTGTTTTAACATTTCAAAGTCCAAAACAGGACCTTAGATGACTCGTATTTGACCTAAACCCACATAATACCCTTTACCCACACCATTAGGGATTGTAACTCCTAACCTAAGACCTTATACTAAATTATTTAATTCATTCTTATCAAAAGTATGATTTTTTTTCAACAGTGTTTTCTGTGTAAAAATACAATTTATTTCAAAGCAACAACATCTTAAATCAACATACCGTGTGTCCTCAGTGTGCACGCAGGGAGTGAATAGTGTACAATACATTCCGTTTGTCCTCAGTGTGCACGCAGGGAATGGAACATGTACATTACAAAAACAAATTGTACTAAAAGAAACATGTACAGGGGTGGGGGGGGGGGGGATATCCGGGTACGAGCTACCCAAGCATTCACCGCTTTAGTAATTTCAGAATTATACAAAAAAAGATTATTTTAAAACAACATGCTGTTGTTCATCAAACATACAAAACCCAATATTGATCGATCATTTTACCATAATATCCTAAAGCCTAACTCATCATAGCAAAAGTGATCTACAGCAGCAGGTTCAACTGTAGAATTCACACAACTGCACTTTTTCGCCATGGATTATGTCAACGGATTTCCTACTGCACATGTACCTTACACATTGGTATCGATACAATTATTCACTAATATGTGAAAATCATCTGAAGTATATGCCATTTATTCTAGTCTTTAAGCTACAATCAACAAAACACATAAAGGGTTAGTATAGTGTCTCAGCAAAAAGCGCAAACAGAGAGGCATGCACTAACAAAGAAATGAGATTTAGATGAGCTTGTCATTTAAGACTGTTACTGAGAATGATAATGTAGTATACATTATCAGGTATATAATACATGCCCATCTAGGTTCCAAGTCAAGTTTACCGGAGGTGTTTATTTAAATTCACTCAAAACTCGCCATTCCTTCCTATCGTAGTGTTTTGACACTGTACTTAACAGTGTAAAAAAACCAGTACGGTCTGAATTAGTTGATTTAAGCTGCGTTCAGACATGGCTATTTAACTCGAGTTAAATATGTTATGACCCGGGGTAAAATACCTGAAATGTTTTTACTAACTCGACTGATTGTCCACACACAAGCATCACGTCTTTAGCTCGACCAAATTAACCCGTAGAATTTAACTCGACCGTCTGCCCCAGGAGTTAAATTCCGGATGTTATACTGCCACTACGGATAGCCCGTATCGTGTAGCCGCACTGCTATTTCTTCCCATACCAACTTTTTTGCACTTTTCTTCGAATTTATTTTATCCTGGGTCTCAGGTTCGCGCCATATCGCTATTATTTTGTTTTATTTCATCGTCTTTCCAATTTGTCCCTCTACCTTGTTTTGGGCGGTCCGCCATTCTGAAATCGTTGTTTTGAACTATAAACTGTTGACAAATGTAGAAGAAAGTGAGTCGAAGTATAAAATAACACGCGAGTGCATTGACCCGGAAGTCTTCAGCAGGTCAATTTTGGCGAAAGGTCATATTTATCTCGAGCTATCTAATGGCGCTGTCCATACAGAGAGTTAACTCGAGTCAACTGGTCGAGATAAGACTTTACCTCTGACTTTTGTCAGAGGTAAATTGGCTATTTAACTCGAGCTAAAGGTCGAGTTAAGGTCGAGTTAAGTTAACTCGACTCCTGTCCACACAGGCACTAACTCGACCATTTACCTCGACTCGACCTTAACTCGACCTTTAGCTCGAGTTAAATAGCCGTGTCTGAACGTGCCTAATGTATGGCAAGTACACCTTCAATCTAGAAACACTGTAATAATCGAAACACATTGACTTATATTTTTGTTTGTAAATATGTTTAATTTTTATTTAAATGGATTTTAACATAGCCCACATATCTTTTCTAGTTTAGGCCATGTTGAATGTCATACCCATAATTAGTTTTCACTGAAAAGTACCATTAGACTAGAAACACTGATGAATAAACTTGTTGAAAATAATTTAGGGTTACCATTGAATAGTTTTGAATGAATTCAATCATCATTCATGAATTTTTTTACCAAAATTGCGGAAGATACTGTGAAAATTGGCATTGGATACTTTGAAATTTGTCTATGTTATGACCCAGTGTTTCTATAACATAATAGTTAAAACACAATGATTTTATTTCATACCTGTAAGGGGCCATGGCTATTCTTTATAACCAACATACAAACTAACACCTGAACCACTGTCCAACTGAGAACAGCAGACATTTGAAACATCACTTTTTGACATAAAAAAATGGAAAATTGAGGAAATAAGAATTCTCATTGTTAAAAACTAGAAACACTGCAGGTCTATTATTTGATAAAATATAACAAGAAATATGTTTGCTATATGCCAATAAAAAATGGATGTGGAAATATTTACATGCACATGATGGGAGTGCCATTTGTCTTTGCTCATGATTTGAAAAGTTCATTTCCCAGGTGTCAAATTTGTGAAAATTGAACCGTGTGTATAATATAATCTATAGAAACACTGAGATTTTTTTGTGCCCACCATTAATGATGGTTTGTCTTAAGGTATTCATAGACTTAATATGAAACAAATTTGCCGCCCCCTTCTTCCGAAAATTCCCCAAATCGTCTGGTGGTTAGCTTTATTTACACTTAAGGTTTGGCAAATATAACAGACCTACAGGGTGAGTCAAAAAAAAGTTTACTCAACTTCAGCGATTTTTTTAGAAAAAAGTATTCGTTTGTTTTGAAAACAATTTACTACGGTATAAAGACAAATTAATTAGCTTTAATATGAATTTTATCTGGTTTAGATTGGTTGAGGGAAACTTATTTTACGCTGTTTTGAATGAAAGTGACCAATTTAACGTCCGAACACGCTTCCAGATCTTAACCATTATATTTCATAAGATACGACCAATACAAAATTACAATACCGACAGCGAAAGGATCCATTCCTTTGTTATGAAATGATTAAAGTGTGGTAATTGTGTCATAAATAGGCCTTAAAGCTGTATATTGTCCCTCAGTGCAACCATCCTAAGCACACTCTCAAAGATCAGGAGAAAGACCAAACAAGATGCTGGATTATCAAGTGGGTCTCTATTCATTAACAGGAATAAATTTTACATGTAGAGAGAGAAAGAGAGGGATAGACTATTACTTACTAGTCTTACTGTGGACATTGACAATTTTTGATTGGATAATGTTTACTTAATCGGACATATTTACGAAAAATAAGTGCAATATTGTGTTTATTGATTTTATCAAAATACTATATCGTATATTATTCACATTATCAGATAGTCACTGGTGACAATTTTTATTCAATATCCTCATCTAGTTTTATCATGTTTATGAATATCCCTTGCGGACTATTTAATCCTTGCAATTATTATGTATTAACTGACAGTGGTGATACGATTTAATCCATATTTCATGTTTTAATCTATTAGGAGACAATTTTGAACAAGTCTATTGTCTACTTAATTCTTTTAATAAACAAGATGTGTAATGCTTTACATCATACTCCTAGTAAACATTATTAAGCTCGTTAAGCTTGAAATTAAAAACCGTGTTTTTGGTGAAAAAACAGCTCCTGTACAGAAATAGTCATATTTACTTAACGGTATCATCAAATAACGTGATTTTTTTTCTCAGATGATAGCAAAGAAATGGCGCAATCATTTAAAGTTTCGTTTGCCTTGATTTTTTTTTTTTTTCAATTAGGGTAAACTTTTTTTTGACTCACCCTGTACCATTCGATGTTAAGGGGTGTGGGGGTGGGGGGGGGGGGGGGATGGCGCATGGAAGTTTGGGTCGTGCAGAATATTTGTTAATGTGTTTATATTGAGTTGGCTGGGGCAGAGTTTTTAAACTTATCAGTGGGTACATTTTGTTTTTCGCCTGGATAGTGGTCGACATTTTTTGGTTAAACAAACCGATCGTGTCCCGCCTCTCCTTAAATCTAATAATGCGTCCCTAACAGTCAGATATTATATATCGTATACAGTAAGGTATTTGTAACAATGGTCAAATACATAGTTCAAAAGAAGTAAGTCCCCCACCTAAGATTAGATAACTCCACACAGAATTAGACGAGTTGAGCAATTTAAAATATTTATGGAAAGGGGAAACGCTTAGCTACCAACAGAAAGTTTTTCCTTTTCAATATCATGCTTACTTTCCAAAAAATAGGCACATTTCTCCAAAAAAAATCCTGTAAAAGTAAGTTATCAAATTGTCATAGGGTTTTTTCGGTGTCTTTAAAAAAAAATCGTTTTGTAGGGGGGGGGGGGGTCTTCATCTTTAAGAAATTGAAACACTTAAGAGAGGGGAAAACTCTTGGCTACGTCTAGTTGGTAAGTTTTTTGTTTTTTTAAATATTATGTTCACTTTCCCAAAAACAGATACATTTCCCAACATTCACATTCCCCCTTTATGTACCAGTTTTACAAAAACGAGAACGAGGTTTAAATATTATATTTCGTAATCTTCTTTAAGAAGTGTCAAATATATAAAAGTCAGATATTATATTCCGTATACAGTTATGCATTTGTAACGACGATCAACCAATATTATATTCCGTATACAGTTATATGTTCGTAACAACGGTCAAAGAATATATATTCTGTATGAAGTTAGGCAGTTTTGACGACAGTCAAATATATATTCCGTATAAATTACTTCTATCAACGGTCAACTAATATATTCCGTACACGGCTTGGCATTTGTAATACCGGTAAACTAATATATTCCGTAAAAAGCTAGGCATTTGCAACAAATGATCTTTAAGATTTGAACGCAATGGATGATAAAACGAGCAACCAACATATTCCGCATCAATGTAGGACTATTTTAACAACGGTATAAAGTTAGGCATTTGTAACGCTAGTAATAATCTTTAAGGTTTGAAATATCAAATGTATAAAATATCAGATAAATTATAAATAGCGTGCAAGGTTGGGCATTTGTATAAACAATCAACCAACGTATCATTTATGAAGTTAAGCGTTTGTAACAATAGTCAAATGATGTATTCCATGTTAAGTTTAGCTTTCGAGATGACGGTATATAGGTAGGCATTGTAACCTTTAAGGTTTAAATCAATAAACGGTCATATACATTAAGAGTCAGATATTAGATTCCGTGAAAATTTAGGCATTTGTAACAATGATCAACCAATAAATTCCGCATTTGTAACACCCAACAATCACCCGTTAGTTTGGCAACACTAACATGTGATCAATGTATATTTAAGCATATGAACAACGATTACATATTATATTCATAGAGTTTATAGTTAGGCATCCGTGTCCGTACGAACGGTGTGCTATTTATATTATATATATAGGCATTTGTAACAACGGTCAAATAAGTTTATTATATTCCATATAAAGTTAAGCATTTATTACAAAGGCCAACTAATGTATTCCGTATACATTTAGGCATTTGTAACACTAGTAATCATATTTAAGATTTGAAACCAATGATAGATCAAATTTACAAGAGTCAGACATTATTATATCGTACAAAGCTAGGAATTAATATTAATAATCAACCAATATATTCTTAATACAGTTAGGCATTTGTAACGACGATCAACCAAACAAATCCCGCATAAAGTTATGAATTTGTAACAACGGTCAAAGAATATAAAATTCCGTATAAAGTAAAACATTTGTAATAACGGTCAAACATTATATTACGTAATGCCAACCGTAGGCTAGTAATCATCTAAAAGGTTTGAAACAAATGAACATTCAAATATGTATGAGTCAGACGGTATATATAGGCATTTCCAAAAACAGTCAACTAACATATCCCGTATAGAGTTAGGCATTTGTAACAACGATTAAGCAACATGTATAATGTATGTACATGTATTATGTACGTTTGTAACAAATTATCAATCAATATATTCCGTAAAAAGTTATGCATTTGTAACAAATGATCAACCAATATATTCCGTATAAAGTTAGGCATTTGTTACAAATGATCAACCAATATCTTCCGTATAAAGTTAGGCATTTGTAACAAATAATAAACCAATATATACCGTATAAAGTTAGGAATTTGTAACAAATAATAGACCAATATCTTCCGTATAAAGTTAGGCAATTGTAACAAATAATCAACCAATATATTCCGTATAAAGTTAGGCATTTGTAACAAATGATCAACCAATATATTCCGTATAAAGTTAGGCATTTGTAACAAATAATAAACCAATATCTTCCGTATAAAGTTAGGCAATTGTAACAAATAATCAACCAATATATTCCGTATAAAGTTAGGCATTTGTAACAAATGATCAACCAATAAATTATGTATAAAGTAAGGCATTTGTAACAAATGATCAACTAATAATATTCCGTATAAAGTTAGGCATTTGTAACAAATAATCAACCAATTATATTCCGTATAAAGTGGCATTTGTAACAAATGATTAGCCAATATATTCCCTATAAAGTTAGGCATTTGTAACAAATCATCAACCAATATATTCTGTATAAAGTTAGGCATTTGTAACAAATGATCAACTAATAATATTCCGTATAAAGTTAAAGGATCAACCAACATATTCTCTATCAAGTCAGGCAATTGTAACAGCGATTAAATAATATATTCCGTATACAGTTTACTTCCATTCCGTATTTCTTTTGGCACATTGCCTCATTGACTCTAGCCTATAATTAGTTGACTTTTATTTTGTTGCAATAATTCCTTATTGCAATTTACTCCATGGACTCTGACTAAACCCAGCTGATGCAGACTGAGATACAATGACGTACCTACGAGTACATTGCGTTGATGTATCGTGAACTTTTGACAATTTAACTTTGTTGTAGTAATGGTAACGTATTTCCTGGCCATCCGTCGATTCTGTAAATGGCCAATACCCGTACAGATTAAGATAATTGCATAGTGTGAGGGCGCTTGTGATAAAATAAAATAACAGTGGTTATTTTCTTTCTGAAGCCTTGTGACAGCCACATGGATTGTATAGCATTGAAATGATCAGTATTGGCCAGTATCATGTGAGCGTGAATAATCTCCTTGCTTTCCAATAATTTGAATGCTTGAAGCAGTTTTGATGCGGCGCGTGAACTGCTTGCATATGCTGGAGTCAACATTAGAGCACTCTGACCTTCCATCAGGCCCCTTGCAATTAAATGTGAGTTTACTGTTGCGTTTTTGAAAACCAGGACGAGGTGACTACTTAATATTAATATTGTAATATTTTGGGGTGAAGTCACCTTCAATATTGTCGGCGTTGTTAACTATTATCCAAGGTACGAATACAATTCAAATGCTGTTAATTATGTCCTACCACCACCTACTGCATTGGCTTTGCATTTTGTTTCTTTTATAAAGGAATCTATTCATATTTGCATCCCTATTTTGAATATGAATATTAATGAGATATTCGATGTTTGTAAAACAAAATTCGTTACGCTAGCTCGAAGAATTTTAAAGATGGCGATCGTAAACAAACCTGAAATATTACCCAGAATGCACTAGGAAACTCCAAAGAAGTTCGGCTTTGCGGACTCTAGGCAAAAAACTAAAAATCAGCAATGTTTTGGTGTGACGTCATGCGCAGAAGCGATTGCGCAGTAATCAATTGCCGTGCCTACGAATATGCTTCAAATGCACACATTTCAATACAAAGCGACAATTGCAAGTTTCGTGCAGAGTTTTTTACTTCACAGAAATGTTTTCCCAACCCGGAAGTATTGAAATGCGGCTCATCGGCTAATTTCATCGCCGGAAAAGTGTTAAAAAGCTTATGAAAAAGCTTTAAACAATGAAATAATTAAATATTTTAAAAATATTACATATATCACGCGGGTGACTTTTGGACGCGAGCGGGCAACAGTAAACTCACATTTAATTGCAAGGGGCCTCACAGTCGGGTAAGCATCGACAACCTTCTAGAAGTCATTAAAGACACGAAGCTGAAGGAGAGACACAATTTACTGAGTAGCATTAGTTTTGTGTTGCATTTCATCGTGGTCACCCATACATCGTGTTTTCGTGGTCGTCGAACATAAATTTGTGGTCGTCGAACATACATTTGTGGTCGTCGAACATAAATTGGTGGTTGTCGAACATAAATTGGTGGTTGCCGAACATAAATTGGTGGTCGTCGAACATAAATTAGTGGTCATCGAACATAAATTAGTGTTTCGTTGTCGGGGGGGGGGGGGGGGGGGGGGCGGCGCCCCAAATCTCAAATACTACCAAAAGGTCCGAAAAACGCTGTTTGGTTAGAGATTTCTTGATAACAGGCCCATTTTAGTAAACAGGTGCACTTTGCCGAATTCGCCCCCCTGGAAACGGTCCACTTGGCAGACATGTATCCATAGGCGGACACCCCCGGGATCATGCATGTTGTGCGGCAGTGCGCAGCCAACTTTTGAACAAGGGGTTGGGATGGGGCACAACACTACCGGTGTACCTACAAAAGAGAGGAGTGTTTCACATGTGTCACATTTATCACACTGCCCCTTCTCTGTCCCCTCCCTTGCTATAGACCCACATGTAGCAGCGTAGTGAGTATTTTAAATGGGGCACAGGTTCAGCTTCCCCTCCGCTATATGTGCTGGTTATGCAGCAGCAGCTGTATTTGCTTCTAAAATTCGCATGCGGCAAACCTTGTGCCTATATCGTCGATATATTTAGCATAATTAATTAGGCCCTAATTAAGAAATGTTTAAACATTTTAATTAGTGGGCGTAATTAATTATGCAAATGGAAATTAGACAAAAACTAACGTACGTTTTGAGCTCTCCAAGTGTTCTACCCATGTCACATCATCATAGCTCATCTCATTAGGCGACAAACTTTACTTTGCATATTTCATGCATACATAATTAGCCATCATTAGGACATTTCATGGCAACTGGAATTGGAAAAAATAAAGAAAATAAAAAGAAAGTTGTTGCCAAAGATGTTGGTATTATGCCTCTTTGACCTACCATATCTCGGTAACCGATTGTCCAATTGAAATAAAATTTTCAGTTCCAGAATAATTGTTAGACCAAGGGCTAGAACATTTTAAAGGAAATCTAAATTTTTCATCGGCCAATAGAGCCACCTTAAGCATAAAGGCTCTGTCACACCATAGCGTATGGCCTGAACGTGGCCTGAACGTATGTCAACGTATTCAAAAAATAGCTCGAAAACTGGCAGAGTCCAAGAACGTCCAAGAACGTCCAACTTCCCAACGAATTGCGTAGGAAAAGTCGACATCGGTGATGGAATGGACGTATCCATAAGCGTATCTATGGCGTATTAAACGTATACATAGCGTATGACGAAACGTATTGATAGCGTATCACTAACTTATTACAAACTTATGACAGCGTATCACAGCGTATGCGATCAGCGAGCGTATGACCAACGTATGCTTAACGTATTCGTAGCGTATGTCTGCCGTGTTCGACGTATCCTCAGCGTATCCTCGGCGTACAACGAACACGTGACTTATGCCGCTGCAGAAATTGAGTTTCGTACACGGCGGGACAAGATAGTGTTGCCAGTTCAAGTAAACGCAGCCTAGATGATAACTGTTGAAATATCTAGAAGGGTAAATCGATAGGTCCAACCTATAACTTACGACGAGTAACGTACCTCTAACGTATGTCAGCGTATATCAACGTATGTCTAACGTATGTCAGCGTTTGTAAACGTATGTCTAACGTACCACGAACATATCGGGAACTTATGCAGAACGTAAGTTAAGCACACGTTGAGTACGTCGAGAAATTTTGAACATGCTCTATAATTTTTCGCGGGCTCGACGTGTTCCAAATTTTCACAGCGTATTACAGCGTGCTCTTAACGTATTACGACGTATCCCCAACTTACCCCTAACTTGTATCAGCGTACACCAACGTACACCAACGTATTTTTCGATATTTTGCATACGTTGTCATACGTTCAGGTGATACGCCATGGTGTGAAAGGCCCTGTCACACCATATCGCATCGTATGCCGACGTATACAAAACATAGCGCGAAAATTGTCAGAGTCCAAGAACGTCCAAGAATTGCAATATTTTGGTTTTATATCAATGCTAGATAGCTATATATTTTCAGCCGACGTACATCAACGTATACCAACTTACGAGTAACGTACCTCTAACGTATGTCAGCGTATGTCAACGTAAGTCTAACGTACCACGAACGTACAGGGAACTTATGCAGAACGTATTAAGCACACGTTGAGTACGCCGACAAATTTTGAACATGCTCAATCATTTTTCGCGGGCTCGATGTGTTCCAAATTTTCACAGCGTATCACAGCGTGCTCTTAACGTAAACGACGTATCCCCAACTTACCCCTAACTTATTTCAGCGTACACCAACGTACATCAACGTATTTTTGATATTTTCGCATACGTTGGCATACGTTCAGGCGATACGCCATGGTGTGACAGGGCCTTAACCCATGTCATTTGTCCATTTTTCGTACATGTCACACAAAGGGGTCCCAACTTAAGGCGTACGACCATCTTTATGTCCAGGATATAAATAATTGTGTGTGTCCTTTGTTTAGGTCTTTATTATAACGAGTATTATTTGTAATGAGATAATGAAAGTGTTCCTAATAACATTTGAACACTTTTGAAGTTCGAAGAAATAGTAAACGTTTGACAACTTGATCATGGCAATTCATTTGTTTTTATTTGTTTATAAAACTGTCCGACTAATTGAAAGATTGACGCCACATTTGGATTCTCTGATCCATTTCCTTTCCAAAAAGGTATACTTTTATATTACAGCACCCGTCATCGATAATGTAAGCCTAAATTGACCAACTAAATCCATGATTCTACTGTTAGTATTATTACTATTTTCCTTTATCATTGTGGTGCTCCTTGTCGAAAAGGAATTTCCCGCTAACGGCAAATTATTGCTCTAAAATGATCGTAATGTAAATGTTTAAGCTGTTTATCTAACATCAATTGGTGGATTATACTCATTATCTACAATGATTGAAAATAAATCACTTTCATGTCATCTGGTAATTCTAATATACGGAATGAACTTTCAAACCATTGAGCCTATTACTAGTGAAGTCGCTTATCGAAATTACGTTTACAGACTGGATACAAGGACAAAAACTTGCACGAATCTTTAAAAGGTCAAAATCTTTGATGCTAGAAGGGGTGCTTTGGGACTGGAGATGATTGGAACTTTTAAGATGGCGGCTAAAATTGAAAAAGGCGTCCATACATGTATGTATGTTTAAATGTATTTACATTTTTTTATTGGCGTAATAATAGTTTTAGTGTATTGTATTGTGGTATAGATGCACTCAGAATTCAATGTATTCATCAAAATTATAATATGGTCGGCAAAATGATGGCCACTTGATTCTTTGTACATTTCAATGATATCTTTATTTATAAAGAGTAACATTTTAAGTCCTCAAACATTTCAAAGGAGGTGTCCCGCAAGCACAGAATTGTGCATTATCTCGTATGTTAGAAAAAATAATTATCAAGCCCAAACCGCGTAGTTATATAAAACAAAACATGACACTTATGACAAAAACGAATAAAAACTGCCATGTTTATACAATGCACTCGGGAATTATGGAATTATGACGGTCAAATTAGCATGTGCCCCAAAAACTATTATTTGTTTTGTTTTTAGAAGCTCGATTGGACTAGAGCCAATATGTACCTCAATAATGGTACAATATAATAACGCTGTAAAAGCGTAAACAAGTTGTTTAAGAATAAAGATTACCATACTTCAAGTGTGTCAGAGTTTACTGTGTTGTTTTTGTCATGGATACGATAATGTTGAGGGGAAAGAAACCCCGACAACCAAAATTATTACCATGGCGTATTAAACACGGCCGATATTGACACCAAAATCACACAATTGAAAGTAAATTAACCGCAACCGCACGACATAAGCACGGTTATCATTACCAGTTTTACAGTATCAAATGGTTTGTTATTTCCTATTAGTTCATCTTTCGGGAAGTAGAACATAGTATTGCCAATGTTTCTATATGTAAATTGAAAGACAAGGTTGAAAGACAAGGCATAATTCATGATATGGAGATTCAACCATTAGGACATTTTAGTTGGTATTAATTTAGCATTACTCCTTTTGGGAAACGATTCTATAAAAACCGACTTTTTAAACTAATATAACCAACGTTCCAAATTTAAAGAGTGCACATCCACCACGAGTATGATTTTTAAAAAAAGCAATTTTAGGGTTATTCCCTCCCCCGAGAGTCACATTGGTCACGTTAGTAGATCTCAACTGAATTGTACTCCCGATTATACTGCCGTGGAAATTAACCTGCGTATCATTAACAATTATTTTGAATATTTTGAAAAGAGATAATTTCGGTTAAACTTGGAATCTACCATAGAAATTTCTATGAGGAACGTCCGATTTTAACCAACATTTTGAAGAAAGCTAAATACAAAGTAGAGGTATTAGAATCCCCGTTAGAATCACACGCACTCTGACCAATAGCAATGGTATTCATAGTCTAATAAACGCAATATGCATTAATCATTATGGGACACCCGGTTAGTTGTACAGATTCAACCTTTCCATACCCGGTTTAGATCGTTCTGGGATAGGCACCGCCACGCGTCGACAGGAACATATTGGGGATAACCAGGGGAAAACCCAAGGTTAGATTCCGTTTTTTATCAAGTGTGTCTCAAGAATTGGGTCAAATGGGAGAGCTAATCATTATAATAATATTAAGGTGGTTAAGGAATGACAACATTCCGTATGTCATCCAAGATATGCTCATCCAATATACATTATGCTCACTATTTCCGACGCAAATAACCAGGGCCGAAGTAAAGTGGGCCTAATAAGAATTCATAAAAACAAAAACGAACAAACAAACAAACAAACACACATAAACAATCAAAACATCACTAAAAGCCTCATCCCCCGTTCCCGGTCGCCCCACTTTCAATATTAACTAAAATCCGAAATTGTAGCGTTTTTGTTTGTAAAAACAGCAACATACGGATTAAATGGCATATTTATCATTACATTTAAACAGATGATCCAATTAGCTTCCCCCATGCACGACGCAACCCCAAAACATAAAGTATCACCACTATAATACTTTGTACCATAACCATGGTAACAACTCACTGTTTTATCCAGCTAATCATGATTTGCTCAATAGGAGTAATGCGTACAATGTTGAGCGTTTATATAGTTGGTTTCCTTTTTGGTTGTCTTCTTATAACACTTACCGAACCGTTCCCTTTACTACCACTCCTACCCTGTATTGCATAACATTTCATATTATGAACATTGTGTGTATTTTTAAGGTTCTGTTATACTTCCTATACTTATAGACCCTATCGTCTATAGTCGCTAGACCCTAACATCTATAGTCGCTAGACACTATCGTCTATAGTCGCTAGACCCTATCGTCTATAGTCGCTCAGAACAACCGACTCTTCCATATCCGAGTAACAGCGCCTATAGATATGGAAGATCAACTTCTCGCTACTTTCTCTATTCTCCTTTTCATTGACAGTGGCATAACTAGAGGGGGCAGGGGCCATTCCCCCCGTCAGAATTTCCCCACCACTTGCCCCACCCAATTAAATGCCGAACTTTATATGTATATTAACAAAAGTAGTCGGTTAAGCCCCCTCCCTGATCAAAGGCCTGTCCCCCAATTACCCCCCCCCCCCCCCCAAAAAAAATCGAGACCCTAGTTTCGCCACTTTTCCATGCAGTTGCGATGGAGGTGAGACGCACATCGGAAACATCAAAAACGACAAATGTGAGTCGAAGGAAACGAAATTTGTATATGTAGGCCTACCGTAAATCATTTTGTCTTGGAGAAAAAATATAGATTTACCGGACACTATTCCCCGTGCCACGGACCCTATTGTGCCAAAGGGCTACTAACTCAACATGATTGCGCGAAGCACGAAATGTTGCTAGTAACACCGTGCACGGATCGAGACGATTCATATTGTCCTCCTGTCCCATAGTTTACAATTTGACTGAAGAACATGGGCTCTATCTATTGGGTCGCGGAACTTAATTAAGCGCGAGTTTTATCAATTTGTACATCCTTTATTATAAAACTTCCACGTCATTTAATCTCCAAGTTAAAACGACTCTAATTGATCAATTGTATCATTGCTCCGAATGAGACTTTTCAACCTAATGAGGTTTTTATATCAAGCGAATGATCATCGAGGTGGGGGTCGGGGGTCCATTGGGACACGCCTTTGACGGGGTGTATAAAGGGTTCAGCACACAAATATTAAATGGATATTGGCTTATACAAGGTTGGTACTTCCGAACCCGGGTGATTCAGTGAAAGATAATGCATAAATGCAATTGATCTTAACACTTTCCACACGGCTATTAGTTTCACCATAACAATTATATGCAAAACAGATTTTTCAGAAACCTTTAACAATTTTCAAAGTCTATCTCAGGAACTACTGAACCAATACTAGGCATGTTTGCACTTATGTCAATGCATTACTCATGGTGATTCAAATATGGTAATGAAATTCAATAATTTTAAATTTTTTGAAACATGTTGTGACTTTTTGGAATGTCGTATTCTGCAGACGCCTGCCGCGTGGAAAGTGTTAAATGACTCGACATACTCGACATACGGTATTCACTCTTCGGAATCATTGACTCCTGTCATGATTTGCATTTGGCTTCCAATCAATTCGCGCATAATTTGCACGTTTTTATAACACTCATCCAAATATGATGACCTATCGTGTATGTGATTATTCGTCGTCGCACAAGCTATATGTCGGCACGCCAAATCGGATGTTACTTAAACTTCTTTTTCACATTGGAGGGGGGGGGGGGGGGGGGGGGGGGGGGGGGGGGGGGGCGTTAACCTCATTGTTCGGAAACCGACTTTGGGATAACCACTATTGAGATTATATACTTTTAATATTTCTGGCAATTAACCAGTTTGGTTAATCGCGTGGCGTATAAGTTGTATATAGTAAAACTTTATAATACTGTGGTCTGCAGTCTGTTATGGTCGTGTTTTTTATACTGGGTACCCAAAAAAGGTGGATCTGTTACATTTGCACTACATATTATTACTTTGCATGCATATATTTTGGCTATTCTTTATCACACATACTCAAATTTGGTCTTATTTTGATGAGAAAGTATTTGGCCTTTATTTTAAAAAGAAAAATATGAACTACCATGGTTCTGTTAATTACAATAGTTCGTTAAACCTAACTAGTCAGGGGTGGAAGAGTATGCGGAGGAGGAGTATGCGGAGGAGGAGGAGTGCATAATTGAACAAGTATGGGGCAATATACATTGGGCAAACATAAAATGCACTGGTTTCACTCTTGGTACAATTCTATATTGAAAACTTAACAATATTGAAGCATATTTGAATTAAAAATATAATTAGTTAATTAAGGAATCATTAATTAGCATTTCTTAAAAGAAGCTCAAAAAATTGTTAAGAAACGTAAGTTGGTCGCAGTTTGCGAATGTATGCAAACATTTGCCTGCACCAAACTGTCCATTTTAAAAGTATACAAAGGTTGAGGTACCCTTTTGAATAACTAAATTTAACTATTTAATTAAAAATTAAAAGAAGATATGTAATTAACCTCATGTATTCTGTATTGTCTGGATGTTAATTAGCACTTTTTGTTCAATGCGTTTGTGTGGTGTTATTACTTGTTTTTAACTGTGTTACCAAATAAGTAAAAAACTGCTGGTTTTCATCAAGCTTGTAAACTCGGAGAATTATTTAATTCTTAGGAATGCAACTGACCTGACCTCGTATAGGATGACCAGCATTTAAGCAGTTTGCCAATCAACATTGGATCACCCTATATGTTGAATACAACTTAAAACGAAAACATTTTATAATTCAATCTTAAATCAGACTCTTGAAATTTGAATACTGGGTTCAAACATTATGGAAATTAACCTAATTTGTTCATTTGAACGTGCTTTGCACATCATGAAGGTGCAAGAAGGATGAACGCAATTAACGGTATGCCACTAAACATGTGCCATTGGGAAAATTTGAGTCACCCTGTAGTTAAAGGGCCCCTTTAGCTTTTTATTGAACATTATTTGAAACTCATACCACTTTAAGCATTTGCCACTTCAAATTGGAATGTAAAATCATGTTTCAGATGCAAATTTAAATTCATTCAATTTAGGGGCGATATCCAAACTCTACAGTGATTTTAAATCATTTTTCTATCGATTTTACAACAATATTCCAACGGTATTTCGTTCTATTGTTAAAAGCATCGGAAAAAGATCGGTGATTAACTAGAAACCTCTCTACTTATCTGGCGTTAACAATAAAACTATTGTAGTACTCTCGATGGCCCAATTAGTGAAGCAGACACATGAAAGCGCGAGGAAGATTGTATTATTAAGCTGACCAGTGTTCACCCGACCACTGTTGTGACGTAGAGAGCGACCCATTTGCCAGATTGTACACCTCACTTATAAAACTGTATTGTACAGTTCACGGACATAAATTATGCTAATGAGCTCATTAAATGACGTCACTCGCATCATCGGGTTTTCCCGATGATTGAAATACGTTGATGACAATTCTAGGTCGAGTAAAATGATGTTCTTATTTGTTGTCTGTGAGCTTTTGTGAATTTTTTCCCGTATTGGAGTATTTTTTTATTGAAAATAGACAGTTCAAATTAAACGCTGGTTCCAAGTTCAACTGACAGCACATGTATTAAAGGCGACAGCAACGGCAATATGCAGGCAACATTTGAGAAAAAACGATGCCCGACTTTGCAAGAAAGTGTACGGGGAAGTGTACGGGTGAACATGACAAACCAAAACAGCCTAGTAAATAATCACCTCCGTGGCGCAATTGGTTAGCGCGTTCGGCTGTTAACCGAAAGGTTGGTGGTTCGAGTCCAGCCGGGGGCGTTGTTACTTTTTGCATTTAATGCAGATCGACAAATCACAGTAAAGTATAATATTGACAAAATCACAGACCACTTACACAAAAATCGCATCTGCGCATGCTCCTGTCGTGATCGAAATCCAACACACAAGCAATGGGCGAGTTTTATAAGTGCACCTATCGGGTTTCTAGTACAAGTCCCGGGGGGGGGGGGCACTGACATTTGAAAAGGGTATAGTTAGGTGCCGCGCTGAATACCCCCTTTTTCACCCTCTGCTGCTAGTTCTTATGACCCCCCCTTTTGAGCCTGCATCAGTTCTTAAGACACCATTTTCATTGAAAATTCAAAAATCGCTTAATTTTGCGTTCCAAAGCACCAATTTTGTGTTCCAAAGCCCCAATTTTTCGAAAATTTTGCGTTCTTAAACCAAAATAAATCGAAAATTGAACTATAGGCTAGTTCTCAAGACCTATTTTTTTGGAGAAAAAAAATCAGTTCCTAAGACCCTATTTTCGTCATAAAATCCACTCAGTTCAGTTCTCTAGCCCCCTTTTTGGGTGGGCGGCACACCCCTACCCCCAAAAAAGTTGAGTGCCCCCCCCCCCGGGGTACAAGTGCCAGGCTTTATCATGGCAGGTGATAGAGGCTAATCGCGAAACTCCTCAAACCCCGACTCAAACGATATGTTTGTAGCCGCCTATTCATTGCTAGGCTTATCGTAATCCACTCGTTAACGTCATAAGAATAATCATCCTTGATGTGGCCTTTAAAGACTATTGTTCAGCCGTGGATGATTTTAGAGTAAGCAGTACAAGCAGGGAGGTGTCAATGACACCTCCCTGGTACAAGCATGGATAATGTTATCATTGAATACTAAACAATAGGCCTATGGGAGCCATTAAACATACAACGTGTTATTGTTTTCTGGTATAGGCATAATGTGTGTAATCAAGTAGCATTATGAATCTTACTCCCCTAAATAGTATCATTTTTCTGCGTTTTTAGACTATTTAAGAATGTTGCATACACTCTGAACGTGACCTAATAAATAATAAATAAATAATAAATATGAAGAAATTAAGTAATTAATGTAAATAAATAATATATAGATTAATAATTATATCAATAAAATAGTATATTAAGGCCTATTTATAATTAATTGATTGATAACTAATTAAATAAACATCCACAATTAAGAAAGTAAATACAAAATAAATAAATAACGTTAAAATTATGTCAATATAAATGAAAACCCCGAATGGACGTATAATAAATATTATATTTCGGCATACTTAAAACCCTAACCGACCTCTACCCAGACTCCACCGCTCTAAGTATAGAGCACAAGGAATATAAACCGCCACGAAGATTCGAACGTACGGCCTGCTGATTGAGAGTCCTAATCTTAACCAACTGAGCTATTGCGGTTTTCCTGAAATCCTCAGCGCTTTATACCCAAATATAGTTCTCATTCAACTATTCCCTAAATACACACGGGTTTTTCAACACGGTGTTGTTGTCTATAAAATGAGTCTATGATTTATTAGATTTAACGAATAACAAATCCCGTACTTTGTGAACCGATTCTTAAAGTGTTTGTCCTGGACAAAAATCACATGACTCGCTTCGCTCCCAAGTCCTCGCGTGCCCGGCAAAAAGCCCATGATGCAATACTAAGTCGTAAAAGTGTGCACATAAATCGACAAAATGCTGTACAAACGAAATATAATATATCTAGAATTGTTTCAAAAAGTAGTGTTATTCGTTACATTTAAATCAGAATTACTTTCTTTAACAGTAAATAATCAACTTTTGAACGAGAAACTATCTTAAAACTACAAAGATTAAGAAATATAAAGCATTTTAAACATCCAATTTAGAGAAGAGTGGTATGTTGAACCATATTACTGTTGTTTGTTATTGCGTTCACATAGCGCATAGTTGGCTCAGCGGTAGAGCATTGGACTAGTAAACCGGAGGTCGTGGGTTCGACTCCTATCACGTCTTGCAATTTTATTTTAATCGTTTATATACATTTTTTATTAGTTTTCGATATTGTTTATCATTTCGTATAATTATTCATTATTGTTCAATTCTAGTTTATTTTGGAATGTGGAATTATTTACGATTTAATTTTAATTTTCCACTGACTGTTTAGTGTGCAAGGCATCATTAAATGTGAATGAACCGCGGTATACCACCGGACTGTCCTACTCCTATGCAACATGCCAATACAATAGAAACTCGTTGTGTGTTATTATCGATTGAGCTAAACTTGTAAAGTAAATGCCAGCCGTTATGTAATACAAATCAATGTGCCTGTACTATTATTATTGAAATAATGTTTCGGTGGTGTAGGAAATAGTAAAATCGATTCAAGGACATGAGCCGACTGGCTTCTTATTTACATAACAATTGGCCTTTGCAGATCATGTTCATAGACTAGCTAGGGGCCATTCAATGTAGGCCTAGGAGTAGTAAACACAATTATATTTACAGGACATTCTTTATCGCAGTGAAATTGCAAAAGAAAAAAATATCATTCAACATTCAATAAATATAGCGAACGATAAGCAATCCTGTCAATTTATAAAAACAAACAGTGTAATAACAAAACAGAAAAGAAAACCATCCCCATCCGCAGGATTCGAACCACTGACCTCATGATTGTGAAGCCGGCGCTTTGACGTTTGAGCTAATGAAGGCTATACATAAACGTTTTGAAGAAAAACATTACATAGGGTTCAAAATACAAATATCTCTTAAATCGGAGGCTATAATCGAAAGGACAAAAGTCGGAAACAATATCCCCTCTAAACTAATGACTTGGATTATATATTGTATAATACATAGGTATTATATTGTATAATACTTCCAAACACGATGGTCAATATATTACGCCCCCTCCGTCATCACCCATCCATTGTACAAATATGTTACGTGACCTATCGCCAAAATGTTTTCAGCATTGATTTCAATGGAATGAAGGGGGAAATGGGCTACTTTCACAAGATCTTGGCAATACTGCGCCAAACAATAGATGAATAGAGTGATGGAGCGGTAGCTGAATTCATATTTCTAGACGACCAGATACATTGATCGGCGGTGAACGTAAACATTTTATGATCGGATTTAAAAAGCTTATAAATAGTATTTCTTAAAGAATATAACACAACCTTCCTCGCGCTTTGATGTGTCTGCTTCACTAATTGAGTCATCGAGAGTACTACAATAGTTCTATTGTTAACGCCAGATAAGTAGAGAGGTTTCTAGTTAATCACCGATCTTTTTCCGATGCTTTTAACAATAGAACGAAATACCGTTGGAATATCGTTGTAAAATCGATAGAAAAATGATTTAAAATCACTGTAGAGTTTGGATATCGCCCCTTATTGATTTGTGGATAATCATGTATACCTAAATTAATGTTTTAAACACCCTATATGTTTAAAATTAACAACTTTACATAAGAAAAGGGTGACTTTCAAAATCAAACAATGTTCATGTACATGTAATTGATGCATTTTTATTTGAAATCTACTTGAATTTTGTTAAAATACTAGTCTCTGTATGTATGTAGTAATAGAAGCATTTTTCCGGAATTAAATAAACACATTTTTAGACACCCTGTATGTAGAATTTCAGATTCCTAATGAAATTTAATTTGCATATGTCTGGATAGGTATTTTATTAAACTACTTTAAATCTGTACTGAACTTTTCTCTCATCGCTTCATATACATAGTGGAAGTAATTATTGAAACCCTTCTTTTTTAGAAGATTTTGCTTGTTACACCCTGTACAATTTCCTGCCACCCTGTATAATCAACTTGATTGTATGCTATTTGCATCCGTTACAGTATATGCTTTCAGAATATGTATACTTTTACCAACTTTAAATGTAAACTTTTTTCAGATATTTGCATTAACTGAAAAAGGAACCTAATTTATGGAAAAAGGAACATGTAGCACAAATTGTACCCAGTATAAAAAACATGACCTTATACCTACTCGGACGAGATCGTTATGACACCGGTCTCCGCGGGACGGCTGGGGGCGGAGGGCGGGAGCGAGGGGGGTCTAATGAAGAAATGTTGTTTGGGAGGCAGGGGGGTAAATGAACAAATGCGATACTAAATTGTGTAACACTAACAGGGAGGGTCACGAGGTGGAGGGTCGAGATAAGCACGAGGCGGGTGGGGGCGGGGACGGCGGGGGGGGGGGGGGGGGGTAATGAAGTAATGTGGTTTTGGTGGCAGGGGGTTCATGAAGAAATGTGACACTAAATTGTGTAGAGGGTCACGAGATGGAATGAAATAGTATGGTTCCTGAAAAGTATAAACCATAGGATATAGCTTGTGGTAGTGACGGGAAGCATTCAATTTCAGTTAAGGAAATAGGCCTATACATTATATTTTAATTCATAAATGAATTATTACCAATTTCGTGATAAATAATCGAATAGGAACTTTATGTGTTATTCATTTTGTAGGTGTTCTATCTGGTTGGCGCTACCGTTACTAGCGGGAGCCCGTTCGAAGGACGGGCGTCCCGCTAGTTATAATAAAAAGGGATAAAAAGATAAAATTAGCACACGATAAACATCATATAAAGCAGAAATTATAAATACACAGATAAAATAGATATGAAGAACCGAATAAAGTTTAAAATTGCATCATTCAAACAATGAGTCAATGAAAGCTGTCAGAGTATCTACATTTTACAGCGACAAGAAATTGCACTATTTGCTGGGATTATTAAAAAGGTGAGTTTTGAGTTGGCGTTTGAAACTGTTCACAGACACATCATTGCGAATAGCAAGAGGTAATTTATTCCACAGTCAAGGGGCTGCCACGGAAAAAGCACGTTTGCCGTAGTAGTCTGTTGCTACCTCGCGATTGGAAGGAGGCTCAAGAAGGCCTTGTGATGTTGAACGTAGCGTGCGAGTGGGAGTATAGTCCTTGATAAGTACAGGGTGTCCCTAAAATAATTGTGCACATGTTTGCGCAACTTGTTGACCATGAATTCCTAAATGTTGGTGTAATATGTTTATACACACGAAAAGGAAAAACACTCAGCTCTCAGATGCCGTTTATTTGATCTTATTTGAATTTGTCACTCCTGAGATATGGACAATTAACTAGAGCTACCCAGAATCGATGTTGTGCCACTTTACAGTTTCAAAGGTTTACTCCTCGATACAACTTACACTTGAACGATTGCCCTTCACCAGTGTTTGAATAATAGAATGAGTGTATCCAAGCAGAACTGAATATAAAGATGTTTGTTACATGATTCGAACCAGTCCTTTTGACGAGGTTTCACAAAATGTTTATTGGGTCTACAAGACAGACGTCCATATAGCTGGGTGCGGCCTACATTTTCATTAAACATGATAGAAGAGGGTGTTCATGGTCTTAAAATATCACGTCCAGCAGACTATAGTCACCAGAGAGTTTGCCATTCATTTCTCAAACTCTCACGTACATCTAAAAATACACCTATATAAAAAAGGAGTATTGGAAATACTTTGTAGATGGTATGGTACAAGCACCAATGTGACTAAAGAACATTCTGGAAGACTAAGATATGAAAAGTGGCAGGACACAGTAACACATTGATAACGTGCGGCGTGCACTTCAGAGGGATCCCAGAATAACTGCTCGTAGAAATCCCTTACAACATATTCAAAGGCCATCATTTTTGTTCCTCAGCCTCTTTTAAACAATTCTGGTCAAATGCCCGCCTCAATGTTTCAAGACGATTGATGCCCATGATAGACCAATGTTAGTATCGTTTTGACGCTCATAATATTATTCTGTAAAAGTGACACAACGTCGATTTTGGGTAGCTTTGATAAACTGGGTATATCTTAGGATTGACAAATCCAAATAAAATTAAATAAACGGCATCTGAAAGCTTAGTGTTTGCCCCTTTCGTGTGTATAAACAAATTACACCAAACTTTAGGACTTCATGGTCAACAAGTTGCGCAAACATGTGCACAATTTTTTTAGGGACACCCTGTACAGCAAGATACTCGGGTGCAATTCCGTGCAATATGTTACAGGTTTCTATACTCACTAGTCACTATAGTTAATTAAAGAGCAATCACGTTTATATAATAGCATAATCTGTATTAAAGGAAATGCTTCTCTCATACCATTTCATTCATCAACCCTTTGTCTGCTAAAATGCCGATGTATAAACCGACATTTCAAAAATTGTTCCGCCCAAGCAATTATTCAAAAACAAATTTTCGTCCTTTCATTAATTGTTGGGTATTATGTAGATACAATTTTGGCTACGTGTCAACTTGAATCGATACCACCGTATGATGGTGCCTGCTAGATCTGTATTGTTTTCTTTTAAATGATGTGTTATCTTAAATTATAACAAACGGTAACAGTTACCAATTGGCAACTATTGTGACATAAGCTGCCAACATGGCGACAATAAGAGACAATATTGATATAGGTAACAGGCCTATGCAACAGGATTCTTTTACGGTTTCCGTATCTTTTTTTTGCTGGCCACAATTGAAATCGTGCCAAATAAATATTTATAAGTATTTATAACCACGCACAAACAGAACATTCGCTCATAACCTCTCCATCATTCAACTGTATCACAGTTTGAACTCGATTCCAAATCGTGATAATGTCAACGATGGTGTTAGCAAACGTGTTACTTGTTCTCATCTGTTGCTTTCAACTTGTGCATTCTTCGACTGCTGAAGAATACTCCTCGAGTGAGAATGGCAACCATCGTGACCGTGGCCCAGGTATGTTTTATAGATGTTTCTGTTCGTAATTACTTAGTTCCTTTTCTATCTGGTGTATGTTTCCCGGGTATGTTTGAATATATATAAATTTCGGTTGGACTAAAATATGACTCTAGCAGCACCGATCACTAACAGAACGCAATAAACACCACGAATGAACATGATTAATTGTTTGAAAGATCTGCTGAAAAGTAGGCCTAATGAATACAGAAATAACATCTAAACAAGTGCACACTAACATAACATGAAACGAATTATTTTATTATTCAAAAAGCACCATGTAACGTTTCATACCTCGGTTTTAAAAGACTAGAAACCATCCAAAATAGATAAAGATTTATGATAACATTAATTTAGTTTAACATTCCGCAATAAGAATACGCACACGATGCAATGCATGACTACCATAATGTTATAAAGTATCGATTCAAAATTACGGAACGCATGACTTACGCGTACACGAAACCTTGTAATTTGAGACGATTGAAACTGCATGTTTTTTGTCTTCAAAATCCATTGCAAATATTGGACACATTAGTATCAGTGTTGGAATCGAGTCCTCCCTGGCTAGTCCGAGTCCGACTTCGAGTTCTTACCTATTGAGTACGAGTCAGAGACCGTGACCGAGTTCGTGATGTCCGAGTCCATGATGTCCATTATGTATTTTAAGTGTTGATAATGTCAGTGATGTCAACATAATAATTCATTTTTCATTCTCATTCCTGGACAAAATTCGTTGATACCATTTTGAATTAATTATAGGCCTAAGAATATGGAATTGAGTCAGAGATTCAAAAAGTGGTCAGAAGTACCGAGATTGAGAAGTGACAAACTTGATAAGAGATGTGATATGCTGGCAAAACAAACCTATCCCTGCCAATTTACTTATTTCTTGCCCAAAGGTTGTATCCCTAATTACACTCCATGTGGTTAGGAATAAAATAAAAAGGGTTCTCTAGTCGGAAATGGTTTCACTGTTCTTTAATCCGAATCAGACACAAATATTCTATAATCCGAAATTTGAAATAGCGTACCTTGCAGTGCGCCCTGTAGAGATAACGGATAAGCTCGTTTTGGAAACATTGCCTCTTTTATAAAGAAGCTATATAAAATAAGAATCGAATCGGAAAGTGTTAGTATTAAGTGAATTCAATAATTTGATTGGCGGACCTTTTTACGCATTCGGTCTAAAGCACAGGGTATAAGATTGGACTATCGAATTCGGACTTAAGAACCTTTTTCTTTTAAATTCGGATTCAATAATCGGACTAAAGAACCTTTTCAAGTATTCGGATTACGAAACCTTTTTCAATAATAGGATCATAGTATTTGGACTAAAGAACCGTTTTTAATGTTCGATTTATAGAACCATTTTCATTTTCGGACCATAGAACCTTCGTAATATATAGAACCTTTTTATTGTCCGACTATGGAACCTTATTTTTGTTCGGACTATACACTCTGAACAGGTATTAAAAAACATGTATTACAAGAATGTTGATTAAAAAGTATACTACATTGGTTACAAATTAAGCGTTGGTTAAAAAATATTTTTAAAGAGTAAAAATATAATCCATTTTTAGTTTATTCAACGTTGTTAGGGCATCATAATTTTAACCAACAATAGGCATAACAAACTTCCCGCCAAAGAATTTCAATGGCGGGAAAATATTTTGTGCATATTATCAAACCAATATTGGACCAATATTGGTTTTACATTGGCGCTCTTCAATTGGCATCATGTTGGCAACCAATATTGGTCCAATAATGGGCACAATATACCAGGTGCGGAAAATGACACCATTTCATATACAAATTCTGACGTGGTCTAAAAATTGCGGCCGCTGTTATAAGTTATCGCTTCCCGGCCTTTTGACTTGGACCTTGTGCCTTGTCCTGTGCCTTGTCCTGTCCCTTGTCACGGGCTTGCCTTTTGCCAAAGTTGGTCCTGGCCACGGGTTGGCGCTAATATTGGAAGCCAATATTGGGCCAATATTGTAATGTTGTCTGGGTTAAAGTTTAGCAAAAAAAAATATGAAAGTTTAACCAACATTTTTTAACCAACCACTGTTGGTTAAAACATATTAACCAACAAATGATTAAAACTTGTAACCAACCACAGATTAAAGTTCAACCAACAGCTGTTGGTTACGGTTTTAACGAACTAATTGTGTGGTTCACCTGGTAACCTCCCGTTGGTAAAAATTTTAACCAACATGGTTAAAGATTTTAACCTTTGTTCTGAGAGTGTAGAGGCGTCAGATTATAGAACCGTCGGACTATTGAACCATCGGACTATCGATATGTCACCAATACTGAAACCAAAACACCAAAAAGACCATTTATGTCGTACAAACGGTGCTGGATTTAACCTTTACATTATTTATAGGTTCCCTAGGCTTATTGTGTTTTAATGCTTGTAAAGGGTATCAATAGGCCTATAGGTATTTTCAACAGCTATTGTGTAACTGTTCAGATGTAATTTATGTTGATTTGTGACATTATTTCTAAACTATTGAAGATATGATGACTGTGATATAAAGTCTTTACTTGCTGCATACCAAATAAGCCAATATGGGTCCGAGTCCTTCAAAACAGGGACTCGAGTCCGGTCTCGAGTCCGAATACTCCATCACTGATTAGTTTCATAATGTAATTTTTTGTAAATTTTACAAAGGTCAAGTGATTTTAGTACCATACGATGACTACATTAAACGTTTGGTTCTCTGTGATGAGTGTCAAGGTTTTTTTCCTCGGTGTTTATTAAGTATGAAAAGACCTGGCGTGAATCCAACTATTGAATAGTTTATCGTGCATTAATGATCTTTATTAAATACATACATATAATTATTTCTTACCATTTGCCAATTATGATATTACAACCATACTTTGGCTACAATTTACACATACAATATAACAATGGTTTCAGGATATGGTTTTAAAATGAGGATGGTCCCTGAGGTTATTTCCTAAAGCCTTTTTTCCACTCCAGAATGTCCCCATGACCACGATAAAGTTGCCATATAACAGGTTAAATGCTATCCAATGACGTGTGCAAGGTGTGGATCAATGATTGTGTGTCTCCATATTTTATGAGTATTTCCCCTTAATCAATGCTAATGAAGGCTTGGCAGCACAACGTGGTTCTGTGAAAAGCTTTGCAGGTATTACACAAGTGTAAGCTTAATACATTGACCCAATCTTCCTCAGTACTACAAAACACAACACTATACTCGATACACGTGACGCGATCAGTCGGGCTATCATACAGACTTTTACCCGAGTTTACTTCATCCGTGTCCGAGCTGAACCGAGTCCGCTTGTATCCGAGTCCGAACCGAGTCCAAGTCCATTTGCGTCCGGGTCCAGCAAAAATATAAAATGAATCCCGACTCGAGTTCGGCTCGAATCCGGCTCGAGTCCTGACTCGGTGATCTAAATGTGTGTTCAAATCTATGATTTAGATTCCTTAGGATGAGGTGACCATTGTTTACATCAGTAGTGTTTACAAATTGATTAGCGCCTGGTTTAAAGACATGCTAGAGGTACTAGTCCATGACTACTGCATACATTACTATATGAAAGCAAAACACACATCACTGAGCGCCAATTTGAAAAGCACATGCCCTTATGGTGCGCACGCAAACCGCCGGGCAACCAGATTTAGTACCTGGTCTCTCATTGTGCTTAGGGATGCATACCATGACTACTGCACTATTACACCGTAAGCATGGTAAGTAATGATCAATCAAGTGTGAATTAAAGCACCGTTCCCTGTAGGTGCGCACGCAAACCGCCGGGCACTACGTCACCGGTCACACCACCTATAACAAGTACGTGTCACACTGTTATATTATAGCCAGAGTTATTTTTACCGGTAGGCCTACCTACGAGGGTCATTCAATAAGTTCTACCTCCTACCTCATAACTTTATTATTATATGAGCCAGTCTTATCAAATATCACACAATTGTAGTTTGGAACCTCAGCTACAAATTCAATGTAAATTGATCTGAGTAATGTTTGTACTTTTCCGGAGATGCAGTGAGAACCAATCCTCGATTTAGTGTGACGGAAACGGATGAAAAACAGCAAAATAAAGTGCTATTATTGTGGCCTATTGTAAGCAGCAAAACATACCGATCGGTCAATTATAACTCTCTTTGACAGACTGTAAACAATAAAGTTGACTGATTGCTTTGAGAAAAAAATGTCCTATGATTAGCCAGATCCAGGTCAGGACAACCATTCAGTTTACCCCTCCCCTAGAGAAACTTGTAAAAGTCATATTTGACTCTCATGAGAACTAAGCGATTTTCAATATACCGAACTAAATAGAGGGATTAAAAGTCTGTAAAAGCGATAACTTTCTATCATTGACTACCTGATTGACTATTCTGAAGGTTACCCATAAGTAAAACTCATAAAGTGACTATTATGTTAAAGATTTAACATTGGAGGCATCATTGTGGCTTTAGTTGTAACAACGACAATTTGACTGATTAGCAGTATTCCTGTATGCCAAAGGCATATGCAATATATTTGAGTTGAACACCCTATTTACAAGCCTACAAGAGCTAATACTGTTTACAATCTTATCTATACATGTTAATACTGTAATATATTCAGATATCATTCATTCATTTCCATTTTCAGTATTTAAATCATGCTCTTATATCTAACCATACAATACGATAAAACATACCGAAAAACATGTGTATATTTTTAAGGTAATTTTCTGTGTCCGTTGTCCAAAATCACTCTCTGGCTTTGACCGCGTCATAACAAGAGTAAAACAGATATTATAATTTACTACAAATGTGTAGCTATGATTCGGAGCTATAATCATAACAAATAACATGAGGTTGACATTAATATTGGCGATGTTATAAGGGAGGAGGTAGAACTTATTGAATGACCCTCGTATATTAATTTTCGTGTTGAAGACGATCGAGATACTACCCCAGTATTTTTGCCCCAACCTCCAAACAGGCGACCCTGTCTGTGAGTGTGACTATATACACTGCCGCGCAAAAGTATTTCCCCCCTGTAAGCTGGCAAGTTTTCACTGTGTTGTCAAAAAAGTATTAAACCAGCAGACCCAATTACCATTTCATTGTGTTCATTGTACATTTTATACCAATAAATTCATGTTTTCTACTCAGAATCATGATTTAAAAGCATTACAATTTATGATTTTATCGAGCAAAGTCTAAATTCCAAATGTAAATCCTCGGTGTAATTCCGCACGAATCCACCCGAATCATCGCCGTAGTAAATCACCTCATGAATATCAATTAGCTCAAATATCGGCAGTGTAACGCTATGGGAATTTTCAACTGAGATCAACTGGTGATGGAAAACTCCACATGCAGAAATGTATAAATGATAATTGGCATGTGCAGTTTATTGGAATAAAAATATAATTAATTTTTAGTTTATTCAACGTTGCTTAGGTCCAATGCTGATTCAACCATTGACCTCCTCTAACTGCATCATAGCTTGCATTTGCATAAACCACGCACGTGTTAATGTACTCCTATTACATGTATTACTCTGAAACTAAAAGAGATGATTTTATTACATTGTGTACATTATATTTCTTCTTATTGAAGATTCTACCCTCGCAACAGTTGGAAAAGAGTTCATTTTCAATTTCCAAACTCCTCCTCGTACATGTAGCCCACCATACTCTGAGGATATCTACCCTACTTTTTCCAATATAAATGTTCACATGACTGACCGCCGAGCGAAATATATTTTATTCTCTAAATAAATACATATTTTAAATAACAGTGATGGTTTCAATATTAGCTTTTGTGTTTTTCACATTCAATTCCTTTAACTGCAGTTATCGAGGAAACTTCTCCTGGAACCGTTGGAAGAGAGTTCGTTTTCAATTTCCCAACTCCCTATGACCCATCATACGCTCCTATTCTGATGATATCTACAGCATCCGTTACTAATGTACACGTCAACATCAGTGTACCAGGCATTGGCTTCTATGAGGAAACCACAACAAATCGACAACACCATGCAGAGATTACGTTACCGACATCGACATACAGGGTGAGTCAAAAAAAAGTGTACCCTAATTGAAAAAATCAAAAATAATATTTTTGACCACAAAATCAAGGCAAACAAAACTTTAAATGATTGCGCCATTTCTTTGCTACCATCTGGAAAAAAAATCACGCTATTTGATGATACCGTTAAGTAAATATGACTATTTCTGTACAGGAGCTGTTTTTCCACCTAAAACACGGTTTTTAATTTCAAGCTTAACGAGCTTAATAATGTTTACTAGGATTATGATGTAAAGCATTGCACATCTTGTTTATTAAAAGAATTAAGTAGACAATACACTTGTTCAAAATTGTCTCCTAATAGATTAAAACAATAGAGAGCTTTAAGGCCTATTTATGACACAATTACCACACTTTAATCATTTCATAACAAAGGAATTGATATTTTCGCTGTCAGTATTGTAATTTTGTATTGGTCGTATCTTATGAAATATAATGGTCAAGATCTGGAAAGCGTGTTCGGACGTTAAATTGGTCACTTTTATTCAAAACAGTGTAAAATAAGTTTCCCTCAACCAATCTAAACCAGATAAAATTCATATTAAAGCTAATTGATTTATCTTTATACCGTAGTATATTGTACAGCTGGGCTCTGACGTGCAGGACAAGACCGTGATTGTGCACGCAAACGCTGGAGTTTCTGTGTATGGAATGACGACTGAAGGGTATGCACCGGATGGATTCCTAGCAATACCTGTCCATGGATTAGGAACGGAATATCTCGTGGCTACGTACGGTCCATCTTGTGGTTACCCAACTGAGTTTACTTTGTCTGCAGTGGAAGATCACACGGATATCCAAATAAACACCACTACAGGACAGAACGTAACTATTACAATGGATGCCTATCAATCGTATCAAATACATGATTTGGTCAACGACCTAACCGGTAGTGTGATAACATCCAATAAGCCCATAGCTGTAATGGCTGGATCACAAGCAACTGGTGTACCTGCTGGTGATGGATGTGACATACTACTGGAGGCGTTGCCTTCAGTAGATTTGTTTGGATATAACTTCACCATCGGCCCGTTTATGGGCCGCGATGGATACGTGTATCGAATCATTGCCCCTGAAAAAGCCACTGTTGAGATATCACAATATGGCATGATTGATCTCGATAAAGGTGAATTCTTTGAACATGATATAAATGATGACAGAGTAACGGTGATCAAGTCATCAAATCATGTACTGGTAATGCAGTATATGAAAGGACGTAGTGATGGCACATCGATGGTTATCGTACCCCCCACAGAGATGTTTGCTGGCAATGTCACCTTCCCCGTGTATGATATCACCGTAATGCCCGGTTACACCTATTACATCAACATCATAGCAAACTGTTCATATATACCAGACATGACGTACGACGACACCATCCACGTTGATAATTGGGAAATACTCTCTCAGGGTGACATGTGTGTTTCTCGCGCTGAGGTGACGCCTGGTACGCACAGTGTAGGACATCCTGATACAGACGCAACGTTCTCTGTTACCGTGTATGGATTTAGGAGTTCTAACGCTTTTTCCTATCCTGTAGGATTCAATATGATGCCAAGTGAGTATGATGCATACTTGATTAATGTATTTTAAATGCGAAGTATTAATTAAAATCTGATAGTATTAAACAAACTCATTATAACGTTACAACTAACTACCCTATTTGCACTGCCTACTGCCTAAAATGTATCCTACTTGCCATCATTTTAATGTTTAAAAGGCATGCATTTACAAACATCATGGTTATATACATAGTGTGAAATACGAAGTCCCTTAAAAATCGTGTATCATTTCAAATACCGAATTTGTTAAACAATTACATAATGTAAGTACAATTTATCATAATATAGAAAAGGTCAAATGTAAATGTGTACTAACATACGCAATTGGTGGTAGGATTTTTACACATAATGTGTTTAATATAAGATGATTAAACCCACACATGTTATCGCATGTGTATACGCGAAAATTGCATATTATTTATGAACATAATTTGGTCATTTCATTTTAGAGCATCAGGGGACGAGGCTTACATGGGGACTGCCCCTACCACCCCGCTCTCTCTAGTTACGCCGAAATTGTATTTATTTTCTGGCAGTGAATATCTACGAGAAAATAAATGAGACTTTAATTATTATTATGTGTTATATTACATTCGTACATGTACCATCCAGCAGATACGGCACCTGTAACTCGTCCTTCAGAAACGACATCGATATCTCTTCCAACTGATTCATTGACCACATCGACGGAAGATCCTGTGTCTTCCATTCAACCAAACGATCCACAAAATACTACACTGCAATGTCGCAACAACACTATGACTGTATTCATTCCGATCAATATCCTGCGTGGCGTAGAAGCTGAGGATTTGCATTTGGTAGAGGACTCGTGCACAGGAAAAGATTATAACGACACACATTTCCGTATATCCTCTGCTTTTGACCAGTGTGGGACTGTGATGGAGGTAAGGAGCTCGTACTTGTTCTTTCGGTAAAATTGAAGAGGTATTTTGCAAAAGGGCTATGGTGCATTTTTTCAAAAAATGAGTTTGATATAGAAATGTATAGGGAAAAATCATATGTTTCAAGGAAACAAAGTCATTTTTTTCAAAAAGACCTACATCTCATTGTAAACAGCCATTGAAATTGTTGTTTTGTTGCAAAAGGGCCTGTATCCAGAATTAAATCGGGATACAGGCCCTTTTGCAACAAAACAACAACTTCAATGGCTGTTTACAATGAGATGTAGGTATTTTTGAAAAAAATGACTTATTTCCTTGAAACATATGATTGTGACCTATACATTTCAATATCAAACTTATTTATTTGAAATGATTAAAATAAATGATTTTTTGTGTGTGGTATTTTTTCTTTATGTACAAACAGATGGAGTTTTGTTGCAAAAGGGCCTACATCCAAATTTTCAAAAAATGTAAACATGATTTAATTTTTTTTTAAAACTAGCACATTTAAAATTTATTTCAATTTCAATTAGTATGTAGTGTACCTCTTTCATAATCCATTCAGTTTTTCAATTGCTCAACTTGAATATTTAGAAACAGTTTTTTGACTTTTTCTCAATAAGAGCCAAAGTGGATGTAGGCCCTTTTGAAAAATACCTCTTCAAGAGACCATTTGGATTACAAGTTTTCCGATTTGAGGACTTATCCATTATGTTCGTGCTTAGGTCTATATAAAACAGAAACCGTGGTACCGTTGGACACCGGTTTTATGAATGGCATTGATTTTCCGAGCTTTTATAATCTTTTATTTGAAATCCAGCATCTCCTTGATTGAAACATGTTTTTCAATGGCAATTGCAAGATGATGTATATATTATATCATATTTGTAGCCATAACCTCTTTCGGTGCTCAGCCACTTGCTTGAGAATATGGGATGGTCTCAATATGAATGGGCCAAAATTACCACTGTCATGCCTGCGCCTCTCTACCCCATTACATGTCAGTTAACAATTTAACGAAATTGTCACCGTCTCCGGATGGAAACGAATGGAAAACTATAGAATATCAAACGTCTACTCAGTAACCTTCATTGGTAACTCATTGGGTCCCTAGAATATTATAGTTATTAAACCTATTAAACATTATTATTTCTTTTTTCCAAGGTCCGTGGAGAATACATTGTTTATTCAAACGTCGTTCTCAACGAGGTGGTTCCAGTTTCACCAGGGATCGAATTAACGCGGGAACGCCATGTCGAGATCCCGGTTGAGTGTTATATGCGACGAAACGGTACCAGCAACATAAGCTTCCATCCAGAGACATCAAGAATCATATTCCAGGAAGAAGGCTACGGGCAGTTTAGCTTCCAGATGCAGCTCTACCCAGACAGCCAATATCTTGATCCATATCCAGCAGATGCTTATCCCATTGACGTTCATCTTCAAGCTATGCTATATTTTGAAGCTAAAGCTAAAGTATTAGCCCAATCTGGACTGGTACTATTCATCGATAGCTGCGTGGCAACATATACGGTAAACCCTTACTCTTCACCAAGATACAGCTTCTTAGAAGACGGGTATGTTTCGAATCCATAGAGATTTGACGCTTTACTACTTGCCTATTGTTAGATTGAGTTTTTTTTTGTATTATGTACGATATCATTCTGTTATATAAATATATGAAGAATATTATGAAATAATATTAGATATTTTAATCCTCGTCCTCCTAAGTGGTGGTGGGGGGGGGGGGGGGGGGGGGGGGGGGGGGTCGGGTGAAATTCCGATATTCGGAACGTTTTTATTACAATGTTGGCCTGTATTTCACTGTACAGACGAATACGGCGGAATTTCGAAGTCAGCCATGTTTATTGACGTTATTGTGACGTCATGCGTGGAATGTTTGTACTTCTTATGGTATGAATGGCAAGAGGAGTCTTCTAGCTATACCTCTTCTTCTTCTTCTTCTTCTTCTTCTTCTTCTTCGGCCTCCGTCAGATATGACGATTGGCTGCCATACGATCACATCTCCGGATCATCTTTCTCCAAGCTACTCTGTCTTGTGCCAGACGCTTGGCCTTTATAAGACTTATACCAGTCCATTCCTTGATGTTGTCAAACCATTGTTTCCTTTGACGACCACTTTCCCTTCTATGATGTGGAGTGCCAGTAAGCTACCACTGCCTCTAATGATGTGCCCGAAGTAGGCCAGCTTTCTTTTGATAAGCTCTCCTATCAGTTGTCTCTTTACACCAAGTTCTTTCAGGATACTTATGTTGGTTCTTTTCTCCTTCCAGTTAACTCTTAACTAGCTATACCATGGGACCCAAATAAGCAAACTCTGCATCTCGGTTTATTTGGTTACCACCCCCCTTAGTTAACAGTGTTATAAACACGTTTCAGGAGGACGAGGGTTAAACTAAAAACCTGCACATGAGTTATTATTTTAGTAACTATCGTTTTATATTCCTTTCGTTAGATGTTCCAAGGATAGCACGTTGGAATTATACGACTCGGAAAATCCGACAACACAACGCTTCGGACTGGAGGCGCTGGGCTCCATTGACGCTGATTCTCCGGTAAGACAAAGAAGTAATCACACTGTAGTCAAGTACGAAACAAAACACGATATTAATTAAAGCGACCTCACGTTTGGGATTTTAACTTCCACATTTATCAACCATTCTTGGCGTGTAATATCTCATATTCAAGACGAGAAATTTCTCAACAACTTTATTATTAAATATGTTTATGTAGGATTAATACTTTTCGAGTATCAGCATATTTATTACCTGGTCAGTTACTTATTGTGATGACTGTAGTCTAGTTCGCGTCATCCATGTATTTTAAAAGTTGTTGTTATGATTTAACATGATCGTATCTTTCTACAGATTTATATCCATTGCTTTCTGGTCCTATGCAATGCAACCGATGTGACATCACGATGTGCGTTGGGTTGCCAGTCTCCAGCAGTCAATATGCGGGTCTTGCGTAGTGCGTCATCGGCATCAAAGCATTATCTCATGACGGAAGGACCAATAAGATTCACTGAAACTTTCGAACAAGATCAGATTGAGGGCATCATCGGTATGTATGAGATATCAAATGGGTAGTTGGGAGCTGTTGGTACGATGTTAAAATGTGGAAGCAAATGTTAAACGGCTTAATTTGCATCAGAGGACACATCGTGAACTTTTTTGGGCAATAAAATGGAAAACTCAACGGTTAATTATTCTACCATTCTACATTCCATTTTCCTTTCTGTCTGAGCATTTCGAAAGATTAGGCTGTTATGTGGATATCATGCGTTCATGGTTGCGATCTCCGACGCATAGAGACCACCATTCAACGGTCTGTTTTTGATAAAGTCTCGAGCAGGTCATTATACTTTGAGATTTTCTCATTGGTGGTGTTTGGAATTCCCTGGTCTATGTACACAAATCAAGTTAGACCAGGTGAAACACTTAATAAATATTTGCATGTATCATTTGGTTCCCTTAATTTTAAGAGTGTTCTACGAGCAAATTGTATCTAAAATATAATTTCACATATGATATGGTTACAACTTTAGGGCTTTGTCTCAAAAAGGGGATTGAAAAAAATGTAACTAGGACCGTCCAATTGTCGGAATAAACACATCCTTACACTTGTTTTAACCTGATATGATATGTGCATATGGTGCCAAATATTTACTCAATCGAACAGTTTAAGCTTGAATTGTTACGCATTCAATGTCCGTCTGGCAGATCCGGCCTAGGCTCTAGCCAAATAATTATCGGCATGCGTTCATTATTATTAAAACCGTTCTTATAATACACTGTTATTTAATTTAATATATTCAGACTCTTCCAATACTGGCGACAACAGCAACGTTCTAAGTATTCTAGTAGCCTCGTTCAGCGTAGTCATCTGTTGTCTCGGAGTAGTTATTGTAATTCTCATTAAGACACGCAACAAGAACGTGACGAGGACTGGCTAACATGAACCCGTGCAGATGTTTGATGAGGACTGAAATGAAGGCATATCAATTAATCAGTCTGGGCAATTTGACAGATTTGGACAGTTTTTAAAATTATTGTAAGACCGATCCACATCTGGAAAGGTTCAAGTGAGCAACTATGTTGAATTCGGCAACCTTAAGAAACAATGTGGATGTTTTTAGCTTTGTTTATGCCCATCAACATATTTTGATATTAGAAGAAACCCCACATTTATTTTTCATTATTTCTGAAAAGGTTTGGCTCATGTTTCATTTAGACTGTATAGCGAAAATGCAGCAATTTATTGCCTGCCACTAAGGTTTGTGTACTTCTCAATTTGGCAAATTTCATCTTACCTTTTGCTATTAAAATAAGAACCATTATTGGAGTTATGACACTCAAACTTTGGAATACGACAGGGCCATATCCAAAAGTATGTCAACTGGAAGAGACATACTTTTCATTTTTGATTGTCAGTTTATTCCAGTTGGGAATTTAACCAGCTCAAGTATGTTATTTAAATAAGCACCCATTGTACTTCAACTGCAAACCAAAGAAACCCAATCATGATGGAGTAAGTTGCCGTAGCAACACATTTTTGTGTGCGAGGGACGGAATTTCTCTGTAATTTTGCGAGGGACGGAATTTTACACTTTTAATGGTCTGCTTTTCCAGTTACACTGATTAGACAAATGAATGATATTATTTGAACAAGTAGCCAATACACTTCAACAACAAAGACAAACAAAATAGCTAGGATGAATTGTGTTCCTGTAGCAACACATTATTTAAACTGCGAGGGACGGAATTTTTTATGTAGTCGATTCCGTCCTTTGCATGGACAAAATGAGTTGCTATGGCAACTTGCTTAACCGTGGCTACGTTTTTTTCTTGCATGTTGTAGTGTATTGGTAGATCATTCATGCCATACACTTGAGGTATCTAATTTCCTAACTGGGATATCAGGATAATTAAAAATGTCACTCAAATGTCACTCAAATTCCGTCCCTCGCAAAAACGATGGTTTTGGATATGGCCCGACTATGTTAAAGCTGTACACTTTATGTAGACTAGAAAAAATCAAGTTAAAAATCGGGCCAGCAATCGGAACAATTACCTTTAATCAATATTGTTGATGGGCAATTTTAGTTTATATCTAGGAACAAATATATATTGTGTACATTCTGTAGATGTCTTAATTGACTAAATATTTGCTGTTATTTATTTTCTAGGTTAAGTTAAGGCAATGACATCATAATTACGTAATTTCGAATCAAACAATATATTTCAATTCATTTACGGATAATAGTATTGAATCAGTCATGTTATAATGATTTTTATTAGAAAGTGTAATGTAAACACCTTAGCGTGCAAGGCATTGCGGGTTATACCTTTCCAAATGTGGATGACTATTCAAAGTATGTTTGGCTTATTTTCCCCTAGTATTTCGTCTTTCTCTATACACTTGTGCACTACCCTTATAAACATTTCATATAATCACTGACAATCTTTCATTCAAAATATCAACACAAATGCGAATACAATTATACAAATGATAATACACGATATGATTAAATATCATTGGTTGATTGTTTCTAAAATTATTACCATAATTGAAAATTTCCTCGAAAAGGAATTAGTTTGTTATTCCCGATTTAAAAGAACTCCCAATCTTAATACTTAATTTTGATGTCAGATTTGTTATATATAGTTCAAATATTTTTTATTTATTTCTTCTTTGTACATCCACAATAGTTTTAGATAAAATTAATGTGGTGCATTTTGTACTACATTTATTCCTAAAATAACAAAGGCACTAATTTTAATTGAAAATGTAAACGAAATATGAATAATTTACTATTATATTCAAAATAACCATTGTTATTGCATGTTAAAAACGATAGGACTCTAAGTTTGTTTACATGAAGTAAAATGGTACATCTTTATATAGTTGTATATGTCATTGATGTTGACTTGAAACCCATCAGAAAGTGTTGTACATTTGGAATATCCCAAATAATGGTGCGTTTTAAGGTGGAAACAAACAACTAAGAACATCGATAATAATTATAATGTCAAGTCTGTTCTCATCAGAGTCTTATCAATGCATTCGTAATAGAGGTTCGTCATATTTTTTATTTATTAAATCGACTCCAAACAAAGTATTTGAACACGTATCCTTACCCGTGATTAAGGCGTAGTGCAGTCTGTTCAAAAGGAAATTGTAACCAACCTACGTGAAATGACATGTAATTAGGCCTCCGTGAGGATGTAGGCCTATACATATTTTGAATGTAGTTGAGTATGCTCACGGTTCACCATGTGACTCTTTGTCATTGGATCTCGATATTTAATACTTAAATATAGGACTCAATTATACTAATATGAAAACTGAATTGATTAAATAATAAAACAATTTAGTATATTCTAAGCTCTTGAGTAAATGTAAAACAGTTCAAATTCTCTATCCAGAAAAAAAAATCAAAATAAATATCATCTAAGCTACGGTAATATCAATCATCAGTTCCATTATACAAGATAGGTTAAGTTAACACTTTCCACGGGGCAGGCGTTTGCAGACGACAGTTCCAAAATGTCACGAAATATTTAAAAAAAGTCAAAATTATTGAATTTTATCACCATATTTGAAATCACCATAATAAATGCATTGAAATAAGTACAAACATGCTAAGTATTGGTTCAGTAATTATGGAGATCGACTTTGAAAATTTGGAATGGTTTCTGTAATAGCCATGCGCGTGATAAGTGTTAAGCAGAATCAAACTGAATGTTGTTACATTTGTTAATTGTCACTTTTTTATACGTTTCGAAAACAGTGTACTTTAGGTCCCAGATTCTGGACTGTTTTGTACTAGTATCGTCCGATACTGGAACACCCAAGTATCGTTCAACACTGGGACAAATCACAACTGGTAGCATGTGTACCAGTATCGCCCGATACTGTCAACAGTTATGTTCCGGTATTGAACGATACTATTATACTAGTATCTGGGACCGAATGTACACATTTTCTCACGTTTCTTTGGTGGTTGGATTGGAATTATGTGTATGCTTAATAAATAATAAACAATGAATCAATGATTTATTTTACATCATTTACGGTTTTATAGTTTGCAATATAATAACAGTAATAGTTAAGAATAGAAAAATTAATGCAAGGGAGTAACTTGAGTTGGCCTTTATTTAACAGTACTAGTCTTAAAGTGTACACGGCCTTTCTCGCATTTTTTTTTGTAGTACGTGTTAATCTGTGCATGTTGTGTTGTTATTCTCTGTGTTCACTTCCCACCGGTAAAACCCCCAACGTTACACAGATTTCCGTTGCAACACTCTATCTCTAAACCTGGTAATGAACACATGTCATCGGGATCACACAATCGAGCAAATGATGCAGGTTGTCCTAGAAATGGTGGCACCTTTGCTTTCTGTAATACATTACAATAACATAATATTAGTTCAAACATAACGAAGGAGAAATAAAGCCAGACGGTTTATAGTCTTAGGAAACACTGCAAACCTAGTACGTATTGCTCGTGCGTATAAGTGACGTAGGACATGTGAGTCACCAAAGTTATACGATAGTCACCAAAGTAATACATTGTAACACCGTACGTACAATCAACCTTCAAAATAAAATTAAAATGCCAACAAATGCAAATATTTCTAAATAAAATCTAAATGCATTGGTTTGGTTTACTCCGATTTTCATTAGTGCCTGCACTCATGGTGATGCAAAATATAACCATGGCGACTATCGTATAAGTCTTACGAACACGACACGTTTACGTATGAGCTGAATACGTACTAGTAGTGTGATCTTCGGATCTATGGTATCGGAATCAAGGAAGGCGTAAGGTATCGTGGGAGACAACCATCAATGACTGTAATATCCCTCTATAACGGCAACACAAGCTGTACAGAACAGAGCATCATGGGAACTTATGGTTGTCACCATCTCTAACGATGAGAACGGTACATGAGTGAATCGAGGGGTGAGTTTCTTATCATTTCTAAATAGAGTCTTTATCCTCGGAAAACACGAATGCTGATTTGATCAATTTGAGAGGTAGAGGGCGTGTTCAAGGACGCGCATACAATGTAGCGTGATAGGCGACTCCGGCCCCAATGAATAAATAAATGAACAAATAAACACCCCAGCAAACAAATAAAACACTCCCAAACATATGGAACGCAATTCTATTAAAATTATAGTGATTATAAATACATTTGGTGTTTTCATCACGTATTTATGATCGAAAATCTTTCATCGATCATCTTTTCACTTCATCTTTCGAACATTTTATTGAAAATTCCACCGAAAATAAATTTTACCAAATACATTTCTTCGAGTAAATTTCATCGAATAAATTTTATCGAACACATTGCATCGAGTATATTTTACCGAATAAATGTCATCGAAAATATTTGATCGAGTAAATTTGATTGAGTAAATTTTATCGAGAAAATGTCATCGAACAAATGCCATCGAGAAAATGTCACCGAGAAAATGTCATCGATGAAATGTCGTCGATGAAATGTCGTCGATGAAATGTCATCGAGAAAATGTCATCGAGAAAATGTCATCGAGAAAATGTCATCGATGAAATGTCGTCGATGAAATGTCGTCGAGTGTGTCGTCGATGAAATGTCATCGAACAAATGTTATCGAACAGGCTGTGTATAGTCATAGTATCTGTCGGGTACCAATCTGTCTGGACTGGCGGCGTATGTGGCTGTACATGTAGCCGGTCGAGGTGGTAGAGCTCGTTGCGATACAAATGCTGAAGATTATTTTCGATGACATTAATTCGGGAAAATTTCTTCGATACAATTTGATTCGATGAAATTCATTCGGTAAAATATATTCGATGGAATTTCCTCGATAGAATGTATTTGATGAAATATTTTCGATGATATGTTCGGTAACATTTCTTCGATACAATTTTCTTCGATAAAATTCATTCGGTAAAATATATTCGATGAAATTCCTCGATACAATTTATACGATGAAATATTTTCGTTGACATTGATTCGGTAACACTTCTTCGATACAATTTCTTCGATGAAATTCAATCGGTAAAATGTATTTGAGAAAATGTATTCGATTGAAAATATACGATAAGATTTCTTCGATAACATTACATCAGTACTTTTATCAATGAAATCTTAAAAATCAGGTGAAAAAACGGTCGATGAAAGCTGTTCGAGCATAAAATACGCGATGAAAAGATCAAATATTTTAATCACTAATTTTAATAGAAATGCGTTCCATACCACTGGACGCTTTACCATTGGATCTCGATACCTTTGATATTTAATATTTAAATGTGGGACTCAATTATTCTAAGCTTATGAGTAAAATGTAAAACAATTCAAATGCTCTATCCAGTAAAATTCCTAAATATATATCATCTAAGCTACGGTAATATCATTTGTCAGTTCCATTATACAAACTCACAGTGGATGTTACTGTTTTCACACGCTTCGTAAAAAGCGTACTTTGGGGCCCAGATTCAAATACTAGTACTAGTACTAGTATCGTTCGATACTGGTACAAAGTGTTCCAGTATAAAAAGTGTTTCAGTACCGGCGATACTGGAATACGATTATGACAAATAACTACTGGTAGTATGTGTACCAGTATCGCCCGATACTGGCAATTTACTGTTACAGTATTGAACGAGACTGTTATACAGTACCAGTATCTTGGACCGAGAGTTCACTTTACCCCACGTTACTTTGGCGGTTGGATTGGAAGTATGTGTATGCTTAATAAACAATGAATTGATGATTGATTTATCTTACATCATTTCGATTTTATAGTTTGCAATTGCAATATAATAACGTTAATATTGAATGCAGTTAACCAATAGATTAGCCCATCAAAATATTTGTGGTGTTTCCAGATTGACTTCTAATCACTCAGTTCATTAAACTTGTAGATGTCTGTTGGGCTATTGTTCCCATTTGCTCTTTTTGTACAAAAATACAACCAAACAAGAAAACAAGTTTATACAATAAGCAAAATTTCCTTTTGGTTCGATGCTGTTGACTGTCGAGGCTGTATTAGGCGTCATTGTATGATTTCAGGTATTAAGGGGGTGGGGGGGGGGGGGGGGGGGGGGGGGGGGGGGTTAACTCTCAGACATAGCCTCCGTGAAACTGCTGTAATTCCTTCATCCATTTAATCTATATAAAAGTATACATTTTCTTGAAGGAAAGGGTTCAATGAATCCAACCATGAACATGAAATTGACCATTTTGGAGAAAATTATAAAAACACGGGTTTTGACCCATTTAGGGTTTTGTAATGATAACTAACAAATATTTGGTCAAAGTTTGTCGTTCTAGATTTATAGATCTTTATACAATTCTCTAGGAGGTTTTTTTGTTGTTGTTGGAATAACATATTTTGAATTATTGACCCAAAAAGTGCCAAAAATATGATTTTTTACATCCAAAAAAATAAAATTATGTAATATACTAGATTGCAAGCGTTGGCTATTTCAAAAAGTGCTTAAGTTCTCTCCTGATGACCTATGTATACCTTGGATCAATATCTCAACCTGTTTCCATTTCCAAGAAAAAACATAAGGCCTACTTTTATTTTAGTAAAAGACTGGAGATATGACAGTACTGTCGGCTTACAATTTACATTGTCTATGGTTGTTTTCGTAGCTACTGTATAATCAAACCAAAGATTTGTCGATCAGTAAGATCAGTCACAGCGTCATGATCCGTTGCGATCATTACAAAGGTTGAGCATGTCCTTGCATGCAGTGCATTCCAAAACAGTTGCAAACGCGGTGTGGGGTATTGTTGATTAGGGCCACGAGTATTGGTCAATTACGTCTTGTTTTATATAATACGTTACATCTTCCGGTTTTACTGCGCTCTTGCCATCGCGAATGTCGCGGTTACACACCAGTTGCATGTAAAGGTTGAGCAATTGTCAACGTAAAGGCCTGAATCAAATTAATTTTCCGATGCATATAAATATCTTTAGGTAATACCCAAATCTATCGAGACTAGGTAACCACCCCCCTCATTTTCCTTGACCCTGGGGGTGGTCTGTCTATACTCTGTTTGGCCATCTCGAGACAGTGACGTAACTGAACATGCACAGCTTTTACGCACGCGTGTGTATCTTCGGCCTTTCAACGCTCGTGTTTGTACGCCAGCGCCGCGAGTATGCGCGCGCACTATGTGATGCAATTAGTAGAATACGCGGTTACGTCACTGTCTCGAGATGGCCAAACAGAGTATAGTTTAGTAATTAACTAATTTAGTAGTACAGTAAGCAGAGTGATTGCATGTACTGTTAGCTTTAGCCTGATGTACGGTGTGTGGTCTAGTGGATAAGACGCCAGTCTCACGATGCAAAGGTTGTGAGTTCGATCCCCCTTCGGCCAACATGTTTGTATCCTTAGGGGTACTTAGTCTCAATTGTCTCGTGGTTCAGTAGTCACGTATAAATGGTGGTCTCGTGCATCGGAAGTGCAATAATCCGAGCACGTTAAAAGGTCACAGACTCCTTCGTAAAGAGTACCTAGGGATCATCCCGGTCTGCTCATTTCCCTAGGTTACAGGGAACTTGGCGTTACGTCCTAACTTGAAGGATGCTGCTAAGTATCGATGTAGATGTAGATGTAGCACTAGCAATTTAAAAAACATTTTGTTGAGCCTGAGGGTCGTCAGTTTCGTAATAATAGCCCGGAGTTGGCAATCCTTTTATTATGCCATACATGCAGAAACTTTTGGTGGAATATTTATAGTACGGCAACATGTGATACCAATCCTGCTATTGGTCTACCAAGAATTGACATATAGATAGGGGATAGACAATGATAGAGAGAATAGAACATCAATGGTCAATATCATCACGCATATGATATAGCTTCCGAATTTTGATCTCAAACTGAAGGACGGTTTGTTTGTTTAGTTACTTCTACGTGCAAGTTTCACTTTTATTGACTTACGGTATAACAGGTTTTGTCCCCAGGTTTTCCCCGTGAAATAACTTTTATACGTTAAATCCCGCAATATGTGAGTTTTTCAGCCACTTGAGGATGAGTCAATCCACCAATTTCAGTGCAGGTACCGTCGCCGTGAAACATGTGTGTTTGTATGTGTCTGACCATTTAAATTAGCATATAAAAACAATAATATTATTAAATTGCATGAAGAAAAAAAAGATATTCTGACATGCATGAGTATAAATGTATAAAGACCACAACAATACTTACTTTAACCGATTTAATCAATTTTAAAACAAGTTGCCGCAGTTTAATATGGTTAATATAAATAAGGTGACAAAGGTTCCAATTTTTCAGGGGGCTTGCGACATGAACATCCTAAATCTAGAGAATTTCAACAATTTCAATGAAATAAACATCCAACCAAATTTTTGGATAAATAGGTAGCAAAAATATTTAGCCAAATTCTGTGATTTAAACTTCGTTTTTTTACAGACCAAATAGGAGGGCACAATAATAACTTTTTTTCGGGGGATAAAAAGGGCAAAAATTAGCGATTTTAAGTCATCAAAGGTGGGGTTTGGTTAGCAATAATAGGAAAAACAACCCTTAAAAAGGGGAAAAATCATAAGTAGACAATAAATTATTTTTACAGTAACATGAGTCAGATATCATACCGGCTAACACATTCTCCTTTCACAAATACAAAAATTAATAATGAAACATGCTAATATGGTCGAAAAATGAAAGAAAATAGGATGGTCAAATAGGAAAAATGACCACCTTTTATCCAAAATCGACTTGAAAAGGGTCACCCACCAACTGTCCAGAAAATTGAAATTAAACAAATATTCACGGTCTAAATAGTCTAAAACTTCACATGAAGATGCAGAAAGATATTCTTGAACTTTTAACAAAAAGAAAAAATCAAAAAGTGTAAGATTTGTTTTTATTATATTTGTTGCGATCTTGGAAGTAGTAGTGGGTTTGTAGTTTTACAACTACCACCTCGTTTTTTTAAGGAGACTGTTTTTATCAAGTTTGTTATAAATGTTTGAGGAAGTGATAAAAAGTTGGTAAAATAACTTCTCATGACGATTCTGTTAATACTTTTCTTTTAAACCATCAAAATGTGTTGGTTTTTTCAAATATAGGACAAATGACCACTAATTGCCAAACGTATTGACTTTTACTACAGTATACTGCCAACCATGTGTTCATAAGAGCTCCACAAATAGGACAAATTACCAGTCATCCATAGATAGGTAGATCGATAGATCGATAGATCGATATATCAATCGATCTATGGTGATCAAAATGTACCGTGGGACAATTCCAAGTGGTCTTGAATTAATTCAATAATTATTAAGACCATATTATTGTCGCATTCAAATATATTTAGTTCATCATTGAACACATTTCATCACACAGCAACCTGGTAAATGCATTTTGAAAAATGATCTAATTAGCACTTAATTAAGCACTTAATCAAGCACTTAATGAATAAGTTTTTTTGTGTATTTAAACATTTCAAAAAAGTGGGAGTTGATCTACTGTATGGTCGAGCGTAAAACTGATGGGCCCTGTTAAAACGTCTGGTTTGTTGTCAACGGCAAACGGTAAAAAGTACCCGGATGATCGGGGCGACCTATACCTACTTGAAAACCGCTCGCTGATATCTGCTTATGAATCGCAAACGCACACCTTCACCAATAAATATGCACAATGACATGGATTCTTTTTGCGCACGCACGTACCAATGCAAGCCTTACAATTCTCGCCAATTTGGAACTGAATAACCTATATAGTACAAACTGTATGACTTCTCTTTATATCTATCTATCTATCTATAATCCAACTCTCTGAACCTCCGTGCACTACATCCACCGTATAGACCTGTAGATTAGGCACAACAAAAGTTGCCTTGCCCTTTCAGGGTCAAAGTCAGGGTGGACGGTCGGATTTTTTTCTTTTTTCTTTTGAAAATAATGTTTGAACATTTACTGCACAAAAACACGATTTAAAGATTTTTTTTTGATTTTTTTTGTTTTTAATTTTTAAACAAGCATACTACTCAAAAACACATTTTCATCTTTCTTTATTGTTATGTGTTTCTTTCAATTTTTTTTTTTTGAAAAAAAAAAAAAAAAAAAAAAAATAGCGACCCTAGATTTCCGAAAATTTGGGTCGGTCGGAAAGGGCATGTCAACTCTTGTTTTCTTCCTTATAGGCTACATGTGAATGGTGCAGAGAAGAAATTCTACAAGAAATAAACTATAGATAGATAATAAATTCTTATCAGACGTTGTTGACCGTTGCACATTATTGCATTCTTCCTTTAAAATATCAACTTGTGTTGTATATTAGCTTGTTCAGCCGTGCATAAGCTACCACACAGTGCAACAGAGCATAAATTACCAAAGTGCATGTTATTGAAATTACGCTCTAATTCTAAAAGTAACATATGTAAGACAAGGAGACGATATCATATTATATTATATTTTTTCTTCTTCTACGACATTAAATCACCAAGCAGTATTTCTTGGTGATTTAATGTCATAGAAACAAAAATGGGTTGACCTTATTTGCATATTATTAGCATATTATAAAGAAATACATTAACAATTTGCTTTTTGTAATTTCCAGCAAAACTATACATGCTATTAACACCAAATTTACAGAAAATGAAGTTCCCATCATTGTCAACAATTCTGGCTGAGAAAAAGTTCACATTTATCTTTACTTTTAACCCCCCCCCCCAAATCTGTCTCTAATTAAGCTTAATTAATGACCAAATTCGTTGAAATTATTAAGTAGTACTGTGTATCCAAACCAGACTTGCAAGGTATCAAATTAAAGATAAAGATGTGTTTTAAACAATGGTCTGAGCAGAAAGATGCTTATGGTTAGCCACACAAATCTGTCAAGCAATTTGTTAACATGTTTGCTGTGTAATTAATTTACGCGCGTCATTAATTAGGCGTTTAAATGGAATAATTTTGAACCCCTTTTTGTATGTCCAATTAAGTTATGTATGGTTTCAAATTAATCCCTAAATTATGCTAAATATAATTGGTCAAGCCACATTTCTCAATTTCATTTTCTTTTTCTGTAATATTAATCAAAACTTTAATAGTTGTCCAGCCATGCACGCAAACAATGGAAGGAATATTCAAGGACATATCCACGCTGAGGGACCAATGTTTTGAAATTCGCGCTGCAAGAAATTTGAAATGCCATTCATCAGTGTGCAGTCAAGGGTTTTAAGCTTAATGGTGTATGTTACTTTAGGTGACCGTGTGCTAACATACAAGCCTGTTACCATGATAAAGGCCTGCGCCATTTTGTCGCGAAGCAATGGTTATGACCGTCAAATTTTGGTCGAGTTTCTGAACTTTTGTATTGGATTTACGTGCAAAATATATGCCCTTGGCATCATATTTTCCCAGGTGTGTAGTTCATTTTAAATTTCAGATGTTCTAAAATGGATGGATTTCTATAACCAATTTGATAAAGAAACACGATCCACACACCTCAGAATTGCAAAAAATGCTTTAAACAAGTCCACTTTTTGTGCCTTTGAACAGAGTGTCTGCCGGGAATGTAGAATTACACAGCGCATTAACCCATGACCCCGATGCATGTTCGCTGTGTATAACAGATCGTTTATTTGTTCCTTGACAATCTGGTTATGTCACTACTTAAGCAATCCCAGATAGATATTACAGTCAGGCACAACTTATGGTTAGCTTATTCTTACCTCACATTCCACGATACAACAGGTATGGATAGCGTTCGGTATGGGTAAAGAGGGGAACCGAAGTCCAAAGCCTTGTGAATGTTCCACGTATTTACGGATTGTGAAACGACTTCGTCGGTCCAATCGTTATAAGGGCAAACGTATGTGCTTGGAAAGCATACGAGGAGGGAAGGGCTACCTTTCTTGTAACAAAGGTATTACTATGTTTATTATTATTACCATATTTTATGGAAAATTCAACATAGCAAAACAACAGACAATATGCTGTTACCAACAAAGTTAATTTTTATTGCGGGATGCACTTCTTCAACATTCAAATCGGGACATATATCAAACGGGTACATGGGCTACAAGTAACCGAACAAGACAGGAAGTTTTGGATGGAAACAGACAAACGGTGTTAGGAGTCCGGTTTGGTTAACTATCTCCAAGGTGTCAGATACATGCAGAGAGTTTATAAAATGTGTAAGCAGGTTGGAACTGTTCAATATGCACCCGCAGGTCTTATAAATCATGAATGCACTGGCATTTGTAAATGTAAATGTGCCAAATAGTGAGAAATCAAGAAAGGATGCTGTCATTGTTCTATCTCATTGTATTAAAATAGGCAGACATTTCTTAGATCTGATGACTGCCAGTTAATTGATAACTGTCTGCATTTATTGTGCGTATGATTAATTGGATGAACCACAAATATCCCCAGAAATATCGGCACAAAACAATGCGATTTTTATAGCAAGTTTTACATCACCGACCAATTATATCTTCTTTGGCGGCCATATTTGATAATTACTATCTTCAAATATCTTCTATTAATTATAACACATCAACCACAACATTCCATTCGTCAAGAATTACTCTTTATATAAAATGTATCCTTAATATATACAATAGGTATCAAGCGGCCGCCCTTTTGAATTTTGCCGACCATATTGTAATTTTGATCAATATAGTGTATTTGTATTATATTTGTATCACACTAGTACACTATTAACACTGTTCAATTATTGTTTAATGCATTTAAACATTAATTTTAATGTCCAATATATGGACGCCATTTTAAATTTTAGCTGCCATCTTAGGTTCCAATCATCTGCACTCCTTCCAAAATTAATTGTTTTGACCTAATGAAGATTTGTGCAAACTTTGGTGCTTGTAGCAGGTCTGTAAACGTAATTTCGTTAAGCGATTCCACTAATAATTAGCTTTAGACAATTGATATCAGAGCAAGCGACCATGATGTTTAGCTGTGGTTTGATTCCCATTGTTCAGCTGGTCGCTAGTGAGCGCTGCATTTGACGTCCGTTATATTATATTCTTGCGGTAGCACTTATGAGCAAAGTACATCACCATACCAGCCAGCCACAGAGGGCAGGCTTCCCAGGCTAAAAATCGGAGATCACATATACTCCAGGTTTAGTGCACTAAGAGCGTGTTTCTACTGGGGCACTGCAAAAAGTAAACGCTAATAAACGCTAAGATTTAATCGGTAAGTTTTTAATCCCCCTGTTTCTACTCGCTAAGTTTATCGATCTTAGTCGATGGGCCACCACATTTGACCTTTTGTAATACCAAACAATGCCATCGCACCTGAAAAAGATTGCTTCACAATGTTTATAACCTAGCGTGACACGGTACACTGCGCAAACCGCTAAGATTAATCACCTTTCTGTTTCTATTGGGTTTATTGCCGATTATTGCCGATTATTGCCGATTATTGCCGGTTCCAAACCTGGTTTGTGAAGGTTTTTGGGATTACCAAAAAAACCAACTCTTAGCGGGTTCTGCCTGTTTCTACTGGGCAAACTTAGCGTTTATTAGCGATTTCTTCCCCAGTAGAAACACGCTCTATGACTGACATCGGGGTGCGACTCGGGGGTGAAGGACTCGGACACAGAGGACTCGGGAATTGTGCCACATTCCTTTCCGAGTCCAGGAAATATTGGCATATTTTGTATGCAGTTATTTTCTTTATTTTATTAAGTATATTTAAAATGGGGTCATCTTCAGTTCTTCAGAAATAATGTCATCTTCTTCTTCTTCTTCTTCTTCTTCTTCTTCGGCCTCCGTCAGATATGACGATTGGCTGCCATACGATCACATCTCCGGATCATCTTTCTCCAAGCTACTCTGTCTTGTGCCAGACGCTTGGCCTTTATAAGACTCATACCAGTCCATTCCTTGATGTTGTCAAACCATTGTTTCATTTGACGACCTCTTTTACTGCTGCCTTCCACTTTCCCTTCTATGATGTGGAGTGCCAGTAAGCTACCACTGCCTCTCATGATGCGCCCGAAGTAGGCCAGCTTTCTTTTGATAAGCTCTCCTAGCAGTTGTCTCTTTACACCAAGTTCTTTCAGGATACTTATGTTGGTTGGTTTAATGTCATAAAGCATCATAAATAACTTCTGAATAGAATACTGTTACAAACATCATAACAAACCCAAAATGTCTTGAACCTAGAGAAACCTTTAATGTAAATGTGACTTAATAAAATGTGTGCAAACTGTGCATTACAATTTAGGTTGCTTTTTAAGGGGGGGGGGGGGGGGGGGGGGGGGGTCTGGGGTCAAAAGCCCGTATATAGGATGTCAATTTTAACAACTTTCCCAAAACTTGACCCATAAGTGTTATATACCATAATATAGCTCATATCGCAAACTTTCAAAATTGACTTAAAATGTTGCTCTGGTTGCCATGGTAACCACACAGGGCCTCTGATTGGTTAAAAACTGTTGCAAGTGTAACTCAAAAACGCTAACTACAGCGTGTCCAAAAGAAACTGGGTTTAAAAGTTTGCGAGCTTATAACGAAATAAGTAGGCAACATGGATAATAAATATACCTGACCTTTATTGGGTAAATTTGGAAACCAATCTAATGTAAACTTCTTGAAATACAAAGATTTGAATAGAGCGTGGTCAGAATCCATTTGTCCCGATTTAAGGAATAAACCATCCGTGCGTTGCATGAAACTGTGCGCTACATATACATTATGTGCAGTATTCCCGGTATGGGGTTATTATTCTCCGAAAGAACTTAACAATAACTCGGACTATAACAAAGAACATTTTGTTTTAATGTTTATGTAAATAATGAACTTGTATTATTGCAATGACCAAGATAATTTTGTTTACTGCCCCAGTCTTTGTAAAGAATAAATGTAAAGGCAAAACTTTGATAAAGTCACAACAATGCGCAATTGCAACACATCGGGGTGTTCATTGAAAAGTGGGACAAATGGGTTTTGACCACGCTCTATTAAAATCGTTGTATTTCAAAAAGTTTATATTGGATTCAACACAGAGTTTAACCAATTAAGGGCAGGTATATATTGTTTGATATCCCTAATTATGAACTATCCATGTTTCCTACCTTTTGGGTTGAAGGTTAACAATGACATTCCGCACAACTTCATGGATCCGGATTTTTGATATCGTTGCCATGGCAACCAGGAACCGACCAATCAGGTCATTTTGCATGATAATTCAAATCTGGAAAATAATTTCAAAATTCGGGATCCATGAAGTTGTAGCCGTGGCGTGCAATGCTGGTCTGGGATTGTGGTGCAGGAGGTCCCCGGATCGGTTTTATAAAAATAAACAGTTTATTTTCACTTTAGAACCATGATTTTGAAGTAATTAAGAATCGTATCGCCCTGTAACTTGGAATTTATGTACGATTTATGATCAGAAATGTAAATCTGCAAGAAAATCTGCTTCCAATTTGTTTTCGAGGATTGAGGGCGTCCCCTGGAAAAGATCACTTATGAGACTTTAAAGAGGACATTGTTTTAATTGGAGTTTTGGTGACAAATGATTTATTAATAGATACATGTATGTGTATTATTGACTGTAACACCTTTGCCTTTGAGTTATAGTTTCAATTATAAGACTTTAAAGAAGACTCTTACCTCACATGGCAGCTCCCCCACAAGCAGCTCCCAAACCTAGTCTGCCCCTGTGACTACGTGTGCATTTAACGGTCCAGCTCCTTTATTTTTATCGTATTGAACTTGGTATTTTATCATTTAAAAGAGGACATAATTAGCAACAAAATTACACCCTACTTAATTGAAGGTCCACCTTATTTGATACACCAATTCACGACATATGACCATAACCTTATAGCTCATTTAAGCTAAATTTACACAAGTTCCAATGGGAAAATGTATAATAGCAATGACTCAGCAAATATGTCCTTGACCATTTATGAGGCTATAACTTCATATCGCGGAGGGTCAGATATTTTCATCAATGAATAAAATTACTAATTAGTCAAACCTTTGCTTTAGATATCATGTTTAATGTTCAAGTAATATTTATACATCGGTAAATTATCTCAACCAGCAACTATATTAGTAAACCCAAGAAATGCTGGCTTGAATTTCGACCGCCCTTTCCCCAATGATCCCTGCTAAACGTAAATCGGCGACGTGGACTGTCTATGATTTATTTCGTAGCTAATATGAGGCCAAATACTTTTGGTGATAGCAAATCATGTTTCTATTTATTGCATTTTCAAAGAGATAATTTAAGTTTCAAAATGTTATGATCATGCCTATAACCTAAGTAAACAACATTAACAAAAACAATTCTTTGTAGGTAGCTATTTTTTCCCTCATATTTAGATTCTTCATCAAATTTCACTGAAGATAAAGTGTATTTTATAATGTTTGAGACGCGTTTTTATTGGAATGGAGCTTAAAAAAGAATAAGGCCTAATTAATACGAAGAGTTTAGGCAGGATCATAACATTTTGAAGTTTTAAAGTATCTCCAAAGTATCTCTTTTTGAAAATGCAATACATATAAACATGATAAGAAATGATGGTCCAACCATAATTTACCATTATACGAGGGTCATTCAATAAGTTCTACCTCCTACCTCATAACTTTGCTATTATATAAGCTAGTCGTATGAAATACTCCACAGTTGTAGCTTTGAATCTCAGCTACAAATTCATAGTAAATTAGTCCGAGTACTGGTTGTACTTTTCTGGAGACTCAGTGAAAACCAGCCAGACGTGCATTTAGTGCGACGGAAATGGATAAAAAACAGCCAAATGTCTCATAAGTGCTATTCATTTGGCCAATTCAAAGACACAAAACGTACCAATCGGTCAATTAAAACAGTTCTAAATTACAAATATCTCTTGAACAACATATAAACAATAACAGTGACTGATTTCTTGGGGGAAAATGCCATCTAATTAGCCAGAAATAGACCAGGACAGCTATTAATTTAAATCCTATACCCTATAGAGAACCGCTGCAAAAGTCATATTTGCTTTTCATAATAACTAACAGATCTTCATTATACTGGACTAAATGGACGGATTTCAAGTCTCTCGAAGAGATAATATTCTATCACTGAGTACCTGATTGACTATTCTAAAGGTTGCATGTGAGGAAAACTCATTAAGTTACTATCATGTTAAGATTAACATTCGAGGCATCACTGTGGCTTGACTTGTAACAACGACATTTTGACCGAATAGCAGTATGCCAGTATGCTAAAGGCGTAGCAATACATTCGAGTTGACAGTATACTTTTTGAGCTTACAAAGGCTAATTTTGCCTACAATCTGATTTATACATGATAATACAGTATTATATTTTGAAATCATCCATTGTTTTCTATTTTCAGTATTTAAATCGGGCTGTTATATCTAATCCATGACATGACATTACATGACCCGACACGACACGACACGACACGACACGACACGACACGGCATGGCACGGCATGGCATGACACTACATGACATGACATGGCATGGCATGACACAACATGACACGACACGACACAACATGACATGACAAGACACGACAAGACAAGACAAGACAAGTAAAATGGGACAGAGATATTTTTTTATATCACTTGTATACACTTTAACATGAGTACATACAATCATACTATCTTAAATACACATGGAAAAAAGTATCGCACCACTTGTTGAAAAGTGCAAATGTGGCCTCGAATTTTGCCACCATGGTGTGATATTAAGGATCATTTGTTTGCGAAAGCTGTCCAACAAAATGTTATGCAATAAAAGGGCCACATTTTAGTTTGTGATGTAATCGATGTAATGTTTTTCAAGGCCAAAGTGAAAATGCATAAAACAAGTTTGGGTAAAACGCAATATTGAGAGGCCCAATGATTAATCTCTATAGTTGTAATCCTTGGTAACACATTCAAGTCTTCCAAGGTCAAAGGTCATCTGGGGTCAAATTTTAAAAGTTGCCCGATTGTCCTCAAACATGAAAAAACTCCCTTTTTCGTACGCCCAACGGTTATGGGGTCAAAGGTCAAAATAGGTCAAATTTTAAATAAGTTCAAATGACAAAAGCAATATTGCGGAAGTGTTGACCTAGGTCAAATAAATGTAAAAAAATCAACAGTGACCTCATCGTATATGCTGAATTTATGAGTAACAAAAATAATGGCATGTTTGGACTCATTCACTGTATTGTAGCCTATAACGTCTAAATGAAACATTTCTTGCGCCAAATACAGAACTAATATAATGACTATTTTAAGTTTTTAAAGTCTATTCAATATCAAGTTATACCCAAACTTGTTTCATGCATGTTTTTGGACAAAAGCATGCATTTTCCCCTTGGCCTTGAAAAACATCACATCGATTACGTCACAAACTAAAATGTGGCCCTTTTATTGCATAGTATTTTGTTGGACAGCTTACGCAAACAAATGATCCTTAATATCACACCATGGTGGCAAAATTCGAGGCCACATTTGCACTTTTCAACAACAAAAAAGTGGTGCGATACTTTTTTCCATGTGTATATATTTAGATTTAGAAGTATAGGTTTATCATTAAATACATCCTTTCCATTTGTTTTCAAAATTGCTCACTTGATTTGTTTTGTAGAAATAGCTTTTTTTCATCTTTAATCTTTGAGTCAATGATACCTTTAAATATCTCAATATCGGGTTTGCTTTTGATAGACCTATTTGGAAACAAACAATACTTTAGTACAGTATAACACATAATTAATCACTACATATTTTGAATGGTTCGAAAAACCTAAAAAGACATCATTACAACCAACTTTTATGTTGATTTTTACTGTATCATTTATCTATAATGCAACTTTTTTCCAAACACTGTTTTATCATAGGGCATATTAGCCAAAACATATGTTCAATAGTTTCTTTCTCTAGGCATAAATTGCAATTCTCATCATCAATAATTTTTACAGCCTTATAGAAAGGAATTACTCGGAATAATACGATGTAGCAGCTTAAGTGGAAATATCTAATTTTGTCCTCAATCGTTACTTTGAAAGGAAGAGACCAAATTTTTTTCTAATTGATTTCCTGTGGGAGTTTCAGTAAACGCTCGTAATATATCTGACTTGATGGTATTGTCAATTGTTTCAGATTAAAGATGTTTCGTATACCACGGGTTGTTAACTTACTAATATTCGGATTTGTATTAATATCTTTACCTTTAACATTATTGATATCATATTTAGATGCTTTGTTTAATATAATTCCCATTTATATGGGAAGCTTTTAATGATACCATCCCATAGCAAAATACTTGATACTAACAGCTAGCTAGCCGCTAATGCTAGCCGATAGTTAGCTGCTATGGTTATTGAGCAGGGTTAGCCGCTAACTAGCTGCTATAGCCGCTAACTAGCCGCTAATAGAATCACATGCAAATTAGTTAGTAGCGGCTAGTTAGCCGCTACTGTTTATGCAAATTAGCAGGGTTAGCCGCTAACTAGCCGCTACTGTTTATGCAAATTCTGATAGTATTAGCGGCTAGTTAGCCGCTAGTATTAGCGGCTAGCCGCTACTGTTTCCTGCTAGCTATAGTTGCTACCGTTTCTTGCTAGTATTAACGGCTAGCCGCTAGTATTAGCAGCTAGCTGATAGTATTAGCGGCTAGCTGCTTGTTAGTCGCTTGTTAGCCGCTAATAGAATCACATGCTAGTTAGCGGCTAGCTAGTGGGTCACATGCAAATTAGTCACTAGCGGCCAATTAGCGGCTAGTGTCTTCTTCTATCCATTTCTTACCGCCCAGCTCGTTGTAGCTAAGTAAAGACCGTTTTCGCTTTCCCATCATACACATTTAAATAATCGATCATCTTTATTGATGAAAAATCAATTAACAACCAATCAATCGATCAACCAATTAATGCATCATTCAAAAATCAATAAATCGAGGCAATTCAAAATAAATGATTCAACAAAGAACCAATCACCCAACCAAATCAATATATCAATCTATAAACCTTCCAATTAAATGGATCAAACAATTAATGTATCAATCAAAAAATCAATGAATCAAAGCCATTCAAAATAAATGATGAAACAACAAACCAATCACCCGAGCAAATCAATAAATCAATCTATTGAGCGTCCGATCAAACATTCAATCAATTCATTAATACCTATCAATAAAATGTATCAATCAAAATAATCTATTTAGCAATAAATCAATCAACCAACTGCACCAAATAAACCATAAACAATAAATCAATCGATCAGCTATTAAATCAAACAAAATAAATTTACTATTTGATTCAACCATCTCAAAAACGATCAACTAATAATAAACAATCAGCCAACAAACCAAAAAAATACTGCAAGTCACGACTTGCGAATCCCCCTGGCTGGGAGATCAACTAAATTTGGTCAAAGGTCACATGGGGTCATGTTCCCCCAGTGTTCATGTTTCTTGTCTCCAAGTTTGACGTCAATCGGGCAACTTTTACGATTTGACCTCTGGATGACCCTTGTCCTCAGATGACCTCAAATAATTTTTGACATGTTCCCCCGGTGTTCATTGCACGATTTCACCCCTTGTCGACCTTTAACCTTGGATGACCCCTTATGACCGTTGACCTCGGATGACCTCTAATTTATTTTAGACATGTTCCCCCAGTGTTTATGTTTCTTGTCTCCAAGTTTGACGTCAATCGGGCAACTTTTATGGTTTGACCTCTGGATGACCTTTGACCTCAGATGACCTCGAATGACCTCTAATTATTGTTTGACATGTGAATAGATAGTTAAAGGTAGATGACCCGATCACATTTACATAACACATATGGAGATTTCATATCATATGAAAGATCATATTTTTCTGATTAACATACTGAAATTTGACGGTCCAAATCATTATGATTACAAAGAAATCGGTGAAATAACATCGAATTACCGCGAAAAGTGGTTAACCACCAATATAGTCTAAAATAAGAACCATTAGAGTTATGCAACTCAAACTTTGGAATACGACTTTTTTGAGGATGACCTTTCATGTCGAATAGAAAACTTCAAGTTGAAAATCGGATAATCTAGCTTTAAGATGTTAGCAATTACACTGGTTTCACCTGGCGGGATCTTCAAATCTTAGATTACTCGCATGCAATTCATCATTAAGTATTCAATGAAAAGCGAAATCAGTACCCGTGGACAGAGTGAAATGGGACAGACTTTGTTCAAAAAGCTGTTTTTTTTGCAAACGTAGGGTTATTTGTAATGATATTTTCAGCATAGATGGTCAAGATCATATAGTTGATGAATATTGAAAAAGAATTTTTCAAAATGTAGAGAATCAACAACAAAAATGGGGGGGGGGGGGGGGGGATTAATTGGAAATGTGTACCAAATAACAATATAAAAATGCTAGGGGTAGTAGTAAACCCATGTACTAAAATAGAATAACTATCTGTAAACTTGGAGTGAAAGATGGAATTGATATAGCGATCTATCAAAGCTTGGACTATGAGAAATCTTACAGTGGTCGGAAAGGTAAGGATAGTAAAAAGTATTTTGACATCAAAGCTATCATTTATCGGTTCAATAATTGACTTACCCACTGAATTTGTAAAGCTCGCATATCCAGAAATCAGCGCGAGGACAAATATTCCTATTTCTTTATCTTCAAATGCAATTGTAGTTTTGAAACTATGAATAAATCCGTCAAGGGGTATTATAAAAGAAATACAATCCTTTTACCACAACCTGATAAATGTTTGGCTTAAAACTAAAACTACTGATACTATACACGAAATAGAAAACTGGGATAATCAAATAATATGGAATATAAAAATAGATCTTGTTTATGTGTCAGACTTATTCAAAGACAATGGGGACATGTATACATTTGATGAAATAAAAAAACCCAGATGTGCTCATCTAGCCAATGCTTGCGTACAATACGTAGCTTTAAAACAGGCAATAGTACGAGAGAACAGGTATACCATCGGATGATATAACGTTAAAGTATAGTGATGGTAACACTTCATTAGAACTGTGTACAAAAATAGATATATCGGAATTCAATGATAGCTAAAATAAATGCAAAACCAATTTGCGAATTGTTTTGGGAAAATAAATTCAATTATAACAAGTTTGAGTGGAGCGAGATTTGGAGAAAGAATATTAAGCAAATTAGGGAACCACGACTCATGACATTAAACCGGAAAATAATTAGTAACATTTATCCCACGAAGATATTTCTCCACAAAATGGGTAAAGAGCATGATATGTGACTCATGTAATGACATAGATAATATTGAAAATGTCTTCTATTATTGTAAAAAAAATAAAGAGTGTATGGACTAAAGTCAACGATATTTTATCGCAACAACACAATAGATGAATTAAAGTAGCAGATGTATTGTTTGGTTATAATCTAGAAGATGAAGACACATACAAATTCTATAAATAAAATCGTCGCTGTTCTGACATACCGGCACAGGTGCCATTTTGGGCAAAATGAGTTGCATTTTATGATCTACAAATAAAACTCTTTATTCTCCAAAAAAATTGAGAGAAAAAGGTAATTAATTAATGAGATACCGCACTAATTAGTGTGATATGCCAGGGTTTTAACATAATACCGGCATGAAAACCTCATTTTTAATTCTGACATACCGGCACATCACAATATTCAGCCATAGACCACCGTGTAACTGCGGTTCTGACATACCGGCACATCACTGGCATATCACTGTAGGACGAATATGAATTTTGTTTTCTTGTTTCTGACATACCGGCACATGACTTTATGACATAATTAGGCCTAATTAATGATTGCAATTTGTTGTTGTAACATGCTCATAACAAACATAAGTATATGGGTCATTCCACCAGGTTGGGACACGATGTGTGACATGAGTATGTATCACTAAAAGTACCAATGCTTTTGATTCAGTTAGTGTATGTAACATTCACCTTTAGGTGTTTAAGTATTTGACAAAGTTTGAAGTCATTCTAATGTGTCTTAAGAAAAATATGATGGAAATATGATGGAAAATGTATCACTTTGGCGTAACATTGACACGGTGTAAATGTTACGTCAGCATTTCACTTATTTGCATTTTTTGTACACTTACATTGTGAAATATTCAAAATCATTTTGTATACTAATTACAGTACATGAATTGCACCAAAACAAAGTTGAATTATGGTAGTCAGTGGCTAAATAAAGCAGGCATCGCATAATTTGTAATTAAAAACGGTGTAAATGTTACGTCAGCACTTTTAGAAATATATTTTTACATTTTCTGTTTTTTCTGCTAGATCAGGACATCTAATACAATAACAAACGTTTTTCTTGTTGCAGTTTGTGTCTTTTAATAAGTACATATATCGAGTTTGCATGATTACTTATTTTAGTATTGTAAATTGCAAACAATTAAATGTAAATTTTCATGTCACACCTATATTTACATTGATTTTTTTGCCATTTTCAATACAAAAATAACTAACAATGCAAACTCAATATATGTACTTATTAAAAAACACAAACTGCAACAAGAAAAACTTTTGTTATGGTAGCAAATGTCCGGATTAAGCAGAAAGAACAGAAAATGTGAAAGTCTATTTTTAAAAGTGCTGACGTAACATTTACACCGTTTCAAATTACAAAATTTGTGATTCCTGCTTTATGTAGCCACTGACTACCATAATTAAACTTTGTTTTGATACAATACATGCCTTGTAATTAGTATACAAAATGATTTTGAATAATTCTCACTGTAAGTGTGAAAAAAATGTGAATAAGTGAAATGCTGACGTAACATTTACACCGTGTCAATGTTACGCCAAAGTGATACATTTTCCATCATATTTTTCTTAAGACACAATTGAATGACTTCAAACTTGGTCAAATACTTGAACACCTAAAGGTGAATGTTACATAAAATAACGGAATCAAAAGCATTGGTACTTTTGACGATACATACTCATGTCACACATTGTGTCCCAACCTGGTGGAATGACCCATATATCTATTAGTGTTCTTTGACAATGATAGTGACATTTGATGTAAATGCTCTCTGACAAGTCTTTAAAAATTGGAACATTTTCAAACACGATTTTCTCAAAACGCTGTTTTTCGTGATGTGCTGGTATGTCAGAACAGCGACGAAATAATAAGTGTTGGCAAATTAGTTATCAGCAAGTTCCGCTACGGGAAGCATCCACAATTAATCAGCTTACTATTGTTTGAGCTGTAAATCAGAGATTTAACAGAAGGTAGATGTTGAAAAATGAATTTGGTTAAAATATGTACCTGCATAATATATATTAATACAAATCCAATATTATAAGCATGTTGATAACTTGATATTATAATTATATTAAAATTAAATATGAATTTACAAAATTATATAATATACAAATATCTGTGTAACAGATGGAAATGGAACAATTATGTATGAAACCAATGATGATATGCTATGTATGTATGAGTTAAGAAATGTAGAGCGCAGACTCAGTGTATGCTGTCTTTTTTTAATGTTTTATTTTATATTTATATAAAAATCGAATATGAAAATTGAAAACATGTAATTATATGTAATATGAAAATGTTGAAAACATTTAATATGAAAATAGTGAAAACATGAATATGTGAAAATATTGAAAATTATGTAAAATGAATATTATATTATTATATTGTGAGAAAATTTTCAAAATATGTAATACGTGAAAATGTATGTATGAAAATAATAATTATGTATGTGAAGAGAGGATAACAAACACAAACTAGAGCTAATTGTGCTTCAAGAAGCACGGATATTGGCTGCTTACAATTTACTTTTTAACCCCTAGTGACCCATTTGTGACCTTTGACCTAGTCATTCAATATTCAATATATTTATTTCATTTTCCATCATATCAACAAAGACAAATACAATGACAGTTTAACAAATAATATGATGGAGGAGGAACAACTAAAAGCAAAAGCCTGACGTTGTTGCACCCCCTTAAACAAAGCTTACATTCTACAAATACAGAAAAATATACAAAATATACAATTACAGAAATTATAAGTTAACATAACAGAAAAGAAGAAAAAAATCAACAACAACAACAAGAAAAGACAACGAAAAAGTAAACAAGCAATGGGTATACATTATATCCCACGTGGAAGCAGCAACGTGATTGTTTTGTTGTTTGTTATTGATTTAAGATTTAAGTTACTTGACATAATATTGGTTTAGTTTGATAAAGTATGTGCTCTTGATTGTTTGTTTTTTTAAGTATAGCATTGTCACAGTGTTGTACACAAGTTCTCAAGATACCATTACAGTACGGATCCTGACGGAATGTTTATAAACTACTGATAAAAAGGGATATGAAATATTTAAAATAGTATGCTGTATACAATATATTCTACTGAATTATCTGTCGGTCTGTTAATTAACTAATTAATCAATAAATAAATAAATTAATTTATGGTATTACAAATACGAAAAGCGTGTATTAATGTATAAATAGTAATATAGATAGTAATAACAATATACACCCAGCTCAAGAGTACAAACGTGTAATACTATTTACTGGTGAATGTACACCTTATGAACACGCGACAACATAATTAAGACTGCAAGTACAGGCTGTAACAAAAAAAGTTATACAGTTTTGAAAAAAATATTAAAAATATCTCCCGTAGAACTTCTGTTTCGAGTTTTAATGGCCTGCAAGGGGAATTTTCTTGGCTTTCAAATAAGCTTTGTTTCATGACGATCAATGGTCGGTAAGCAGAGATATGATCAATTGTCTAAAGTAGTCATGAAATCACCTGGGCCACTTTGGTTTAATCAATGCAAAATCACTGGGATGAATATGAATGGGATCGAACCAGGAACAATAGCAGTAGAGCGCTCTTGTTAGACAACAATGGTTCGTTTCAAGTAGTTAAAAGTGTTACAAAGAAGGTTAGGTCTTTACAAATATAATTTATTTATTTTATGAATTTATGAAATAAAACTATTTGAAAAAATAATTATATTGTTCTCTCTAATGTTCCTTGCATGATACTCTAACCATTTAATTTATACAAGCAAGATTGTATGATATTATTGTGAAAGTGGCCCAACCCGATTTCTAGACGACTTAGTAGATTGGTCATAACTTTTAAACGGAAGTAGTTAAAAAGACCAAATAAAATGATTCTGGTAGCCAAAACGGAACCTAACACAGAGTGTAAGAGATGTTGACATTGCATGATTTTAACATTGAATTAAAAATAAAATTGCGATTGTATAACTTTTTTTGTTACAGTCTGTAGGTTGTGATTTTTCTTTTTAATTGGCTAATGCTTGTAGCATCTTTGATATCATTTGGCAAACTATTCCACACCTTTGGTCCTGTGATTAATAGCCCCTTTGTCTTATGTATGCCTAATTGATAGTTATCTTTATTTCTTGTGTTGTGAGTATGTACATCTTTGTGGTTCGTAACAATACCGGAGAATGATTTTGGTAGCATTCCATGTTTGTACTTATAAATAAAAATAGTTACTTCTTTCTTATACATGTTGAAAACATTTAATGTGTTATATTTTACAAATAAAGATTTTGATGCGCTTAGGTAGGAGCTATTTGATATAATTCTTAGTGCCCTTTTTTGCAAACGAAAAGCCTTGTTTAAATACTCTTGAGGAGCATTTCCCCATAATAATATACCGTAATTGAGATAGCACAAGACCATTGAGCAATACAACTGATACAATACATGTTTTGGTAAAAAGTATTTGACTTTGTTTAAGACCCCTATGTTTCTAGAGCATGATCTACATGTATTATTAATCTGTTTTTTCCATGTGAGATTTTCATCAATTGTAATACCTAAAAACTTAGCTTCACGCGTACGAACAAGTTTTGTTCCATCAAGGTAAATGTTGTGTTGATCACTTATATTCCTTGTTTGATAAGATGTCCCAAAGTACATTTGATTGGTCTTTTTAGCATTGAGTGACAGCTTATTTGCTTTGAACCAGTTGCATACCTCACGGAGCTCGATATTTAAAGTGTCACATAAAACTGACAGATCATTATGACTATAGAGTACGGTGGTGTCATCAGCAAATAGTATAAAAGATACAAGTGTGGATGTGTTACAGATATCATTCATATATATTATAAATTAGGTGAAACAGGCAAAAGAAATAGTAGAAACAAGATTTTTGTTAATTATGGCCAACATTTATTTTTTTTAAATACAATTTTGTTTCACATAAACGAGATTTTTTGTAATTCTGGCCAAAAAAAAATGTGTAAAAAAATAACAATTTTGTATCACTTGAACGAGATTTGTTTTTAATTCTGGCCCAAAAAAAAAATTGTAAAAAAAATTACAATTTTGTTTCACATGAACGAGATTTTTTTAAAAATTCTGGCCGAAAAAAAAAAATGGAAAAAAATAACAATTTTGTTTCACATGAACGAGATTGTTTTTTAATTCTGGCCATTTTTAAAACATTTATCGAAAAACCAAGATTTGTTTTAATTTAAAAAAAAAAAGTTAAACAAAATTGCAGAAACAAGATCTTTTTTAATCAGTGCCAACATTTTTTTTGTAAATTTGATAGTTTTAATGGATCACCCGATGCAAGTTTCAAACATTTATAACATCTGGGGCATATGGTGCTTTTAGAAGAAACTAAACCAAAATATTCCTTAGCAAACTGGACTATTAAAAAGAACGTCGTAGAATATCAAGTCATTGGTGTTTTCATCCGAACAGGATGAAAGAAGCATTTTTAAGAAAATCACGTTTGGACCCCTAGTGACCCCCGTGTGACCTTTGACCCCAAACTGTGAAGACCCTATATGAAGGTCAGGTAGGGGGTCCTACTGACCAAGTCTGGTGAATGTAGCATGTAAACTGTAGGAGAAGAAGCATTTTAAGGAGCGTTTGGAAGAAAGAAACCAACAAACAAACAAAGAAACGGAAGGAATAGAGTATATTGGCTCGCTACGCAGCCAATATAAAGGTAATAAAATAAAAATAGATATAATAATAAAAATGAAAAAAAAATAAAAAATTGTTCCATGTCAAGCTTTGAGTCTTTGTAGCTTCCTTATCTGTCGTGTATTATTTGTTGAGATGACGATGCAGTACGGTGAGAATACCAAAATAGTTCGCTTAATCATGGTTCACTACCACTCTTTGCTTAATACGATATCGCCTTGGTACTAGAAGAGATCAGAACACTGGAACGAGCGAACGTCACGGAGCATATATAGAAAATCAGCTCTCAAAAACCACGGGTGAGTAGAAATCAATTGAAGTATATCAGTATTTAATCAGAAAATATGTTGTTTTTGAGAAATTGTGTGATATCTGTGCTTCGATAACTGGTAAAATAAAACTGTTACGGTCAAGTGCACCAATGGCGAATAGCTGAAGAATAGCGCTACCTCGCTACAGTGCAACAGAGCATAAATTACCAAAAGTGCATGTTATTGAAATTACGCTCTAATCTCAAAAAGTAATATATGTAACATTATTATTATTATAGAATACAACTGGGTGATTCAAAGTCACAGAGCGTGTTTCTGCTGGGGAAGAAACCGCTGCTAAACGCTAAGTTTGCCGCGTAGAAACAGGCAGAACCCGGCAATAATCAGGTTTGGAACCAGGTTTGGACCCGGCAATAATCGGCAATAAACCCAATAGAAACAGAAAGGCGATTCTTAGCTGTTTGCGCCGTTAACCGTGTCACGCTGGGTTATACACAATATTGTGAAGCAATATTTTTCAGACTATAGTGTTTATTGGATGTTTAATTCATGAGAATAATAAAAAAACACCATTTGTGCTTTTTAAAAATATACCAAATGTTTGAAGGAAAATATTTTAAATACTAAAGGGATATTGAATTATTGCAAGTCTGGTTTAGATACATAGTAATACTTAATAATTTCCACGAATTGGTCATTAATTAAGCTTAATTAAGACAGATTTTTTTTTTTAAAGTAAAAATAATTGTTACATTTTTCTCAGACAGAATTGTTGATAATGATGGCAACTTAATATCCTGTGAATTTGGTGTTAATGGCATGTATAGTTTTTGCTGGAAATTACAAATTGTTAATGTTTTTCGTTATAATATGCTAATTATATGCAAATAAGGTCAAACAATTTTTTTCCCTCTATGACATTGCATCACCAAGCCGCATTCTATATTATGATAATGTCTCCTTGTCTTACATATGTTACTTTTTTAATTAGAGCGTAATTTCAATAACATGCACTTTTGGTAATTTATGCTCTGTTGCACTGTAGTAACTGGCGGGTAATTTACGCTAAATCATATACCTCACCGGACCCACGAGTAAGTTGGAACATTGCAGTTTATGCTGTAACTAAACGACAATTTATTATTTGCCCGATGGACGATTACATAGATATGATGATCAGTGGGAGAATTTATTATGCAATGTATTATTAACTTGGGTATAAGAATTATACTAATGATACATTTAAGACCAACTTATTATAACATATTTTAAAACTATCCACAATCATGCACACACAGTTGTAATAATGAGTTTAAACAATGTATCAATCAATCAATCAATCAATCAATCAATCAATCAATCAATCAATCAATCAATCAATCAATCAATCAATCAATCAATCAATCAATCAATCAATCAATCAATCAATCAATCAATCAATCAATAATAATTTAAATAATTAATACATTAATTAATTAAATAACATGAAATCAAAGAAATAAACGAATTCATAAATAAATAAGCCTATTGAATGAATATTATAAATAAAGTAAATAAAAAGATGAATACAAAATAATAGTACATAGGCCAACATATTCAATAAATCGATTAATGTCAATACTATACTGTAGTTCATAGCAATTGACATAAATGATTTCATTAAAGTCATTATCATTTTTTGAAGAAGAAAAAAAGAGAGAAAAAAAATTGGGAATCACGGTAATCAAACCCGTGATTTACGTTTACAAAAGCCAGGATCATAATGTAGTAGGACGCCACAGAGATTTGACGCTAGAATTGTGATAGTTTTATTATTTAAAGGTAGATGACCCGATCACATTCCGATTTTCAACTTGAAGTTTTCTATTTTACATGAAAGGTCATCCTTAAAAAAGTCGTGTACCAAAGTTTGAGTTGCATAGCTCTAATGGTTCTTATTTTAGACGCACAAGATGCTGTGAACTGTACCCATTGAGTACACAAACTATATCGGTGGTTACCACCATTCGCGGTAATTCGACGTTATTTCATCGATTTCTCCGTAATTATACAGATTTAGGCCGTCAAATTTCAGTATGATGATGAGAAAAATATGAGCTTTCATATGATATGAAAATCTCCGTATGTTTGAAATAATTCTGTGTTACGAAAATGTGATCGGGTCATCTACCTTTAACCATTGATCCATTTATTTAAAACGAACGGATATTGATCGTGACATTTTGGTCCTTTTATACCATTTTGTATGCTACTCTAGAGCAAAATGTGTTTATAAAGAATGGTAATAAACTTTGAAATTTCCGAACACAAAAAAGGCGTTATAATTCACAGATTTCATCACTCTACTGGACGTGGTGTGACGCGTTTCATTATTCAAGTTATTTAAATCAACGCTTGACGTAGAATTAACGACACATTTTAATAATTCTACGGAATACCATTCGTGCCAATATGATCGCTGTTTGGTACATGTACACACATTTGACGCATGCGACAAATTAATTTTGTAAGGGGACGCAGTGGCGGATACAGGGGGGTGGGGGCGATACAATATACCTTTTTTGTGTACCACTTTACCTTTTTCAGAGGCATATGTAGGTTCCGTCGGTGCATTTGCCACTTGTACCTTTTTGCCATTTTTGGTACAACCACTACCCCCCCCCCCCCCCCCCCCCCCCCCCCCCCCCCCCCCCCCCCCCCCTCCTGGGTCCGCCACTGGGACGATGCTGGTAAATGTGGATATTTACGTCGCTAGTTATGCTCTAAGAATTACATAGTTAGTAAGATACGCTACAGTTAGAGCATAAATACTAGGGAGGTAGCTTACCTCCCTATTAAGTTACGCTAGTTTGATACATTCGGCCGATATCTGGTGTGATTTGGATTTTTAATGGCAGAGTTATGGTTGTAGAGCTGAAGCATCTTAGCCGATTACGCAAATTGGACAAAATGGCCGCCAAAGTTAACGTAAAATCAATTCATCCATTTTTTTTAATGCAAAAATGAGATTTTTATGAATTATGAAAAAGCTAGTCATCATGCACATTTTAAGCTTTGTTTGAAGTGCAGATCTTAATCAAATATGATTTTGTGAAGCAAAGAAGTTCAAAATTCTTATGTTATTTACATTATTTAGAGATACAAAAATGCTATTTCTTTGAAATTGACTATGTGTTTTGGCATGTTCGAATAATTGAGAGGGCATCTTACAATCACTTTTTAGGTATTTCTTTTGTAAACAGAGTTAATTTTTGTGATTGAAATATAAAGAAAACATATGTACCAATTCATTTTTGCATAAAACTCACTTTGATAAATTAATCATTGTTGCCCATATTTTTCACTACTGATGGGGCCTTTTCATCCCTATTGAATGGCAAAGTGTTGCAAATGGCAAAAGTGTTGCAAAGTCATGGTAATATTTGTACAATCAATTGTTTCCAAGTCTTTATTAAGTTGGTGTGAAATTATCCTTTTACATTGATGCATACGTGCTGAACTTAATTCAGGGTGTGTCCAAGATCCGCATTGTTGTTTTAACCAATTACGGTGAAATCAAAAGCCTCTTTAGGTAGTACATTTTTAGTATTTGTTAATTGCGTATATCACCAATTGGTGATAAAAACATCGTCCCGATTGTATTTTTAATTAAGTAATCATCAATAGCTAAAATCACAAACATAAAACTATAATATGATTACTTACCCATTAAGAAAGCTATTTTACCTGGCTTATAATTAATATTGTTCAGGTCCGAGTGTTTTTCATTACTTTTTCATTACGGATTGAATTGCAATTGCATCATCCATTGTATCACTATTATCAAACGATATACAGACTGTAACAAAAACGACAACATCATTATTGTGTGTGTTTTCTTATCAATAATTGAATACCTTCCGCTACAAAATGATCGTTGTTTCGTTCAAATCGGTGGTGTAATGACGGCGATGGCAATAGCCTAAACAATTCGTAAAACCTCTTGAGCCGATTTTTGACAAAACCATCGGCAAACTGGAATGAAATTGATCACACCGTGAACATACGAGCGGGCTCCTATTTAGGGGTGGATAATGTTGCATTTCAAAAGATTTGGTGTTTAAATAATCAAATAATAATTAATTATTTCTAAAAGTAAAACATATTGTTGCTTCTTTCTCTCTCATAAGCCCGGCATGACCTCTTTCTTTAAATGTACATAACCTTATCAGTTCAAAACGTGCTTTTGGTAACCAATAATATGATTTATTTTGCACTAGAAATATGATGTCACTGCAGCGGGTTTTTTTCTCTCGGAAGGATAGATACAAATGCAAATTGTAATAATGATAAGAGTTACCCGAAGGATATACAGCAATGCAATAACAGAACATATAGCTTTATTAAAACGTTGGCTGCAGTTTAAAGTCGCATAAATATAAATACAGGGCTTTTTGAGGTTTTTTATACCTTTTTAACGCTTCAGTCTTCGGTAAAATGAATCATATTTGTAAATGAAAACAAATTTAGATGTAAATACTTGGTATTTGTAGTAATCATAGCCATACTATTGTCATGTCTTTGATATTGGTAATATTTCTGATAATACATGATTAAATAACGCATGTATAACATGCCAACATGTTTGTATCCTTGGGCAAGGTACTTAGTTTCAATTGCCTCGTCGACGCAAGCGAAATTGGGGAGCTGTTGGGGGATATTACAATCTAAGTGCTGATACATTGTGTGCGCCGTGTCGGTAGCCAGTTAAATGAAGCGAAGTGATTGTGACGATTTCCTAATGGCAGCAAAAACCAGTGGTTCGGAAGTCACGTAGAAATGGTGGTCCCGTGCATCGAAAGAGCAATACCCGAGCACGTTAAAAAGGTTACAGACTCTTTCGGAAAGAGTAGGAGATCATCCCGGTCTGTATCTGTTCACACATCTAACTTTAGCGCCTCGGAATAGGCTTGCCTAGATAGACGGCGCTTTATAAATGCATTATTCATGTCTTCAAACAAACGGAGTGGTAGTTAATCGCTTAAAACATAAAAGTTACAAATTATTTTGATTTAAAGTGACATGTGCAATTTTGAATTATTTAGTAGATATCGCGAAAACATAATAAACATTTTAAACGAAATGTATATGGTCATGTGTTATAAGCTCGCCTCCTTTCGCGTTACACACGGATTTTGGCTTTCGCGACATGATTTTAACTTTACACATTTATACCCCCTGAGGTAGTAAAAGTATACATTTTTTGAAGGGAAATTGCATGAGGAAACCAAATATTCCATTGTTCGGAAAAATATCAGAGTTTTTTAATTTTTAATTTGAGATCCATATATTTTTAATACCTACCCCTATCATTATTTTCTTTACATATTTGAATACCTCATGAAATTACCCATCAGATGATATATAATTGTCAGAGGTTCCAAAAATGTATACTTTTGCTATACTTTTTCTGTTAGAGCCATTTTTATAAATCCGGTAAATTGAGGCTGATTATTCATGTTGACTGTGTAGCGAATAGGAAGAAAGCTGATGATCATGGTATTATCCATAATTAATTAGTTGTTACAAATAGTTGACAAGTCTGTTGAACCACATACTTGAAGACTACTAAATATCCTTTAAAATGGGACCAGAATGGTGTTTGTAACATTAGAGGATGACTAGTAATTGTAAAAAGAACAAAGCATAGGATTATCCCCATTGAGTTTGTACAGGCGGCACCCCTTCCGGCGGTCCCCATCCAGCAGATGCTCCAGCACCTCTAAAGTACTGAGAGTAGCTGCAAATGTAAATGATTAATTGACTAACTAATAAGCTAATTAATTAAGCAAATAATGCAAAATATGATTATTTAATTCATTTAATCAATTATCCTGTCCGGTGGTAAACTTCAAAATCCGGTGGTAAACTTCAAAATCGTAGCTTTATTATTATTCATATTCACCTGATTCAAGACATGCGGGATATACAACACATGCTAAAGGATAGGGTTGATTCTCAATTTTAATAATTGGTGGACAAGTACATTTTCGGACTACTCCCAGCCAGCACAGGTCCATGGGCCCCATACGGGCTACAAGTGGGCAATCAGGGCTAATAATGGCAAGGGTTATTTATTATTTATTTAATCTTTCTTTATTGAGGGTAAACTGCTTCAGTGTCAAGCACTGCTTTCAAAGCAGGCCTTCATCATATAGAAAACGTTTCAGTTTTTACAAAGAAATGTTCAAATATTTACACATATTATATACATGAATCAAAAATAAATAGCAACATGATATAATTACATAATTAAGAAGTACTTTGCACACAATCAAAGTATGTTAATCTTAGACTTAAATTGAATCATGCACATTCATGTTCTCCAGTTCAATTCTGACTGCTGATGGTAGGCTACTCCAGGCATAATTATACTGCCCTAACGTGAAATGTGCGCAAGCCTGAATTGGATTTAAATATGTATTACTGGTATGATTTCTTGTAAGATGTGTATGGCTGTTATGAACAAATTCAAATTGGGCAGATATGTATGATGGACTTAAATTTCTCAAACATTTAAAAACAATTAAATAAGAGTTAGGTGATTATGCCATCTTTTATCAAGTTTTACCTATTTAAGTATACCCATCATATCATTTGTTGGTGTTCTAATATCAGCTGATAGAATTATCCTAGCTAAGTTATTATGGAGTACCTGTAATTTGGTATGAAACTCAGCAGAAAAATTTGACCAAACAGTGCTTCCATAATCAAAGTGAGGAATAACAAGGGCATTTGATAACATTACAATAGTCTGATATATACGTTTGATGATACCAGTTTTTTTACTGACATTTTTACATAAATAATCAACACGAGCCGACCAAGACAGGTTGCTGTCTAACTTTACACCCAGGTACTTAAATTATTCTACTCTTTCAATTTTTAAATTATTGTTAGTTAGTAAACATCTTTGAACCTCTCAAGCATTTATTAGTACCACATATCATGAACTCAGTCTTATCAACATTTAAAGTAAGTTTATTTGCTTTGAACCAGTCAGCTACTTTATTTAAGCATGATTCTAATTGAATTTGGAGATCCCACATATTTTTAGCTTTATACATTAATGAAGTATCAATGGCATACATTACAGTCTTACATCCATCTACAGCTTCAGGCAAACAATTAACAACAATTAGAGTAATGGGCCTATAAGATAGAACCCTGAGGAATTCCTATGTTAATAGGTTTGAAATCAGATACACTTGAATTTACATTGACAGTCTGGTTATGTGCGGGCTAACCACATGGGTCCCATGTGGGTTTTACAAGGGCCATTGTGGGCTACGTTTGGGAAAACCTATCAGGGTCCCATATGGGCTGACCACATGAGTCCCACGGCCATATGGGTTTTACAAGGGCCACAATGGGCTACGTTTGGGTCAACCTATCAGGGTCCCATATAGGCTGACCACATGGGACCCACATGGGTTACATCAGGGCAATTCCTCGCATGCGCACTGAACTTGGTTATATTGGTTTCTATTTATACATTTTAACAAATGATTATGTACATCGTGCACCATTTAATAATTAAATGGCAAGTAAGAACATTACTTCACAAAAAACTGTACACATAAACAATTTGGTTGGAGAATGTTAATAAAAAGCCACATGACTGAATTGTTCTTCCAATTGCCAGTCATTGTTCGTGTATGTAAATAATTAATTAGGCCAGCCCATTTAAAACCCTGATTTGTCCCTAATTAAACCCATGTAAATCACATAGAACCTATGGGGCCAACTCGCATGGCCCCTTTCGGACAAAGTTGCCAAAATATTAAGGGTCCCATGTGGGGCAGCCCACATGGGGCCCACAAAGTTTCGCATAAAGGGCCCACATGGAGCCCATGCATATGTGTTGGCTGGGCTGTAATCAGGATGCTAAAATAGTGGCGAAATACTGCTCAGACCGGTGTGAAAAAAGCCATGGTCCCCATGGAGCCATAGGCCAGCCTCCATAGACATACATGAATAAAACTAGTGTTGCAATGAAACTTATTTTGCTACTAAAGTGCTCAACAACAAATGTTGTACCAAATTTGCCACAAACCAACACATATTAGCCATTATTAGCACCAGTAAAGGTGTTTCATGACACATAGAGTACGCGCTAGCCGTTTTCACCTTTTCCCCCCAACTTGAAAATGCTAGCGTATTCCGTTGTATGTGCTTGCAAAGACGCCTATTTTGACGAGCGTACTTTTGACGCAGGCTGTCGCATTTAAAATGTAAACGACGCACGCATTAAATGCGTAAAACATTCGAGGCAAGACAATTTAATGGTCGATTTACATCAGCGGGCCATATATATAATCCGTCGGCCCCTTGTCGGTTGCAAATGTGATTAAAAACTAGCCTTGGTGTGCTATATACAAACTAAACACTGAAAGGTACGACCCGTTCTCAATGTGTCCCTTTAATGACCCCTTTATGTGAGTTGAAAAATCAAGCGTCGTATTTTACCCATAATTCTTGGTTACAAAATCACCCCAGATACCTTAAGAGTTCATTATAGTGGTCCCTTAAACCCGATAAAATTGTACACTTTCACAAAAGAGTGCGGTCTTAAAACAAGACTGAACATTAACAAAACAAATAAAAAACGAATAATCAAACGAAAACCAAAACAAAGAAATAAACAAGTATAAACTAACGAAAACACAAACAAACACTAAAAAGATAAATTGAAGAAATGAATATGATTTTCAATATGAAAATAATTATTAACATTATTAGGCCTAACGATCAAGCTGGGGTTATTCATATTCATCTATCACGCATTCAGGGCTATATATACGACATGTGCATTATGTGAACGTTTCCTAAACGTCTGTCGATTTTCTTCTACTTTGGTGTGATGATAGCTGTAGACAATCCTGAGAAGAAATGTCAGTGGATTTGGTCGTAAGATAACAGAGTTGTGGGCCGAAAACTGAAATAAAGATGATTTTCTTAAGCGATTTGAAACTCAATCATAGAACAAAATGTGTTCGAACACTGAACCTAATTGCCATCATATCGTACATATCGTCTAAAGTTAAAACATTGTTTGTCGGCTAAAAAGGGTATATCATACAGGGTAACCATGGGATAACAATAGCTGTTTTTGCATAGAAACCAACACAATATAATTATAATCTCAAAGGATTGATAAGTGTATTGTAGAATTGATTCTTGGCCTTGGCGTAAAAGGCGTAAAGTATAGTATTTATAATTTTGTATTCAATACTGAGACACTCAAGGAAAGTCATTCAAAGTATAATCCATCACATTTCACAAATTATTTTACTACAATAGCGGATAGTTGTTAATTTATTTACATGCCATACGATCAGACAACAAACTTTCAAGAGGCCAAGGGTTGCCTCTTTTGTGAAATGCTGTCTGTTTTAAAACAAAGGTAATTCATAATTGCGAAAAACTGTTCAAATTAATGGGATGGGCCCATTATTATTCTGCTTTGCAGAATGGTATGTGAGAAGGTCGTGCCTTGGCTGGCCCTAAAGCTTATAAATATACAATTGTGACTGTATTTTTTTCATTATAGGCCTAAGCATTACTGTGAATATGGCAAAACAAATTGATTAAATAATTTGATAATTTTTGGCACATATGGGTGTTCTTAGTTAAAGGGGGTTTTAACAAATATGAAATTTATCAAGCACTGAAACATTCGAACTATTAATGTGATAAAAGTATCCATTTTTGGAAAGGAAATAAGTCAGAGAGTACATTTTTGGAATCAAATTTCACTAACAATTCTGATTTCTTAAATTTTTACCAAATAAATCACTTTTTGGCTCAATTTTGTCAGATGACGTAACAAAATTCGTTTTTGGTAAAAAAATCCGAACTTGCACCAACATCATCTAATTTTAAAGACACTTTGACCAAAAAAAGGTCAACAATTTCACTTGTTGAGGTAAATTTAAACTTGCGTAAGAATTGTGCAGCAATATGCTATATTACATCATTTCATGAGAGCTAAATAGATCTAACAATTCGTGTAGTGGCATGTCTTTTTCTTTTTTCTTAATGTATTAAAATAAACATTCAACCCGTATAAATCCGCAAAAGTGAAATTCGTTTGACAAAGTGGGCAGCGTTATTGGTTTTATATCAATAATAAGTTAAAAGCGTGCGCATATTAAATAAGTTGCTGAAACTGACAACCCAAATCGAATATCATTTATTTTGTTTGAGACCGAAACTTTTGAAGGGTTAGAAGCCGTTTCTATTGTATATACAACGAAAGAAAAAAACACCTTTTGCAAAAATCCTGAAAGGAAATGTCTGCGTGGGAAGGGTTTCATGTAAATCTAGCTGTAATGAAATCTATAGTGGTTAGCATGGTAGCAAAGGATAACAAACCATAAAAATAACACCCTTTGTTCAGGAATAAAAGCATTTTCCATGAATAAGACGATTTCACCTTATTATTAAGTACACTTTTCACACTTACATAGCGCATTTGTAAATCAGAGCATACAGTTTGGAGTTTGTCAACCAAATGATTGTCCCAAATTCTCAAAAAGTTTGATTAATGATAGGTTGATTATATTTAAACTTTCAAAATAATAGGCTAGTACATGTATCGTGGTAAATCGATACGTAATTATGTTTAAACTAAACATGCTAAAATCACGATTTTTTTTTAAACATTAAAATAATGCATTCCCGATTGATAAAGCAGACAGCAAGTCGTGACTAACAATTGTTTTGATTTGAGTGCTGGGTGGGGGAAATCGTGGTGGGGCGAGGCAGGACAGGCATGGGTGTCAGGGTGGGGAGTCGGGGTGTAGTGGGGTGGGGTTTGATGACCAATATGTATCGGGTTCATATGATGATGCTCACGCACGTTTGCCAGGAAGGAGTGGGGGTGCACACCAAATTACTCAGGTCTGAATGTACTACATAATACTGTGAGGATAAGGGTTTCCCCGCTTTCCAACTACTAATGTAGGTCTATTAGGCTAGTCGCAAAATAATTAAGCAATCGTGTACGCTGGTTTTCGTTGGAAGTTGTGAAAAAGGATTCACTTTTCAAGTAACGCCAAGCATGTCTGTGAGCTGATGTAACCTCTCGGTGATCACGCCATCTGCGCGACATGTAACCTCGTTGCCTCTATCTGCGTCTCAGATAAACGAAACGCTTTTCCTAACGCACCGTACGCGCGAAGATTATCTTTTGCTGCACGTGCATCTAACGTGCATTTACGCCCTAAACGTTACACTTGAATTTGCAGGAATGTTTTCATTTAAAGCCAATTAGTATGACTTATAGCACGAGGCAGCGTAGCTGCCGAGAGCTATAAGGAATTAAAAGCACTCATCGACAGTGACTATTTAGTGATGATTTATGTCGCAGAACTCTGCTGTACACACCCCTGCACAGTAGGACACTGATAGAACTTAAAAGTTTTGATTCAAGCAACTGTTGATCAAGATAAACAATCATCTACTAAACACACACATACCAAGTTGTGATATAATTAATCAGGTTATTTACGATGTCAAATTTACAGCACTCTTGAGCTGTACAATAAGTGAAATTGGTGGAACTCTGGACTGGCTGTGTATGTGCTTTTATCAGAGAAAGTAAGCCGGTGACCCCATTTTTATAATTTCATCATTTGAAAGAATGTATAAAGGCGCAGCACTTATTGAAAAAAAAAGTTATCGGGCAGATTTTCTGGAATCTTCCGTTAAAGTCGAATTTTTCCTCATTTCCCATAGAACCCTTTGTAGTATTTTGGGGGGAAAAAACACCATTTTCGAAACGGATATGGCTCAAAAACTAAGCCCGTTACCCCAATTTTTTTAAATTTTAGATTCGTGATCAGCACCGTTGAGAATACCTAATATCAAAAGTTTAAAAATTGTCTACGTTAATTCTATGTGTCATGAAAATCCATGACGTTTCTAAATTCGCATATTAAATACCTAAGTAAATTCATGAATTTAAATGAAGAGCGACAACTCCACCTTCGTTTACTGTCAATGTAAATTTATGATATTCCCTTTATACACCTCATTGTAAAGCACAAAAATGCCTCTCCTGGAAAAACAGTAAGAATGCACTTACGACTCTTTTGCATTCATTCGACGATATATCACGAAACATCTACAAATGTGGCGATTATAAAAAAATATCTGAACTTTTTTGAGGGGTTTAGGTAAATGAATATTTCAATATTAACTCCGTGTAAATATAAACATGATAAATGGAATATGTCAGGAGAGATCTGACAAATGACGAAAGAAACCCCATTTACAAAGTTATTGACTACATTACAGCACCTTTCCCCTAAATTTAGGTGGAATTCAGACTTTTTGCATTTATTGAAATGTTTCATAACACTTTTTAGAGATAGGCCTATAGGTCTACGCTCTTATTTTAAGTCATTATTAAATCGGTATAATATAAGGAGACATAGTCTCCTGGAGCAATAGTCCGCCCTCTACAGTAATGTATGTCTATGAAGGCCGGACTATGGCTCCAGGGGCAGCGTTCGCGTTAAGTGGTGGTCCGGTTGCCCGAGACCACCAAAATTAGCACCGGGCAACCAACATTTACTTTTGCAGTTGCCCGGCGGGCAACCAAAAATCTTACTAGAAATTAACACATGAATTTAAATATTTTACAGATCTGTGAATGAAACAAAATCAGCTAAATAATAATTATATAATCCAAGTTTCATACGGAAAATATTAATCTATCATTGTACTTTCATGATCTCATTTGGGCCTTATTAGTACATGACTGTATCCTATTTATACCGTACGCGTGGTAGCCGTAGTCTGTATACTATTACATGTAGCAGTAATACCAGACCGGTGCCACTCCCGTTGCCGAAATTGAAGCCTCTAGCGTGACAGCGGCCACGTTCCAAGAGTTACATCACGCGTCAGTGGCGTACCCAGCTTTTTGAAACAGGGGGGACCCGACCATAGTTGTAACGACGAAAGGCATGATTTACCGACAATTTTTTTACAGACTCCCCCAAAAAATCGTAAAACATGCCTAATTTTTTCCCCGTCAGAAGCTGAAACCTTGATAAGTGGGGGGTAGTGATAGGTTGTCCACAAAACCGGCCAAACAAATACGCAAATCTACCGACGGAGACTGGAATTTACCGGCGGGCTTATTCCAGGGGGGTTGGGGGGGGGGGGGGGGGCTGGCCCCCTGGCCCCCCTCTGGGTACGCCACTGTCACGCGTCTAAAGTATGCTTATAAGTTACAAGCAAGAGTTACATCACGCATCTAAAGTGTGCTAATGAGTGTTCGCCGTCATCTCACGAGTTACATCGCGCGTACTCACCCCCACATGCCCATATATGGGGAGGCTTCAATTTTGCTATTCGAATTTCCTCTCCCATTATATAAGCTCCCTAGTAATACGAGATGATGATGGTGTGAGTGACTGTGATGTGATTACTAGTTATTACCGGTAGTAACATAATATTCATGTTTCAAATAAATGTCATAATTGTGTACAGTATCACAACTGTAACTTCTAGCGCGGCGCATAATCGCATTGGGTGTAGATTACTAAGTTAAACAAAATAAACGCATAAAATACGGGCAACCACAATTTCTGCCGGGCAACCATATTTGTTTCCTTAATTCGGACACTGTCCAGGGGGACTATGGCAATAGTCCGCCCTTTACTGTACTGTAAAGTATAGGTTGGTAGGCCTATAGGGCACTCATCCCTCCACGCAACACTAGTTTTACACTTCACTCCGTGCATATCTTTATGGAGGCCGGACTATGGCTCCAGGGGGAATATGGCTCCTTTCATACCGGCTGATACACATAGTGCTAGTGTGCTATGAGGCGGGATTCAATAAACGGCAGATCATCCCGGGTTATACTTCTATATAGAAAGGAATATTATAAACATTAGAGAACCAGCTTTCCAATTCAGAATCGAATAGTTATTAGCCTAACGAAAACAACTAGTTGACTTGCCCTTCGCGACCGACCCTAAAACTGTAAATCTACAATCAAGGAAAAAAAGGTTGGCACACTTTGTCCCAATTAAGGAAAAAAGTGCCCCTCTCCCCGAGGCAATGTTGATCCGAGCCACATGTCATCAGAAGCTTTGGCAGCTCTCTCAACATTGATTGATGGGGGGTGGGGAAGGATGAGAGAGAGAGGGGAGACCTATGCGTGCTATTAAAGAGTGCTATGTCCCAAGTCGGTTCTCTATTGTGAGCACAGGGATAGTTGTATTAAATTGTATCAAGTGTGCCAACTATTATTTTCCTTGATTGTAGGGTCGCGGTTTTGTGTTTTTTTTTTTAAAACTAATTTGAGAAGTTGACAAATTGTTCACCCTTCTCACCCTGATCAATGCTGGATCCCACAATGTATCCAACATCAGCATAGGGCCTCGCAACATTGATCGTTGTGGAAGGGCGAGGGATATGAGGATAGGGATACTTCAGGCTACCATAAACAAGTTTCAATTTTCACGTGGTCCAATAAGCATGGCAATTATGGTCTTAGGAAGCACTGCGCAACAAGTCTGAAAGACTTATCCCATAGAATGACTTATCCCTTCGACTTGTCCGAAAGGCATGGCCGTTGACTTCCGAAAACTGATACCTTACCCACCAGTAAAGCAATCTAAGAATATCAAAACTTGTTCTATAGACTTGTCCGTTCGAGAAATCTACCCTACCCGATTGAGCCAGCTAAGTGGCACTTCTTGACGTATTGACCAAGGCCATGTGTTTTGAACTCGCCACCCTTCCCGTTGCATGTCCAGATGTTTACATTTCACACCGTCTGAGATTAGAATTAGCATATCGCAATACTTACTTGTTCTACCCTAGAAAGAAAAAGTATATATTTTCTGAACTGTAATCTAATCCCACAAGGAATCCAAATATGCTATTGCATAGGGCCTAATGACAACATGTTGTGATTAAGAATGTTCAAAGAATATCGATTTTTTTTCTTCTTCATATTTTGATTAAAGCTCAATATTTTGTTTATTCCTATCCCAATCATCATTTTACTGTGCATATTAGTTCCTCATGCAATTTACCCATCAGAACATAATGGTTGTCAAGGGTAACTTGCTGAAATATACTATATCGGGAAGTGAATGAGCACAAACGTTTACATTTCATATTTATTAGAGTTTACACATATACATGTATTGTTTGGCTATTCACCCTTATTTAAACGGCATTTTTTGAATTCCCCTATTTGAGAGCTTTCCAAAAATGTATAATTTTGCTATCAGCGGTTTTTTTTGTTATAGGCATTTATGTAAAACCGATGAATTAGGGCAAGTTCACTGGGTAGCGAATAGGGAAAAGCCAAAGACAATGCTATCGATTCGTGATTACAATTGTTACATAACAGTTGACACGTTTGTTGAAACAGAAACTTATAGAACATAAAACAATCTATAAAATGAGAACAAAATCATGTTTGTACCATACAGAGATGAGGAGTTATTGTAAATTGAACGTAGAGTTGAGAACATTTTCTATATTCCCCATAGACATTGTACACAGCGCCACCGCCACCGCCGACACCCCTGACTTTCGAAATATAATCAATCATATCTCATTTAAACAGTTATGGAAATACCTGATTTATTCACACAATGTAGCTAGATAAATAGGCTTTCAAATGACACCTAAACCATAGCTCTACCACATTTAGTTGTTGAGTTAATAGAGAGAGAAGGATGATTCGTCACCAAAAATGCAACGCCGCCACCCTTTTTGGGTGGTCAGTTCAAAACACATGGCCTCAATCGATTTTAGCCCTCTTGGCGACTCGAGTTTCGTAGTTGCCTCGTAAAACGATTAACTTGTCATGTGTCTGGTTATTAATGGAGTGCAGTTGACGATTTAAATTGGTGAGTTCACACGTACAATCACGTGCCGTGTATACAGATGATTCGTATTGACACCAAAAGAACACAAACATCTTTTGTTGTTTAACTCTAGATAACATCAGCCAACGGACGACGCATGAACGCAACAAAATTCGGAAAAAGTGTACTTTAGCTCCCAGATACTAGACTGTACTAGTATCGACCAATACTAGAACACCCAGTATCGTTCGATACTGGTACATTATTTTGTTCCAGTATCGCTCGATACTGGCACGTTTAAAATGGTTCAGTATTGCCCGATACTGGAACAAAATAATGTACCAGTATCGATCGATACTGGTACATTATTTTGTTCCAGTATCGGTCGATACTGGTAGATTGTGTACCAGTATCGCCCGATACTGGTACATGAAAAATGTTCCAGTATCGCCCAATACTGGAACATGAAAAATGTACCAGTATCGCCCAATACTAGAACATTAAAAAAGTGCCAATATAGGTGAAGTTGGCTTGTATGGTTATTTCTCTTTCTGGAAAAAAAAAAGGTGGCTCTGAAAAGAGCCATTTTGTGGTATTCAAAACAGCCTGTGATGTGTCAACCGACGGGAATCTTTGGGAGGTTCTTCTCTCGTGCGGTTTATTCTATACGTTGGCGAGTGTCTAGTGTTGATATGTGTCGGTGTTTCCGTTTCTTAATGACTGCAACTGGTTGTTCGTTTTAGATGGACCCGTCGAAGCTGTTGTCTGAGACACTTCATTAATATTATTTGTTTGGTTATTCGTGACAAGTACAAACATCTTACGCTTGACGTCACAATGACATTATAAATATGGCCTCAACATGCCGTTTTATATTTGTGTAGTGAAATATACATGTAGGCCAACATTGAAATGTGCGCAAAAAAACTCCATATCGGAATGTCACGACATAGCTAGGCCTACTTGTTTGTTTTTCAATGCAAACATGGGGTTTTCAACGCAAAAATCACAATATTTTAATCAATATCAAGGACGGCCTATAAAAGCTCTTTTCAGAGCCGCAACAACTTCAAGAGAAATATATTGAACGACCCAATTTAGTGTGTAGTACTCCAACATAAACAATGTTGTTCCCAAACCATAATGAATGAGATGGTTTTCCCTCGCAATATTTTAAAACACTACGACATTTTTTTTCTTCAAACAAATAATAGAAAAAATCCCGCAACTCATATATAACAACTGAACACGTATTTGAAAAAGGAAAAAATAACTATAATGCACTCAAAGTTAACGTCGTAAAAATGTCGCTAATTTTTAAAGCTGAAATAGTCGTCCCCTTTTCACAAATACGACAATACACGAGTTCTGGAACAAATAAAATCGTTCCATTATCGCTCGATACTGGAACATGTAAATCGTTCTAGTATCGAGCGATACTGGAACGATTTACATGTTCCAGTATCGAGCGATCGAATAATTATGTCTAAATAAAGTTAATTAGGACACAATATTTTCGAAAATAGCAAAAAATGCAATGTTTTTTTAATTTTTTTGAACTTTGACCTCTATTTATTCAGAGATGAGATAAGATATCATTGTCATTCTTGTTGTTCATGAATTCGCATGTGTTCTCGATTGTATCCAGAGGACATGGAAATTGATTTAACAGAACCCTTAGAAAAACATTTTTAAAAATATGTCATTTTTCAAAGTTTAGCAAAAAATGGATACAAATTACGCGTCAAATAATCCACTTGGTTACTTTGGTTTAACATGAAATTGTGAATGTCATTAGATCTTTAATTTTTCTTGTACTGTTATGGTAAATAACGGGTCGGATTAAGAGTCGACACATTCTAGGGATGTCGTACTTTTTTATGTTTCTAATGTTATAATTTATATGTTTTTTCAATCGTATTATACGCCGAAAATAGCAAAAAATGCAATGTTTTTTAATTTTTTGAACTTTGACCTTTATTTATTCAGAAATTGTCCTCTAGATTTTGTTCCGATTTCCGATTTCCACTGAAGGTCAGAATTATACATTTTTCTATTCAGTCAAAACGATTGTATATCATTTTGGACGATTCCTCTCATAAAACATATCACCATCCTGATTACAAAGAAAAACATATCAGTAGGAGAGGACTACACAAAGAAAACATATTTGCGATTATATATGTGTGACGAACATTTTATACCCTTTTAATTGATTTAAAATAAAGAATCATTAATATTGTTGAAGTACCAACGTTAGAATAACAGCCCGGAATAACAGACGAGAGAATAACTTCGCTTATTTCAAAATAATCTGAACACTTTCCACGCGGTAGACGTCTGCAGACGACCTACTAAACTTCACAAAATGAATAAAAAATGTCAACATTATTTAATGTCACGGTCACCATTATTCGGAATCGTTATGAGACATGTGAGAAGTGCATTAAAAGTTGTACACACTTTCCTAAAAAATGTGATTTTGGCGGTAAAAAAATCTCATTTTTTGGCACTTTTTGGTGGTCTATAACTCAAAAAATAAATAATATATTCAACAACAAAAAAAGGTTCCTGGAGAATGTTATCAGGATTATCATTATTATTCGGAATCGTTATCATAAAACTAGTATGACAAAGTTTAACAAAATATATTTTGAGTTATCTTTTCCAAACCTAAAATGGGTAAAAAAACGTGTTTTTTATAATTTTTTCCAGAATGGTCAATTTCATTATCATGGTTGGATTCATTGAACCCTTTTCTGCAAAACATTGTATACGTTTATAAAGATTAAATGAATATTGAAGAAGTTACGGCAGTTTTATAGAGGCTGTACCTAAGAGTCCACACCCCTCTTAACAGTGTAAAAATGTCACACCTCCTCAAAATACGGGGTTCCAATTCACGACCTTTTATATTGTATCAGTTGAAATTTCATAGGTATTTGTCCGTTAGGTATTGGAAAATAGTACCTTGTGCCACACGGACAAGTCTAAGGGATAAGTCTTTCAGACTTGTTGCGCAGTGCTTCTGTCAAGACTCTGTATGTCTCGCTTACCACATTCTCAACTACAAACTATACACTTCAGGACAACACCTGTTTTTAGTTCTTATGATTAACTTTTCTTCATTTTTATTCACTATCCATTTACAGTTACTTTAACGCCAGTTCATCGGCGGAGCGCGCCTTTTCATAAACCACCTTCTTCGCCCGCCTTGTGCTTCTCTGACCTTTTGACCTAGCCCATTATTTACCTTGACCAATGTTCTTATCGTCCAATCGGAAACCTTGTTCTATACCTGTGAAACCAACCGGCAACCCCGAACGTCATGTCATAACATGCCCCCCCCCCCTTCCGAAATAAAAAAAACCTTTAAAAAGGGAAATGCTTGTAACAAGTGTGAAACATATTAATAGAGTTTTATGTGAGCAATTCCCATATCATGCATCCAGAAAATATGTGCCCAGATTTGCTTTTTAGGATACGATATCACATTTGTAGCTACGTATGATATCAGTGTCACTAATCGATCAATCTGCAACCAATTTGACGACATAAATGACGTTCACATTGAAATCGCAAAAATTGTGGTTTTTCTTCAACCAATTCCGGAAAAAAATAGGCTAATTATCATATAATGTGCCCTGATTTGCATTTCAGGATATTATATCACATTTTGAGCTGCGTATGATATCTGTGTCACTAATCGGTCAATCCGCGACCAATTTGACGACATAAATGATGTTCACGTTGAAATCGCCGGGAAAAACAGGGTTTTTTCCTAGCAATTGCGGACAAAATAAACAAAATTTCATATGATGTGCCCTGATTTTCTTTTTAGGATACGATATCACATTTGTAGCTACGTATGATATCAGTGTCACTAATCGGTCAATCCACAACCAATTTGACGACATAAATGATGTTCACATTGAAATCGCAAAAATTGTGTTTTTTCTTCAACCAATTCCGGGAAAATAGGCTAAATATCATATTATGTGCCCTGATTTGCTTTTCAGGATATGATATCACATTTTGAGCTGTGTATGATATCTGTGTCACTAATCGGTCAATCCGCGACCAATTTGACGACATAAATGACGTTCACGTTGAAATCGCCAGGGAAAACAGGTTTTTTCCTAGCAATTGCGGACAAAATAAACAAAATTTCATATGATGTGCCTTGATTTGCTTTTTAGGATACGATATCACATTTTTAGCCACATATGATATCGGTGTCACTAATCGGTCAATCCGCAACCAATTTGACGACAATGACGTTCACATTGAAATCGCAAATCCAAATCGTGATTTTTTTTCTTTAACCAATTCCGGACAAAATAGACAAACTATCATATCATGTGCCCTGATTTGCTTTTTAGGATACGATATCACATTTTGAGTTACGTATGATATCGGTGTTATACTGATCGGTCAATCCGCAACCAACTTGACAACATAAAGGATGTTCGCGTTGAAATCGCAATGATTTTTTTTCTCCAACCAATTCCGGACAAAATAGGCTAAATATCATATAATGTGCCCTGATTTGCTTTTCAGGATATGATATCACATTTTGAGCTACGTATGATATCGGTGTCACTGATCGGTCAATCAGCAACCAATTTGACGACAAATAGCATTGCCGTTGACATCACACAAGGAAAAACTTTTTTTTTCTTCTACCAATTAGGGACTAAATAGACAAACTATCATATAATGTGCCCTGATTTGCTTTTTAGGATACGATATCACATTTTGAGTTACGTATGATATCGGTGTTACTGATCGGTCAATCCGCAACCAATTTGACGACAATGACGTTCACATTGAAATCGCAAAACCAAATCGTGTTTTTTTTCTTCTCCAACCAATTCCGGACAAAATAGGCTAAATATCATATAATGTGCCCTGAATTGCTTTTCAGGATATGATATCACATTTTGAGCTATGTATGATATCGGTGTCACTGATCGGTCAATCAGCAACCAATTTGACGACAAATAGCGTTGCCGTTGACATCACACAAGGAAACACTTTTTTCTTCTTCTACCAATTAGGGACTAAATAGACAAAACTATCATATGTGCCCTGATTTGCTTTTTAGGATACGATATCACATTTTGAGTTATGTATAATATCTGTGTCACTGATCGGTCAATCCGCAACCAATTTGATGTCATAAATGACATTCCCTATGAAATTGCAAGGAAAAACAGTTTTTTTACCGACCAATTACATTGTGGACAAACTAACCATATGCTAAAGTAACTTCATATAATGTGCCCTGATTTACTTTTAAAGGACGATATCACATTTTGAGCTACGTATCATATATCAGTATCACTGCACGGTCAATCCGCAACCAATTTGAGAACATAAATGACATTCGTGTAGAAATCTCAAGGAAAAATGTGGTTTTTTTTCAACCAATTCCGAAAAAATAGGCAAATATCATATAATGTGCCTTTATTAAACCGGGCTTTATTTGCTTTTTATGATACGATTTTGAGCTACGTATAATCAGTAACAGATTTGTGATCAAAAGACATTTGTTGTACTAGATGCCCTAGCACCATAAACATGATTTTGGGTGGTTACATCTCGGAGTAGAAATATCAAAGTCAGAAGTTGTAAGCTTAAAATGGTAAGTAAGCTTACTACAAATTCATGCATTGGTTAAACCAGAGAGATGATTACACCTCCCTGGTTAAACTATAACTAGCCAAAAATCACTCAAAAATAATAATACAGACAAAAATCAGATGCAGACCTGTTCTAGAGTTAACTCCGGACCGGATATGAGCCCATAAAAGTTGTGGTCCTGATTGATCAATTTGGAAAACTATTTCTAAAAACATTTATTACATAATAATTTTCCAAACAAAGAGTAAAGACGAAAATCAACGTATTTTTCATATATGGCGAAAAGCCCAAGCACACAATTACAAAATAAACCTTCCGTCTACAAAACTCAAAAATGCACGACGGCCGAGCTGTTACGTGGACCATGGACTTATCAGTCTGATAAGTCCATGCGTGGACGTGTTATAAAAATGTACACGGCCCCTTTCCATACTGAAGACAACTACGAACTATCACTCACTCAACTGCTCAAATTCACTATACGATGACACATTCACTGGCGATGATATCAATCTCTCGTCCAATCAAAGCCATCGACACGGATGGCACACTTCTCGTCCTTTCAATATGAGCTTATGAAAGTATCGTTTGGCTTATTATACCAATTAGGTTTCTGTGCAAAGTGACACTCGGAACGGAGCCATAAATAACGCGTACCAAATCCAAGCCTATATACTTGTTCGCCTTGGCGAACAAGCAAAAAACTGCAGTGCAGTTTAGGCAATTTGGGTAACATGATCACCGGGGTAGCCTGCAGCCTCACTAAAGACCTTCCCAGTATAAACAGAGAAACATCAACAATTTAATTTATAACACTACCAAAGCACTGAACTATGTATTTCAACAACCTAAAACTTATATTGTCAGTGGCTAATGCCTTATTAACACATTGTTCACCTGAACTGTTCTCATGGCATGCTACATACAGTCCTAGCCCTGCCAGGGTGTCTATACACACATGCCCTTGCCGAACACAGTAGAGGACATTGATTTTTGAACTGCAGTCATAGAAACACAGTTTATAAACTGTGGTATAAATTGAAGGAATATCTGCAGCACAGCAACCATGCAAACACCAGTAGTTTGACTTGGCAGTCTGTATAACATGTCCTCAACGTCCATACACTTTGTGCAAATTGTCCGAAGGTGGTGAACACCATCAACTGCAATGCAGAAATATCAAGTGACTTTGATGTTTTGAGTCCTTTGCTCTGTCTGATCAACATCATCAGACCATCAAATTACCTGCGTAATGTGTACCACACTATGTTGTACTACTAGCATCCATGTCACCACATAGACAGTGGCATGCAGAATCATAATCACTAACCACTACACGCTTCCAAACTGTCCTCCATGGTTATAACTGGGCTATGTTTGTTGCTTCCGCAGCATGGAGATCATAAACGTCCCATGACTAAAAGTTGTATACATATATCGTACTTGGGGCTCAGACATGTACAGAGCTACATTATGCAGTTCAATGTGTAGTCGAGATGACCGTCATCCAGTACTGTGTGTATTTATACATAGAGGATACAACCTCATATCAATACATGCATTATTAGTCATTGTTGCTGATGGGACCAAACTGGATTCGTGCTTCCTCGAAGACCGTAGACACACTGTATACGTGCTTCCTTGAAGACCGTAGACCTAACAGCTGACAGGGAATATGACAGTTATATTGGTTTCAGCGTGCTGACAACCTACGGAAAACACAATGTGATCCTCGTTGTAGCATTTGCGTATTATCAATGTTTGTGCGGGTGTGACATGCCAGTTAGGGTGAGTTGTGCTCTGGTACCCTATTTTTTTCTTTTTTCACAGCAGATCAGACATAATTATAAACTATACATGTGCATCATATTTCAACTGAAACCATTAACTACACGAACAAAACACCCTCATCATGTGGAGAAACTATAAGTATGAACCCTAAAGCCTAACAAATTTAAACAACATTATAATGCGACCACATATTATTATAGTTCATACAACTATAGTGAAACAAAATTTCTGTATTTGCAGATAAGTCAGTGGTGTAAATGGAACGCCACAAGTTTCCAAACTATGCTCTAGACAGGCCATCAGCATTAGTGTTACTGATGCCCTTCTTGTATACCATGTTAGAGTGATATGGTTGCAATGAGAGAAACCACCGTGTTAGCCTACTATTAGTGGAATGATTATTCTCTAACCAGACCAGACTTTTATGGTCAGAAAAAACAGTAAATCTGTGATCGATCAAATAGTACTCAAGCTTTCCAATTGCCCAAACAAAAGCGAGACATTCTTTCTCAGAAACGGTGTAGTTCTGTTCACGATCGAGCAGTTTCCGGCTAATGTACACAATGGGTTTCTCATTACACTGTGAATCAAGTTGACTAAGTACTGCCCCAAGGCCGAATTGGGAGGCATCAGCCAGTAACAAAAATGGTCTGGTGAAGTCTGGGGAACTCAAAATGGGGTCGCTGGTCAAACACTGTTTGAGGTCCTGAAACGCGCCCTCACAATCTTGGTTCCAAAGTACCGTGTTAGACATGTGTTTCTTTGTGAGGGTAGTCAATGGGCAAGCTATGTCCGCATACCTGGGAATAAATCTGCGGTAGTAACCAGTTATACCAAGGAATGATCGGACCTGTGTTTTGGTCATGGGCCTGGGAAATTTTTCAACAGCCTGGATTTTGTCACACTTAGGTTTTACTACCCCCTTACCAATGACATGCCCTAGGTATGTCACCTCGTTTCTGCCAAAACAACACTTTTTTGGTTTGACAGTGAGCCCGGCATTACTAATACGGGTAAGGATGACATCTACATGTTTGACATGTTCCTCCCATGAATTTGAGAATACACAGATGTCATCTATGTACGCTTGAGAAAATTCCTCACACCCACCTATCACTTGATGCACTAATCTCATGAACGTGCTAGATGAGTTTTGCAGGCCAAAAGGCAAAACTGTGTATTGGAATTGACCAAAACATGTCACAAATGATGTGTGGGGTCGTGATATAGGGTCTAAAGGTACCTGGTAAAAACCCTTAGTGAGGTCTAATGTTGATATGAATGGGGATCTAGCCACTTGGTCTAAGATATCATCTATTCGGGGCATCTCATAGGGGTCAAAGATGCATATCTTGTTCAAAGCCCTCATGTCTGAACAAATTCTGATGTCTTCGTTACCTGGTTTTCGCACAACCGTAATGGGAGATGCATATGGGCTGTTTGCCCGTTCTATTATACCTAGTTCTAACATGGCATCAAGTTCTTTTTTTATTTTGTCCCGCAATGCTTGCGGTGTCCTATAAATTTTCTGCCGGACAGGTTTGTCAGTCGTTGTTTCTATTTTGTGTGACACAAGATGGGTGCGCCCAGGAACATCTGAAAATATGGACCGGTGCTTGCTCAACAAAGAACGCAAATCCTGATGCTGCTCGTGTGGCAAGTTATCCGGAATGGAAATGTCATGCCAAGTTTGTGTTTGTTTGCTATTTGGCAACATACTATCCATATTTTGAACTGTGACAGGCTCAAGATCTGGTTCCAAATATTCATACCCTACATGTAGGTCACTTTGTGGGCTGCGGTGTGCCAATGTATTTTCATACTGTGATGATAGTTGATCTATGTCACTGATAATACACAAACATTGCAACATTTCGGTGTCTTGTTTTCTGTTGTACCATTCTTTCAGCATGTTGATATGATACACCCTATGTTTTATTTTCTTGTCGTGCATGTTAATAACATAGTTCACTTTGTTCATTTTCTTTATGATGGAGTAAGGCCCCTGCCATTTGCTGTCTAGTTTGGCAGAAGATTCAGGTAGGAATACCAAAACTTGATCGCCTGGCTCAAACTTGCGATCCACTGACTGTAAATCATAGTGTGCTTTCATTTTCTTTTGGTTTTCTGTGAGGTTGTTACCTGCTTGTTGCATCAAGCTGTCAATGCGTTTACGCATGTGTATCATATGTGTCACCACATCCGGTGGTTCATGGTCTATGTCTACCCAGCTACTTTTGATTACACTGAGAGGGCCTCTAACCTGCCTCCCATATAGGAGTTCAAAGGGTGCAAACCCTGTAGCCTGACTGGGGACTTCCCTGTATGCAAACAGGAAGTGGGGTATGAACTCGTCCCATGTTTTTCTCTCTTCACTTGACAGGGATCTCATCATGTTTTTGAGAGTCCCATGGAATCTTTCCGTGACTCCATTGGTTTGTTGGTGATAGGCTGTGGCTTTCAACTGAGTGATCTGCAGCTTTTTACAAATTGTTTGCATAACGTGTGATACAAATTGGCTGCCCATGTCATGGACTATTTCCTCTGGTAGGCCTACACGTGCAAAAACTGTCAGGAGGGCATTTGCTACAGTGTCAGTTCTTATGTTCAAGAGGGGTGTGGCCTCTGGGTAACGTGTAGCATAATCACATACCGTTAGTAAGTATTTGTTACCTTTACGAGTTCTATCCATGGGTCCCACAATGTCAATTCCTACCCGCTTGAAAGGGATATCTATGATTGGCATCGGTATAAGTGGGGCTTTAAGAGTGAATTTTTTCTAGATTGACAAACTTTTGGACACACATTTTTTAGATTTTGCCTAAAGTTTGGGAGGTGAAAGACATTGAGTAGTTATGTAAAAATATGGTATTAAAAAATTCAGCAACCCTCTGTTGCCATGGTAACGAGCCTATCTTGTTTTAGGTCATTTTAGGGGAAAATTCTCCTAATTATACTGATTTCAGCAACAAAAAAAGTCAAAGTTTGGCAGAACCCTACACCAAGGTGGTACATTTTTTGCCCAAACTGACTTCATGAATGAGTTACCCTATCTCTGGTCTAACAACCGACCGATTAAAATAAGTCAGTGTTGCCATATTGATACCCTGTTGCCATGTTCAAATATCACATTTTGAGGAAGTTGAAAAAGTCAGATATTACTAACCGACTTCGGGTAGCTACAGTTCCCCTCGAGGTGATTTGTTTTTCTTTGTACTTTGTTTTTATAACAAAGACCTAATACCCTTTGAGTTAATTCAAGAAAAAAAATGGGGAAACCCGGCACTTGCGTATCACGTGACCTGATGTCACATGATCCAATTTACGGGAAATTGCATAGCCGGGTATATATGGGGGGTTACCGTTCACCCCCAGGAGTCCACCAAACAACTTTTTTTTACTTCCTTTCACTGTCCTTAAACATATTCAGTATGTTACCAAAATGATTTGAGTATGCTAAGGGGTTATTCAAGATGGCGTCGAAAATGGCCGCCATAAGGTCAAATTTTCCTGAAATGACATTATATCAATCAAAATCGGGATCAAAATATATTGTGAAAGTATAGTTTTAATAGTGGGACGTATGTATTCGACCACTGGACACTCATATCGATTACATTTGCTTTGTTAACATACCTAAATCCAAGATGGCCGCCAAAATGGCTGCCAAAAATGCTAAAATTACAAACATTTTGCATTTATCAGCCCAGCATGTATGATCACAGTATAGTTTTAACAATGAGATGTATGTGTTAGACCCTAGGAGCTCATATGCTGCATTTTGTTTACAAATCTTAAATTCAAAATGGCCGCCAGAATGATGGCCAAAATTGGTAAAATGACATAATATTAATAAAATGAATGACGAAAATATAGTTTTTAACAATGGGATGTATTAATTTTATTATATCACTATTAACTCATATCCAGTTTTTTTGCTGTGTTAACATGCTTAAAATCCAAAATGGCTGGCAATATGAGTCCCAGAATGGCTGCTAAAATTGTTAAATTCCATAAGATAAGGATAATAACGACCAGAATGTATGACGACAATATAGTTTTAACAATGTATATGTATATGTATGTATTATGCCCGGGGGACCCGGAGATAGCGGGGATTAGGACCGGGACGTACAAATTGCCCATGTGACGTCCCGGCCCCCCTTGGCCGGGACAAAGTGTATGGTCCCGGCCACCCATTTCTCAGGACAAAGTCTACAGTCCCAAGGTCGCTTATTTCTTTCTGCAACCATAACGGAATGCATTTCTATGTGTTCCCTATGTGTTATTAGGCTTATTTCGTCAAGCGCATCGCATCTCTAGCTTAATTATAGCAAGCGCCCGGGGTGTACATTTTGTGTACCTCAGCGTATGTCCCCGCTACACGCCCCGGCTAGCGGGGGCACAGTTTGTACGTCCGCGTACACTCCCCCGCATAGCCGGGCATCATTTTTGTACACTCGTGTACGGTCCCCGCATGGTCCCCGCCATGCCCCGGGTCCCCCGGGGGCCGGGCTTGCAATTGATAAGTGCATTAGACCATAAGTAACTCATATCCAGTATTTATGCTTTGATAACATACTTAAAATCCAAAATGGTTTCCAAAATGAGTGTGTATTTTGCATCACATTCATCAAATAGTATGTTCTAAACTGCTAAGCTATTGCATTTAGATAAGACCCACCTCTGTGACAATTTTTATTCTGTTTCAGTTTCCAAAATGGCTGCCAGATGGTTAAGTTGATGTTAAATGACCTAAATAAATTGTGTTGTATTGTAAATGACCATACTATGTAATACCAATACCCTAAATATAATGATAATATATGATAAAGCCTAGGGGCTGTATCTAGTTATTTTAAAACATCTAAGATGTCGGCCAAAGGTTAAAATACCTGAGAAGCAGTATTAATTTATTGTTAGTGTCATTATAGAACATATAATTTGGTGAATGTGATACAAAATACACACTTGTAGACTATTTTTACATTTACAACGACCATTTTGGTGGCAATTTTGGATTTGAAGTACTACAAAGCAAAAAAAATGGATAGTAGTCACTAGTGATCTAATACATACATCCCGTTGTTAAAACTATTTTTCATCGTACATTCTGGTTGATAGTATCCTATCTTATGGCATTTGACAATTTTTGCAGCCATTTTGGGACCCATTTTGGCAGTCATTTTGGGACCCATTTTGGCAGCCATTATGTATTTTAAGTATGTTAACAAAGCATAAATACTGGATTTGAGTTACTTGTGAAATAATACATACATCTCATTGTTAAAACCATATTTTCATCATACATCTTGGTTAATATTATGTCAATTTGGAGAATTTGGACCAATTTTGGCAAGCATTCTGGCGACCATTTCGGATTTAAAGTATGTTATTACAAAGCAAAAATACTGGATAGTAGTTACTAGTGGTCTAATACATACATCCAGTTGTTAAAACTATATTTTCATCGTACATTCTGGTTGATAGTATCCTATCATTTGGAATTTGACAATTTTTGCAGCCATTTTGGGACCCATTTTGGCAGCCATTTTGGATTTCAGTATGTTAACAAAGCAAAAATACTCGATATGAGTTACTTGTGGTCTAATACGATACATACATCCCATTGTTAAAACTATATTTTCATCATACATTCTGGTTGTTATTATCCTTATAATATATGGAATTTGACAATTTTAGTAGCCATTTTGGGACTCATTTTGGCAGCCATTTTGGATTTCAAGTATGTTAACAAAGCAAAAATACTAAATATGAGTTACTAGTGATATAATAAATACATCCCATTGTTAAAAACTATATTTTCATCATTCATTTTGATAGTATTTTGTCATTTTATGGACCTTAGATAAATTTTGGCCATCATTCTGGCGGCCATTTTGGATTTAAGATTTGTAAACAAAACAAAAATGCCGCATGTGAGCTTCTAGGGGTCTAACACATACATCCCATTGTTAAAACTATACTCTGATCATACATGTTGGGCTGATATATGCCAAATGTATGGATTTTTAGCATTTTGGGCAGCCATTTTGGTGGCCATCTTGGATTTAGGTATGTTAACAAAGTAAAAGTACTCGATATGAGTTCCTAGTGGTCTAATACTTACGTCCCACTATTAAAACTATACTTTAACCATACATTTTGATCCCGATTATGATTGATATAATGTCATTTTAGGAAATTTGACCTTTTGGCGGCCATTTTTGACGCCATCTTGAATAACCCCTTAGCATACTAAAATCATGTTGTTAACATAGTGAATATGTTTTAGGACAATGAAGGAAGTAAAAAAAAAAGTTGTTTGGGGGAGTCCTGGGGTGCACGGTAACCCCCACATATACCCGGCTATGCAATTTCCCGTAAATTGGTTCATGTGACTTCAGGTCACGTGATTCGTAAGTGTCGGGTTTCCCCATTTTCTTTCTGGAATTAACTCAAAGGGTATTAGGTACTTGTTATAAAAACAAAGCACAAAGAAAAACCAATCGCCTCGAGGGGAACTGTAGCTACCCGAAGTCGGTTAGTAATATCTGACTTTTTCAACTTCCTCAAAATGTGATATTTGAACATGGCAACAGGGTATCAATATGGCAACACTGACTTATTTTAATCGGTTGGTTGTTAGACCAGAGATAGGGCAACTCATTTATGAAGTCAGTTTGGGCAAAAAATGTACCACCTTGGTGTATGGTTCTGCCAAACTTTGACTTTTTTTGTTGCTGAAATCAGTATAATTAGGAGAATTTCCCCCCTAAAATGACCTAAAACAAGATAGGCTCGTTACCATAGCAACAGAGGGTTGCTGAATTTTTTAATACCATATTTTTACATAACTACTAAATGTCTTTCACCTCCCAAACTTTAGGCAAAATCTAAAAAATGTGTGTCCAAAAGTTTGTCAATCTAGAAAAATTCACTCTTAAGTTTTACGTGACCTTTATCCATGAATTGGCAGGTTGGGCAGCTGCGGCAATATTTAGCAACGTCTTGAAAAACGCCTAGCCAATAGAAATG
>CM069449.1:29834708-29931194 GCA_035610835.1 Ophiura sarsii
CATTCGACGATATATCACGAAACATCTACAAATGTGGCGATTATAAAAAAATATCTGAACTTTTTTGAGGGGTTTAGGTAAATGAATATTTCAATATTAACTCCGTGTAAATATAAACATGATAAATGGAATATGTCAGGAGAGATCTGACAAATGACGAAAGAAATCCCATTTACAAAGTTATTGACTACATTACAGCACCTTTCCCCTAAATTTAGGTGGAATTCAGACTTTTTGCATTTATTGAAATGTTTCATAACACTTTTTAGAGATAGGCCTATAGGTCTACGCTCTTATTTTAAGTCATTATTAAATCGGTATAATATAAGGAGACATAGTCTCCTGGAGCAATAGTCCGCCCTCTACAGTAATGTATGTCTATGAAGGCCGGACTATGGCTCCAGGGGCAGCGTTCGCGTTAAGTGGTGGTCCGGTTGCCCGAGACCACCAAAATTAGCACCGGGCAACCAACATTTACTTTTGCAGTTGCCCGGCGGGCAACCAAAAATCTTACTAGAAATTAACACATGAATTTAAATATTTTACAGATCTGTGAATGAAACAAAATCAGCTAAATAATAATTATATAATCCAAGTTTCATACGGAAAATATTAATCTATCATTGTACTTCCATGATCTCATTTGGGCCTTATTAGTACATGACTGTATCCTATTTATACCGTACGCGTGGTAGCCGTAGTCTGTATACTATTACATGTAGCAGTAATACCAGACCGGTGCCACTCCCGTTGCCGAAATTGAAGCCTCTAGCGTGACAGCGCCCACGTTCCAAGAGTTACATCACGCGTCAGTGGCGTACCCAGCTTTTTGAAACAGGGGGGACCCGGCCATAGTTGTACCGACGAAGGCATGATTTACCGACAATTTTTTTACAGACTCCCCCAAAAAATCGTAAAACATGCCTAATTTTTTTCCCGTCAGAAGCTGAAATCTTGATAAGTGGGGGGTAGTGATAGGTTGTCCACAAAACCGGCCAAACAAATACGCAAATCTACCGACGGAGACTGGAATTTACCGACGGGCTTATTCCAAGGGGGGGGGGGGGGGGGGGGGGGGGGCTGGCCCCCTGGCCCCCTCTGGGTACGCCACTGTCACGTGTCTAAAGTATGCTTATAAGTTACAAGCAAGAGTTACATCACGCATCTAAAGTGTGCTAATGAGTGTTCGCCGTCATCTCACGAGTTACATCGCGCGTACTCACCCCCACATGCCCATATATGGGGAGGCTTCAATTTTGCTATTCGAATTTCCTCTCCCATTATATAAGCTCCCTAGTAATACGAGATGATGATGGTGTGAGTGACTGTGATGGGATTACTAGTTATTACCGATAGTAACATAATATTCATGTTTCAAATAAATGTCATAATTGTGTACAGTATCACAATTGTAACTTCTAGCGCGGCGCATAATCGCATTGGGTGTAGATTAAAGTTAAACAAAATAAACGCATAAAATACGGGCAACCACAATTTCTGCCGGGCAACCATATTATTTTGTTTCCTTAATTCGGACACTGTCCAGGGGGACTATGGCAATAGTCCGCCCTTTACTGTATTGTAAAGTATAGGTTGGTAGGCCTATAGGGCACTCATCCCTCCACGCAACACTAGTTTTACACTTCACTCCGTGCATATCTTTATGGAGGCCGGACTATGGCTCCAGGGGGAATATGGCTCCTTTCATACCGGCTGATACACATAGTGCTAGTGTGCTAAGAGGCGCGGCGGGATTCAATACACGGCAGATCATCCCGGGTTATACGTCTATATAGAAAGGAATATTATAAACATTAGAGAACCAGCTTTCCAATTCAGAATCGAATAGTTATTAGCCTAACGAAAACAACTAGTTGACTTGCCCTTCGCGACCGACCCTAAAAACTGTAAATCTACAATCAAGGAAAAAAAGGTTGGCACACTTTGTCCCAATTAAGGAAAAAAGTGCCCCTCTCCCCGAGGCAATGTTGATCCGAGCCACATGTCATCAGAAGCTTTGGCAGCTCTCTCAACATTGATTGATGGGGGGTGGGGAAGGATGAGAGAGAGAGAGGGGAGACCTCTGCGTGCTATTAAAGAGTGCTATGTCCCAAGTCGGTTCTCTATTGTGAGCACAGGGATAGTTGTATTAAATTGTATCAAGTGTGCCAACTATTATTTTCCTTGATTGTAGGGTCGCGGTTTTGTGTGTGTTTTTTTAAAAACTAATTTGAGAAGTTGACAAATTGTTCACCCTTCTCACCCTGATCAATGCTGAATCCCACAATGTATCCAACATCAGCATAGGGCCTCGCAACATTGATCGTTGTGGAAGGGCGAGGGATATGAGGATAGGGATACTTCAGGCTACCATAAACAAGTTTCAATTTTCACGTGGTCCAATAAGCATGGCAATTATGGTCTTAGGAAGCACTGCGCAACAAGTCTGAAAGACTTATCCCATAGAATGACTTATCCCTTCGACTTGTCCGAAAGGCATGGCCGTTGACTTCCGAAAACTGATACCTTACCCACCAGTAAAGCAATCTAAGAATATCAAAACTTGTTCTATAGACTTGTCCGTTCGAGAAATCTACCCTACCCGATTGAGCCAGCTAAGTGACACTTGACGTATTGACCAAGGCCATGTGTTTTGAACTCGCCACCCTTCCCGTTGCATGTCCAGATTTTTACATTTCACACCGTCTGAGATTAGAATTAGCATATCGCAATAATTACTTGTTCTACCCCAGAAAAAGTATATATTTTCTGAACTGTAATCTAATCCCACAAGGAATCCAAATATGCTATTGCATAGGGCCTAATGACAACATGTTGTGATTAAGAATGTTCAAAGAATATCGATTTTTTTCTTTCTTCATATTTTGATTAAAGCTCAATATTTTGTTTATTCCTATCCCAATCATCATTTTACTGTGCATATTAGTTCCTCATGCAATTTACCCATCAGAACATAATGGTTGTCAAGGGTAACTTGTTGAAATATACTATATCGGGAAGTGAATGAGCACAAACGTTTACATTTCATATTTATTAGAGTTTACACATATACATGTATTGTTTGGCTATTCATCCTTATTTAAACGGCATTTTTGAATTCCCCTATTTGAGAGCTTTCCAAAAATGTATAATTTTGCTATCAGCGGTTTTATAGTTTTTTTTGTTATAGGCATTTATGTAACACCGATGAATTAGGGCAAGTTCACTGGGTAGCGAATAGGGAAAAAGCCAAAGACAATGCTATCGATTCGTGATTACAATTGTTACGTAATAGTTGACACGTTTGTTGAAACAGAAACTTATAGAATATAAAACAATATATAAAATGAGAGCAAAATCATGTTTGTACCATACAGAGATGAGGAGTTATTGTAAATTGAACGTAGAGTTGGAAACATTTTCTATATTCCCCATAGACATTGTACACAGCGCCACCGCCACCGCCGCCACCTCTGACTTTCGAAATATAATCAATCATATCTCATTTACACAGTTATGGAAATACCTGATTTATTCACACAATGTAACTAGATAAATAGGCTTTCAAATGACACATAAACCCCATTTAGTTGTTGAGTTAATAGAGAGAGATGGATGATTCGTCACCAAAAATGCAACGCCGCCACCCTTTTTGGGTGGTCAGTTCAAAACACATGGCCTCAATCGATTTTAGCCCTCTTGGCGACTCGAGTTTCGTAGTTGCCTCGTAAAACAATTAACTTGTCATGTGTCTGGTTATTAATGGAGTGCAGTTGACCATTTAAATTGGTGAGTTCACACGTACAATCACGTGCCGTGTATACAGATGATTCGTATTGACACCAAAAGAACACAAACATCTTTTGTTGTTTAACTCTAGATAACATCAGCCAACGGACGACGCATGAACGCAACAAAATTCGGGAAAAGTGTACTTTAGCTCCCAGATACTAGACTGTACTAGTATCGACCAATACTAGAACACCCAGTATCGTTCGATACTGGTACATTATTTTTTTCCAGTATCGCTCGATACTGGCACGTTTAAAATGGTTCAGTATTGCCCGATACTGGAACAAAATAATGTACCAGTATCGATCGATACTGGTACATTATTTTGTTCCAGTATCGGTCGATACTGGTACATGAAAAATGTTCCAGTATCGCCCAATACATGAACATTAAAAAAGTGCCAGTATAGCCCCAATACTGGAACATGAAAAATGTGCCAGTATTACCCAATACAATATAGGTGAAGTTGGCTTGTATGGTTATTTCTCTTTCTGGAAAAAAAGGTGGCTCTGAAAAGAGCCATTTTTTGGTATTCAAAACAGCCTGTGATGTGTCAACCGACGGGAATCTTTGGGAGGTTCGTCTCTTCTCTCGTGCGGTTTTATTATATACGTTGGCGAGTGTCTAGTGTTGATATGTGTCGGTGTTTCCGTTTCTTAATGAGTGCAACTGGTTGTTCGTTTTAGATGGACCCGTCGAAGCTGTTGTCTGAGACACTTCATTATTATTATTTGTTTGGTTATTCGTGACAAGTACAAACATCTTACGCTTGCTGTCACAATGACATTATAAACATGGCCTCAACATGCCGTTTTATATTTGTGTAGTGAAATATACATGTAGGCCAACATTGAAATGTTTGCAAAAAACTCCATATCGGAATGTCACGACATAGCTACTTGTTTGTTTTTCAATGCAAACATGGGGTTTTCAACGCAAAAAAAATCACAATATTTTAATCAATATCAAGGACTCTAAAAGCTCTTTTCAGAGCCGCAACAACTTCAAGAGAAATATATTGAACGACCCCATTTAGTGTGTAGTACTCCAACATAAACAATGTTGTTCCCAAACCATAATGAATGAGATGAGATGGTTTTCCCTCGCAATATTTTAAAACACTACGACATTTTTTTTCTTCAAACAAATAATAGAAAATATCCCGCAATTCATATATAACAACTGAGCACGTATTTGAAAAAGGAAAAAAATAACTATAATGCACTCAAAGCTAACGTCGTAAAAATGTCGCTAATTTTTAAAGCTGAAACAGTCGTCCCCTTTTCACAAATACGACAATACACTAGTTCTGGAACAAATAAAATCGTTCCATTATCGCTCGATACTGGAACATGTAAATCGTTCTTGTATCGAGCGATACTGGAACGATTTACATGTTCCAGTATCGAGCGATCGAATAATTATGTCTAAATAAAGTTAATTAGGACACAATATTTTCGAAAATAGCAAAAAATGCAATGTTTTTTTTAAATTTTTTGAACTTTGACCTCTATTTATTCAGAGATGAGATAAGATATCATTGTCATTCTTGTTGTTCATGAATTCGCATGTGTTCTCGATTGTATCCAGAGGACATGGACATTGATTTAACAGAACCCTTAGAAAAACATTTTTAAAAATATGTCATTTTTCAAAGTTTAGCAAAAAATGGATACAAATTACGCGTCAAATAATCCACTTGGTTACTTTGGTTTAACATGAAATTGTGAATGTCATTAGATCTTTAATTTTTCTTGTACTGTTATGGTAAATAACAGGTCGGATTAAGAGTCGACATACTCTAGGGATGTCGTTCATTACTTTTTTATGTTTCTAATGTTATAATTTATATGTTTTTTCAATCGTATTATACGCCGAAAATAGCAAAAAAAGCAATGTTTTTTAATTTTTTGAACTTTGACCTTTATTTATTCAGAAATTGTCCTCTAGATTTTGTTCCGATTTCCGATTTCCACTGAAGGTCAGAATTATACATTTTTTTATTCGGTCAAAATGATTGTATATCATTTTGGACGATTCCTCTCATAAAACATATCATCATCCTGATTACAAAGAAAAACATATCAGTAGGAGAGGACTACACAAAGAAAACATAATTGCGATTATATATGTGTGACGAACATTTTATACCCTCACTGAAAGCCAAACTGGAGTCAGAGTTACTCTATAAAGGGAGTCCAGCCTACATGTGACTCTATGTCAATATTGACTCTGTTTGGAGAGTCACATGACTCCCTTGGAGAGTCAACATTTACTGACTCCTTTGGAGAGTCATGATGCATTACTCTTCAAGGGAGTCTTGTGACTCTTCAAATGGAGTCAATATTGACATAGAGTCACATGTAGGCTGGACTCCCTTTCGAGAGTAATAATGACTCCAACTGGCTAAATAGAGTCACCGTGACTCCAGGTAGGAAAAAAGGCAAATAAGACACTGAGAACTGGAGGGGGGGGGGGGGGGGGCTTTAATGTAATTGGTTCTTTGATGTTTATGTTCTTGCTCAATGTATTTGCATTTACTTAGTGAGCAATCACTCCCCTTCCTTAACCAGTGAGAAATATGCAAATATATCAATATACATTCAACGGTGTTAAATTAAGGCATCGACTTAATTGAAATAACTTAATAGGTTTAAATAAATAAAATGTGCAAATTAGCTCATTAGCATAATTGAAATGGTATACACGAGCATCGGTGCTAATTTTTGTACCATTGCAATTATGCTAATGAGAGATTTGTGCATTTTACTAGGCAAATATAAGACCAAGTAAAATATGCAAATTAGCTCCAGAGAGTCAGGATGACTCCTTTGGAGAGTCATGGGCGATGACTCTTTCCGACGGCTCGGATGACTCCTTTGGAGAGTCAGGATGACTCCTTTGGAGAATCAGGATGACTCCTTTGAAGAGTCAGGATGACTCCTTTGGAGAGTCAGGATGACTCCTTTGGAGAGTCATGGCCGATGACTCTTTCCGACGGCTAGGATGACTCCTTTGTGGAGTCAGGACGACTCCTTTGGAGAGTCAAGATGACTCCTTTGAAGAGTCAGGATGACTCCTTTGGAGAGTCATGGCCGATTTACTCTATTTCAAGAGTCACTTGACTCCAGTTTGGCTTTCAGTGCTTTTAATTGATTTAAAATAAAGAATCATTAATATTGTTGAAGTACCAACGTTAGAATAACAGCCCAGAATAACAGACGAGAGAATAACTTCGCTTATTTCAAAATAATCTGAACACTTTCCACGCGGTAGTCGTCTGCAGACGACCTACTAAACTTCACAAAATGTTTAAAAAATGTCAACATTATTTAATGTCACGGTCACCATTATTCGGAATCGTTATGAGACATGTGAGAAGTGCATTAAAAGTTGTACACACTTGCAATAAATAATATATTTAACAACAAAAAAAGGCTCCTGGGGAATGTTATCAGGATTATCATAAAACTAGTATGACAAAGTTTAACAAAATATATTTTGAGTTATCTTTTCCAAACCTAAAATGGGTCAAAAAACGTGTTTTTTATAATTTTCTCCAGAATGGTCAATTTCATTATCATGGTTGGGTTCATTGAACCCTTTTCTGCAAAACACTGTATACGTTTATTAAGATTAAATGAATATTGAAGAAGTTACGGCAGTTTTACAGAGGCTGTACCTAAGAGTCCACACCCCTCTTAACAGTGTAAAAATGTCACACCTCCTCAAAATACGGGGTTCCAATTCGTGGCACACGACCTTTTATATTGTATCAGTTGAAATTTCATAGGTATTTGTCCGTTAGGTATTGGAAAATAGTACCTTGGGCCACACGGACAAGTCTAAGGGATAAGTCTTTCAGACTTGTTGCGCAGTGCTTCCTTATGTTGACCTGGTTTTATGAACGAAACAGAGAAAAATTCAAGGATGTGAACTGTACACCAGCATAGGACTATTATGAGGGGAATACAAGTATGGACAGAAATCGAGCTAGGGCATAACTAGACCATTTAATTCTAGTATACATATTTTTACAGGCAAAAATAAAAATTCGGAAAGCGCTACACTGATTGTAAGACCCGATTTAAGACCCATTTCAGTGATGTTAAGTGGAAGCAGGAGCGATTATCATCGCAAAGATTACGTCAACTATATCGAATGTACTTCCAAAGTTCATCAATACTCTTCGATGCCTGACAGCCTGTATAAATAACGTAGTGCAGTCAGCGCCTAACATGGTCGCTTCCTTTTAGTCACGTGTCCAGTAAATTTACACGAGAACATTTTCCCGCATACCTGACTGACTGCCTGTTCTAAATATTTGTTAACACTTCTTAAAGTTAAAAATGGCTAGTATTTTCAGATAATATTAAAGGGATACTATGTGATCTTTTCCAGGGGCGCCTCTATTCATGATTTTTTTTTAATATTAGAAAGTAGATTTTCTTGCAGATTTTCATTCCTGATCATAAATCAAAACTATATTCTGAGTAACAGAGCGATATGATTCCTTGTAACTTCAAAATCATGGTTTTAGAGTAAATTTAGAGTGACACATAAACTGTCCTGCTAGCAGGACAGTTTATTTTCACTCCGCGTCGTGCTTCTTAACTAAAGCCGTACACTTCAGGAAAAAAAACCCCATTTGTATAGTATAAATTGAATTTCCAATGTCGCAAAGAGTTGACGCAATCTTTGCGACATTGATAAAACAACGTCATTTGTTACAATAATAAAGATAAAAGAAAGCGACCCCAGTGAGATTCAAACTCACGCGTAAAAGTTTTCATAGCTAATACAAGTCATGAGACCAACGCCTTAGACCACTCGGCCACAGTGACAGTTCCTGATTATGGTGGCAAAGAATTAACAATTACCAAATACTTATTTGAATGTCGTTATTTCCCAATGACCATAAAATGCTGTCCGAGCCGGGGATGGAATATTTTGATACGACGTTTTATTGCACAAAGACAACTGATTTTTCTTTATCCTTACAGCTGTAAGTTTGTGTATGTAATACAAAAATGTAGAAATTCCGGTTTTTATCCTAATTGAGGGCACAGCCTTCAACACATCTCTTAGTATCCCTTTAATGTATGAATAATTTGCAATTACTTAATTACTATCATTATGCAGGCAGTATGGGAACACCCAACAATTTCATCCTGGCATGTCTAGTCACGGCAATCATGTACAACAAAGTATCGGCACAACGCGGTGGCTATGGTGGATGGCCAGGTGGACGCCCAGGTCAGTCCGGTTCCAATTAAAATGCATGCATGGGATTAATATTCTCTAATTAAGAGTTATTCGTATAAATAATAATAATAATAAATAACATTTATACCGCGCCTTTGCCTAGGGATACAAAGCGCAAACACATGAAAAATACAACAGCAAAAAGAAATACCAAGGAGAATTAAGGAAACAGATGATTTTTGAGTTTGGACTTGAAACATTGTACACTAGTGGCATTTCTAATAGTTACAGGTAATTTATTCCACAAACGTGGAGCCACTACTGAGAAGGCTCTATCCCCAGCAGATTTCTTGGTGAAAGGAACGACAAAATTTATACTGTCAGCAGAGCGTGTTTTCATATTGCTTTGAGGTTGTTTCTTAACAAGACATTCTTGAATATACTGGGGACAGAGCCCTTCCAATAATGAGACAAACTTTTATTCGCGTTTATAAACAAAAATCCAGCTGTAATTGATCATTTACATCAATATGTTGTAGCTTAACAAAGAAACTTCACTGCTGACATTTTTCGTTATAATGATATCTAGAAAAAAAAGAATTCGCGCTAAGACCACGAAAAAACACCCTGTTCTACGAGCCCGACAGACTCATTTTCCCCCCTCGAATTTGCACCTATTTTCGATTCCCTCCCCCCGAAAACATTTCGCAAAATTCCCGAAAAAAAACCCCGAGGAAAAACCCCACAAAACCGCTCGACCGTCCGACCCTACCTGAAGGTCCGTATACCTGTAGAACAGGCTTTTTTCGTGGCTTAAGAGCGCTAAGTGGATGTTTGAACTTGAACTCTGCGTAACACTAGTATAATCAATTACAAATTAAAGTTTTCCTAAAAGTGTACTTTTGATTGGAATCTTACTGCAGGTAGGCCTATATGATGCAATAGACTGATGAATTACACTATCAATCTGAATCCTAATCAAACCGAAACCATATTCAAACCAAAGATTCTTATACTCAATTTGGAATTACAAACCTTCGGAGCTGGTATCAATGTAACAAATTTGTTTATATTGATGCGCAGCCTCATTACAATTTGCTACGGATGAAAAAAAAACACGCTGCAAATTTAAGGTGCGGAATGTAAACATACTTATCCATGAAAACATAATTAGGCACCGCGTGGTCACATGGGAAAATGTCCTAAGTATCACCCGCCCCTAAATTGTTTGAAGTTACCGAAATTATGCAATATTCCCCAAAAGGCATTCCTTTACCGGATGTTTCCAAACGTTCCATAATGTTCTCGCATAATTTTGTCATTTTTGAGCATTTTTCGGCATTTCTTCCAGTGACTTTGGACCTCTTATTCAACCAATAGCATCTTATCTTTATTATTGTTTATTTCAGAATCATGCAGGGACTACAAGTGTTCAAGCTCCTCCAAATGCATAGATCTCAATAACGTGTGTGATCGTCGTTCGGACTGTCCTTATGCGGACGATGAGAGCAGTTGTGGTATGTATATGATACTCAGAAGATGCCGGGCATAGGCATCTTGATGAATATTCAAGGTTATGCGTACAATGTTTAATTATCGAACAAAAACATAATACTTTTTACACTGCAGTTGATTTCCCAGCAGTCTTATAATGAAATAAATTGGTTCCAAAATGTGATTAAAATATTAAAATCACATAATCAAAATCCATCTTTGTGTCCATATCGTCCTCTGGTACTCAGAGATTGTATTTGCAAATGCATGTATAGATCGACGAAATCGGTAATCCAAGTGATGATCAGAATTCATTCAGCCATTGAAGAGAGAGGGTCGCATCAGCGCTAGACCGGCGTTGTGAACGTGCGATTGGGTGTTTGATACCAGCTTTAAAACAAGACTAGTCCCAATCTTCCCGTATATGCTTAATATTTAAATTAATCATGGTATTTTGTTCTTTCATTTAATTGTAAACTCAAGTGCCTTTTCATTTTATATATATGCTTAATATTTCAATTAATCATGGTATTTTGTTCTTTCATTTAATTTTAAACTCAAGTGCCTTTTCATTGTTTTAACACAGTGAAATTGTTCAATTAGGCAGTGGAGGCATGTTCATAATTGATGTACACTGTATGTAGCCAGGGCTATACAAGTTAAAGTTTGAAAAATGTTAAAAGTTATAAGAATATATTATTTGTTACTTATGTTGTGTGAAAAAATGAAGTCAATATCATTTCCTTTTGCCTTTGGTGAATCTTTCACCAGTGCACCCATTTCACATATTTGTCCACAAGACACCCACATCACATTCATTCATTCATAACTGGTTTATTAAAATTGATAAAGCAGTACAAACACTGAATTTCATCAAATTAACAAAGAAATACATACAATAAGAATACATTATATAGTTATAATATAAAAGACCATTAGATTATAAAATATTGCACATAGAATTAATACATCAACAATTGAAAACCCTGAGCCCGCACACATCAAACAGTCACGCATACTCAACTCAAACTTCAATACTCACTTAAAGAAGCACAACCCTCACAAATAATCATTACACTTGTACACCCTCTTTGGCAAAAATGGCACATAAAAATCCGTTCGTTATAAATAAATGGATATGGTTGTGGCGTTGCATTTTTGGTGACGAATCATCCATCTCTCTCTATTAACTCAACAACTAAATGTGGTAGAGCTATAATGGTGGAGGTGTCATTCGAAAGACACTTTACCTAGCTACGTTGTGTAACAAATGAGGTAGGCTATTTATATAACTGTTTGGCTGAGATATGATTGATTATGATTTTGCTCTCATTTTACAGATTCTATTCTATAAGATTCTGTTTCAACAAACGTGACAACTATTATGTAACAATTGTAATCATGAATCGATTGCATTGTCCTTGGCTTTTTCCCTATTTGCTACATAGTGAACTTGCCCTAATTCATCGGTTTTACATTCATCACTATAACAACTCTAATAAATATGAAATTTAAACGTTTGTGATCATTTACTTCTTGATATAGTATATTTCAACAAGTTACCATTAACAACCATTAGGGATCACACCAAATAGGGCTCCATAGGGATATGTACAAAAACACTGATATAAAACTCTGTTTTAGACCACTAAATTGCCAACTTGGACCTTGTAGAGTGATTTTTTCTTAAAGATGATCACATTTTCTCACCAAAAAGTGAAGAAAATAGGTAGGTGAGCCTGCTCGATTTTCCAAAATACGCCCATGGAGTTGACTACCTCTCTGACGGGCTTGAAAATATCACCGTAATCGGCAATGTTTCCAGTAAAAAGCACAAATTTGAAAGATCTCTCAAAATTTATCTAGATGATATTCACAGTTTATAGTCAGGGTGCATGTAGGTGATGTCCCATTAATCATAATTAATCAAAAATCATAGGCATTTACGGAATTGTATTACTGTCAAGTCTTTTTAAATTGAGGATTTTGTGATGCTCACTTTCCGATTCTAGCTTTAAACAACACCGACTTAAAGCTAGTCGTAGGGGTAGGGGATACCCCATTTAGTGTAGTGCACTCATTATATTCTGATGGGTAATTGCATGAGGAACTAATAATATTAAAACGGTAAAATTATGATTGGGATAGGTATAAAATACTATTGAGCTTAAATCAAAATATGAAGAAGAAAAAACTATCGATATTTGTTGATCATTCTTAATCACAACATGTTACCATTAGATCCTATCTAAATTCCAATAGCATATAGGGATTCCTTGTGAGATTACCGTTCAGAATATATATACTTTTTATGGGGTTTAATAAGCAGTTATTGCGATATGCTAATTCGAATCTCAGATGGTGTAACATGTACAAATCTGAAGATGCAACGGTAAGAGTGGCGAGTTTGATATAGAAATGTATAGGGAAAAATCACATGTTTCAAGGAAACAAAGTCATTTCTTTCAAAAAGACCTACATCTCATTGTAAACATCCATTGAAATTGTTGTTTTGTTGCAAAAGGGCCTGTATCCAGAATTAAATCGGGATACAGGCCCTTTTACAACAAAACAACAACTTCAATGGCTGTTTACAATGAGATGTAGGTCTTTTTGAGAAAAAAAAAAGACTTTATTTCATTGAAACATATGATTGTGACCTATACATTTCTATATCAAACTTTTTTTTTTTAAATGATTAAAATAAATGATTTTTTCTCTATGTACAAACAGATGGAGTCTTGTTGCAAAAGGGCCTACATCCAAATTTTCAAAAAATGTAAACATGATTTTAAAACAAATTGAAAACTTGCACATTTGAAATTTATTTCAATTTAAATTAGTATGTAGTGTAACTCTTTCATAATCCATTCAGTTTTTCAATTGCTCAACTTGAATATTTAGAAACAGTTTTTTGACTTTTTCTCAATAAGAGCCAAAGTGGATGCAGGCCCTTTTGCAAAAAACCTCTTCATTTACCAAATCGACACCCTCCTATCAACTGATATCAATAATTTAATATACCACGAGATGGATATAAAATTGTTATCCAGTAGAATATAGTATGACCCGCATTCAAAACCAAAAATCCTAGTATGCATGTATAAATAGTAACATCCAGGGATGGTATTCTCGCGTGATCCATATCAATCAATATTACACAATATTAATACAAACGGATAATAATAATAATAATAATATAATAATAAAAACGCATTTTATAGCGCCTTCAATCAATAAATTGACCCCAAGGCGCTTTACACCATGATAAAAACACAAGCAAATTGATCAAAGTATACAGTCTTAAAAAGTACGGATAAAAACAATAGCATACACAACATAATATTATTACATACATTGGAAAGTATCATGAGCACCAATAATAACATGTGATGATACAATATAATGTAAATATACAATCATAAAAAAACCACGATTTTAAAAGCAATAACATACACAACATAATATTAATACATATTACACAGGAAAGTATTTTGAGCACCAACAATAATATGAAATGAGATAAACTATGCAAGATACACAAGAAGTAAAACGATCGAACGTGCATGCAAGTGAGTAATTACAGCTTCCAATTGTCAATGTCCTTGATCTGAAACAAGTGCGTTGTAAGATGACTTTTGAATCGAGTAATGGTCTTTGCCTCACGAATTCGAATAGGAAGCCGAAAAGGAAGAGGAAGCCCAAGAGGAAGCCGATTCGAAGAGGAAGTTCGGATACCCGAACCGGCAATTAGTATGCCGGCCCTATGCACCAATATTACAATATAAATAATACATAAACATTATGTTCTCACCGTTAACTGATATTGACCAGCTGTTCCGCCACATTCACACCTAATAATACTCTTAGACTTTCACCCTGTCGTTGAGTTACCACTTTGACCGCCCTATCGTCGAACCGCTCGCCGTAGCTATTACCTAGGTCAACGATTAACCGTTTACGTTTACGTTGATACACTCAGCAGAATCCAAAAGACTGGACGTAATGCTAAGGGGGTTGATTGATGCTCCTATGAAGTCTAGACATATAGGTGCTTGAAGACGAAAAACATAACATATAATTGTGCAGATCCACTAATGTGCGAGTAAAACCGTCCGATAATGCCGCCGTTTGCAGACAACCCCGCAGACAACACGGTCGTAAATTATGCCCATTTTGCTATTAGCACTTATCGCAGCAAAATGTAGTTTACGACAATAGAGTTAGAAAGTCAGAAAACTGCGAGCACTTAAAAACAATATGTGTTGAAATTAGCTGGAAGAAAATTTCTGAGTCAACTGAACTATCAGAACACGTCCTCTCGCATGCCCTAGCATGAACGTAATGATACCAAAAGGGACGCCACGAGGAAGCCCACGAGGTATGAAAGGGAATGAGTGGACCGAGACGAGCCAATCACACATACGTGACGCGAGTAGCAAAGGACCAACTGGCAACAGGCCGGGCCTACTTTTCCAGGGCGGGCGGTAAATTAAAATTTGCTCAATTGCATCTCGGAAATTTTTGATTAGAGGAGAATATTTCAAAATGTGGTATTTTTTATTACTTTTAAATTTTGAACGAGTATGTTCCACAAAAGTGGACCACCCCTATATTTTGGACCCCTACATTTTATTTTGGAGTAAAATAACGAAGAATAATGAATCTATATGTATTGGATATTATGGTACTTGGTGTAGCCTAATTCTGAGCCTAGGGCAAACTTGTCCCGGCCTATGGGCGAATCTACCCCGGCGTCGGACAAGTTCGCCCTTTTGAGACACTTGTCTTTATCATTTACTCTTGCCTTTACAGTAAGGCCCAGAGAACTGAGATCATGGTCGTATGTAGCCAAGATATCAATCCTTCACATTCACTTTCACATTGTAGGTTCATTCAATCTTTAAAATTGGCGTCTCTAGACATCTTCAAATGCAAATGTGGCGAACCCTCCCCGCTCTCCCCTATACTAGTTGGGGAGAGCGGTGAGTGTACGCCCACCACGTGATTCTCATCTTTGCGGCCATTGGGTTGAATTTGGCGAACACACAGTAGATTAAGTAGTATGTTTCAAGCTTCCCACACCGTAACATATTTGTCAACTCATCATCCCAAAACCAGTTTTGCCTTACAAAAGTGAATTTTCTTCCATTTTTCATATTGATTTTTTTCCAAAGATATTTGTAGAGAAGGTTTTAATGTAAATTATCATTTAGGTATGGGATTGATTATGGATTTGACGCAGTTACCAACCCATAAATGTATGTGGGACATCCGTGGTATAGGTCAATGCACTTATTGCGCTGTATGGGGCATAAACGCCCTATGATTATGGGGCAGGTTCGCCAATAGGGATTTATATAGTTATGAATTTGCATAATTTAAAAATTTGCAATTTTCCTCTTACAGGATAGTTGTAATTATAACAATAGTTATCAGGAATGGAGTAACACTAATATTAGAGGAGAATATTTCGAAATGTGGTATTTCTTATTATTTTTAAATTCTGAACGAGTATGTTCCGCTAAAGTGCCCCACCCCTATATTTTGGACTTCTCAATTTCATTTTAGAATAAGATAACGAAGAATAACGAATCTATATGTATTGGATATTATGGTACTTTGTGAAGCCTAATTCTGAGCCTATGGGCGAACCTACCCCGGCGTCGGGCAAGTTCGCCTTTTTGAGACACCTGTCTTTATCATTTACTCCTGCTTTTATAGTAAGGCCTATAGAACTGATATCATGGTCGTATGTAGCCAAGATATCAATCTTTCACATAATATCAATAGGTCCATTCAATCTTTAATTAAAATGTGTGGAAAACATAGATTTTTAAAATAAGAGAGTTAACTATATTTCAATTTAAATGTGTGGAAAATTATCATATGTGCGGGTTTTTTAAAGAAATTTCCATTTTTAAAAAGGCGTCTTATGTAGTAGGCCTATAAACTTGTATACTAAATGAATGAAGAATAACAGTTGAATTATTAAAATGTGCGGAAAACATATATTTTTAAATGAGGGAGTTAACAAATTCAGATGAGCGGAAAACGATCATATGTGCGGATTTTTGAAGACATTTCCAATTTTAGCGTAGCGTCTTTTGTAGTATCTAGTTATAACATTGATGAATGTATTATTACCATGTGCGGATTTTTTTTTTAAATTAGGGAGTTTCAAATTTTGTCAACTTGATGAGCGGAAAACGATGAATGAAAAGTAAATGCATTATTACAATGTGCGGAAAATGTTGATTTTTGTGAGATAATGATTAAGAGAATAATAAGTGGTGTATTGTTTTGCATTCAAAGGTCTACTCATTAATTTCAATTTGGTAACATGGGTTGCAAACTACAGTTCATAAATCACGCCACAAGTTTGCATCACTTTGGTGTGATTCACGAGTGGAATGCGCCCAGCAATGGATGTCAGTTATAGATGTAGGAATAGATAAACATGGATTTGTGTATTGACGGTTAAGACCGAAAAGAAAGCCTTGATAACAACATAAGTTATAATATCACACCATTGTCCAATTTGATGTTTCTCATGAATTTTCTTGGAAATTGTGCAGTTAAACCTATCATATTTGAAATAATAATGTAAACAAAATCGAAAAGTATGGAAAAGTATAAAAGTATGCAAAGTCAGGTCCGTAAAAGTGTTGCTGTTTTCATTAATTTTTTTCTTTCATGGTTATAATATAATATACATCATTTATATTTTTGTTATATTTTTAGAAGTTGATCAATGCCCAGATATCTGTGTGTGCACGCCTTTAGGGGATCAAACGACACCTCTTCTTCACACAAGATGTCTACGCGGTTGGGACCCAGATATCATCGATGAAATTTCCCGAACTACGGATTTTATGTAAGTGATTTAATATCAAATGTAAACAATTTGCTATTTTTACTTCTCTTCCTTGTTTGTTCCTTCTTTGTATGCATAAGCGCATATGAGTGACCTATTTGAGGATATTGCCACAATTTAGTAATATTTCCAGATACTGAAAGAGTTTTTACAATGCAGCTATCAACTAATAAATGTACAAAATGTTAAAGCCTTATGCTTTATTCCGTATGGGGGACCTATTTGAGGATATTGGCGCAATTTGGTAGTATTTTCAAATAGGTCTATAATACCGAAAGAGCACAAGGCAGCTATCAACTTATAGCCTAGGACATGTAACCAAAAAAAGGGGTGTACCTAGACAAAATTGCAACATAAACCATTTTTGATGTAATTGTTTCAAAATGCTCTTCCGAACATTATATTAAAAATCGATAAAATCTGAAGTTGGGGAAAAATGCTAATTTGCATAACAATATATTTGTATATTTAGCCATATTAGTCGGGTATATACAGGGGTTACCGTGCACCCCACCAACCAGGACACCCCCAAACCAACTTTCTTGACTCTTTTCATGGTCCTAAAACATATTCAGGATGTTAACAAAAACAATTTCGTGTTATTCAAGATGGCGTCCAAAATGGCCGCCATAACTGGTCAAATTTCATAAAATGACATATAACAATCAAAATGCGTGGTGAAAGAAAAGTTTTAATAGTGGGATGTAAGTATTAAACCCCTAAGACAATAATACCCTGTATTTGTGCTTTGTTAACATACCTAAATCCAAGATGGCCACTAAAATGGCCGCCAAAATGATGGTCAAAATTCCATAAAATTGCACAATATCAACCAAAATGTATGATAAAAATATAGTTGTAACAATGGGATGTAAGTATTAGACCACTAGTAACTCATGTCAAGTATGTTTGCTTTGTTTACATACTTAACATAAGAAATGGCTGCCAGAACGGGCCCCATAATGGGTCCCAAAATGGCTGCAAAAATGTCAAATTCCATAAAATGGAATAATATCAACCAAAACGTACGATGAAAGTATAGTTTTAACAGTGGGATGTACGTTTCAGACCACTAGTAACTCATACCCACTATTTTCGCTTTGTAATGACATACCTTTAAATCAAGATGGCTGCCAAATTGGCCGTTGTAAAAATACTCTATAAGAGTATTATAATAATAATAATAATAATAATCAGTATTTATATAGCGCATTTTCCAAAGGGCTGAAAGCGCTGTAATTTTGCAGCACATTCACCAAACAGTATGTTATAAACTGCTAAGCTATTGCTTTTTGATAGGAGACCCACCTCTGTGACAATTTTGATTATGTATGACTTTTCAAAATGGCTGCCACATGGTTAAGTTGATGTTAAATTTTGTTTTTAAATATTGTAAATGCCTTTACTAATATGACTATGTAATACTAATACCCCTTAATCTATGGGACAGCATTCGCTATATTTCTATGATAAAGCCTAGGGGCTGTATATCTAGTTTAAGTATTTAAAAATATCCAATTGGTTGCAAAAGGTTAAAATAACTGAAAACCAGTTTTTATTATTAGTGTTACATTAGAAATGACCAAATTATTATTATTTATATATATATATATATATATCTTTTAATCCGTCAAGTAAACGTATTTGTACATGACACGATGTGATTGAATGCATTTTGACAATGTAATGTTATTAAGATAGCCATCATAATGACAATATAATTAAAATTACCTCAAATGGACAATAAAACGACCTCCAAATGGTCAAAATAATTACCAAGGTGGCAACTACTGATCTTAATATGGTCAGAAATAGCTGATTCGACATCATCCAGTAGCATAAACTAAATACCTGTATCTAACTTTCCCAGCAGATCGGTCAGTGATGTTATGGTGTTAATTATTGACTTGAAAAACCTACCTTAGTTATTGAAATATCCATCCAATAGGATCAACAAGCAGTTAAATTTGGCCAAACCAGTATTTATGGCCAACCATATATCGCGAGTTGTATGAATTTATCAATGAACATAATAATCAGAGATATATAGTATCCAATATCCTTTACTTACTGTTATAATATCTGCAATTAACCGGCTATTTCTGACCACATTTTGATCAATTGGTGGCCACCTTGGTAAATATTTTGACCATTTGAAGCGGGAATGTTATTGACCAATTGGAGGTAATTTTAATGGTCATTATGATAGCCATCTTAATAACATTTTATTGTAAAAATGGAGTCTATACCATTCATACCTTGTCATATACTTAAAGAGTATGCAAATACGTTTACTGAGTAGATTAAAAGCTATAGATATAATAATGTATTAATAATGTAACACTTAAACAATGAACTAATACTGCTCTTAACTTATTTTAACCTTTTGCAGCAATCCGGATATTTTATAAATACTCAAACTAGATAAACAGCCCAAGACTTTATCATATATAATAGTGGATGTTGTCCCATTAGATTTGGGGTATTGGTGTTATACAGTATGGTCATTTACAATACAAAACAATTGATTTATATAGGTCATTTAGCATCAACTTCAACCATCTGGAAGCCATTTTGGAAAGTGATACCGAATCAAAATTGTCACAGAGGGGGGTCTTATACAACTAAAAGCAATAGCTTAGCAGTTAAGAACTTAATACTAAATTGTATTTGGCGAATGCGATGCAATATAGTATACACTCTTATAGACTATTTTTACATTGACAACGGCCATTATGGCAGCCATTTTGGACTTAAAGTATGTGATTACAAAGCAACAAATCTGGATATGAATTACTAGTGGTCTAATACATACATTTTGGTTGATATCATCCCATTTTATGGATTTTCACAATATTTAGAGCCATTTCGGGGCCATGTTGGCGGCCATTTTGGATTTCAAGTATGTTAACAAAGCCAACATATTGGATATTAGTTTCTAGTGGTCTAACATACATTCCATTGTTAAAACTATACTCTGATCATTCATGTTGGTTGATATATGCCATGTTATGTAATTTTACAATATTTGGCGGCCATCTTGGATTTTGGTATGTTAACAAAGCAAAACTACTGGATATGAGTCTCTAGTTGTCTAATACATACATCCCAATATTACAACTATACTTTCACCACACATTTTGATTGCTATATGTCATTTTATGAAATTTGACCAGTTTTGGCGGCCATTTTGGACGCCATCTTGAATAACACGAATTTTTTGTCGGTAACATCCTGACTATGTGTTGGACCATGAAAAGAGTCTTGAAAGATGGTTTGGGAGAGTCCTGGGTGGTGGGGGTGCACGGTAACCCCTGTAAATACCCGACTAATATGGCTAAATGTACCCATATATTGTTATGCAAATTAGCATTTTTTCCCCAACTTCAGATTTTATCGATTTTTAATATAATATTTGGAAGGGCATTTTGAAACAATTACAACAAAAACCATTTATGTTGCAATTTTGTCTAGGTCAAACCGTACATGTCCTAGGCTATTATAGATGTAAAACAAATGTTAATCAATTGCTGCCCTATGCTTTATACCGTGTGTGACACCTATTTGAGGATATTGCCGTATTACAGTTGGTAATATTTCAAACAGGTTTCCAATACTGAAGCAATACTGCACGAGGCGGCTATCAACTTATACATACAGAAATACAAAAGTAATGACATGAAATGCACAGAGAGAACTCGTTTTTAGCTATGGCTTAGATTTGGTTTTATTCAAATTGGTTATTCCAAACGTGAGCTATGTAAATGTTTCCCCACAAATTGGGAAATTCATAATGTACCACGGGACCACTATTATGTAAGTAATATTTCGCTAATGCGGCGTAAGTTGAACATGTTGGAGGAAGAGCTGGACATATTGAATTCAGTTCCAGGCCATCAGTGTTACAATATCCTCCATTTATTGGGATTAGTGCGATCATAAGTTATGAACAAATATGTTAATCCAGACAGCGACAATCTTCATTTGACTTGATTCAGTCAATTTATTCCTTGCATACCATTTAGGGGCCATATCCAAACTCCAGTGATTTTAAAGCATTTTTCTACCGATTTTACCCCGGTATTCCAACGGTATTTCGTTCTATCCCCGGTATTACAACGGTATTTCGTTCTATTTCGTTGAAATACCGGGGTAAAATCGGTAGAAAAATGCTTTAAAATCACTTGAGTTTGGATATGGCCCCTTAATATTCTTTATTTTAATTCATGACACTGGGATGGGTCATACATTGAAGCCCCCCACCCTCTTTCCACAAACACACATCAATGTTTCTTTTGTTACGGCGGCAGGGGAGGGCTAAACAACGAACATTACTATATTTCCCTTTTTTTCTCCTTCTAGCTTCTCTAAAATTTTGTTATTTTTTATTTAATGTTAAAAACTGGGAATTATGAAAGAAAACCGGACTTTTCATGGTCCATTTTAACACGAGAGCCTGTTTGTTGTATTTGTCAGGTTTTGCACTTTGTATCCCTAGGCAAAGGGGCGGTATAAATGTTATTTATTGTTATTATCATTATTATCACTTTGTATCCCTAGGCAAAGGCGCGGTATAAATGTTATTTATTGTTATTATCATTCTTATCACTTTGTATCCCTAGGCAAAGGCGCGGTATAAATGTTATTTATTGTTATTATCATTATTATCACTTTGTATCCCTAGGCAAAGGCGCGGTATAAATGTTATTTATTGTTATTATCATTATTATCACTTTGTATCCCTAGGCAAAGGGGCGGTATAAATGTTATTTATTGTTATTATCATTATTATCACTTTGTATCCCTAGGCAAAGGCGCGGTATAAATGTTATTTATTGTTATTATCATTATTATCACTTTGTATCCCTAGGCAAAGGCGCGGTATAAATGTTATTTATTGTTATTATCATTATTATCACTTTGTATCCCTAGGCAAAGGCGCGGTATAAATGTTATTTATTGTTATTATCATTATTATCACTTTGTATCCCTAGGCAAAGGCGCGGTATAAATGTTATTTATTGTTATTATCATTATTATCACTTTGTATCCCTAGGCAAAGGCGCGGTATAAATGTTATTTATTGTTATTATCATTATTATCACTTTGTATCCCTAGGCAAAGGGGCGGTATAAATGTTATTTATTGTTATTATCATTATTATCACTTTGTATCCCTAGGCAAAGGCACGGTATAAATGTTATTTATTGTTATTATCATTATTATCACTTTGTATCCCTAGGCAAAGGCGCGGTATAAATGTTATTTATTGTTATTATCATTATTATCACTTTGTATCCCTAGGCAAAGGCACGGTATAAATGTTATTTATTGTTATTATCATTATTATCACTTTGTATCCCTAGGCAAAGGCGCGGTATAAATGTTATTTATTGTTATTATCATTATTATCACTTTGTATACCTAGGCAAAGGCGCGGTATAAATGTTATTTATTGTTATTATCATTATTATCACTTTTTATCTCTAGGCAAAGGGGCGGTATAAATGTTATTTATTGTTATTATCATTATTATCACTTTGTATCCCTAGGCAAAGGCGCGGTATAAATGTTATTTATTGTTATTATCATTATTATCACTTTGTATCCCTAGGCAAAGGCGCGGTATAAATGTTATTTATTGTTATTATCATTATTATCACTTTGTATCCCTAGGCAAAGGCGCGGTATAAATGTTATTTATTGTTATTATCATTATTATCACTTTGTATCCCTAGTCAAAGGCACGGTATAAATGTTATTTATTGTTATTATCATTATTATCACTTTGTATACCTAGGCAAAGGCGCGGTATAAATGTTATTTATTGTTATTATCATTATTATCACTTTGTATACCTAGGCAAAGGCGCGGTATAAATGTTATTTATTGTTATTATCATTATTATCACTTTGTATCTCTAGGCAAAGGGGCGGTATAAATGTTATTTATTGTTATTATCATTATTATCACTTTGTATCCCTAGTCAAAGGCACGGTATAAATGTTATTTATTGTTATTATCATTATTATCACTTTGTATCTCTAGGCAAAGGCGCGGTATAAATGTTATTTATTGTTATTATCATTATTATCACTTTGTATCTCTAGGCAAAGGCGCGGTATAAATGTTATTTATTGTTATTATCATTATTATCACTTTGTATCTCTAGGCAAAGGCGCGGTATAAATGTTATTTATTGTTATTATCATTAGTATTACTTTGTATCCCTAGGCAAAGGCACGGTATAAATGTTATTTATTGTTATTATCATTATTATCACTTTGTATCCCTAGGCAAAGGCGCTGTATAAATGTTATTTATTGTTATTATCATTATTATCACTTTGTATACCTAGGCAAAGGGGCGGTATAAATGTTATTTATTGTTATTATCATTATTATCACTTTGTATACCTAGGCAAAGGCGCGGTATAAATGTTATTTATTGTTATTATCATTATTATCACTTTGTATACCTAGGCAAAGGCGCGGTATAAATGTTATTTATTGTTATTATCATTATTATCACTTTGTATACCTAGGCAAAGGGGCGGTATAAATGTTATTTATTGTTATTATCATTATTATCACTTTGTATCCCTAGGCAAAGTCACGGTATAAATGTTATTTATTGTTATTATCATTATTATCACTTTGTATCCCTAGGCAAAGGGGCGGTATAAATGTTATTTATTGTTATTATCATTATTATCACTTTGTATCCCTAGGCAAAGGCGCGGTATAAATGTTATTTATTGTTATTATCATTATTATCACTTTGTATCCCTAGGCAAAGGCGCGGTATAAATGTTATTTATTGTTATTATCATTATTATCACTTTGTATACCTAGGCAAAGGCGCGGTATAAATGTTATTTATTGTTATTATCATTATTATCACTTTGTATACCTAGGCAAAGGCGCGGTATAAATGTTATTTATTGTTATTATCATTATTATCACTTTGTATCTCTAGGCAAAGGGGCGGTATAAATGTTATTTATTGTTATTATCATTATTATCACTTTGTATCCCTAGTCAAAGGCACGGTATAAATGTTATTTATTGTTATTATCATTATTATCACTTTGTATCTCTAGGCAAAGGCGCGGTATAAATGTTATTTATTGTTATTATCATTATTATCACTTTGTATCTCTAGGCAAAGGCGCGGTATAAATGTTATTTATTGTTATTATCATTATTATCACTTTGTATCTCTAGGCAAAGGCGCGGTATAAATGTTATTTATTGTTATTATCATTAGTATTACTTTGTATCCCTATTAGGCAAAGGCACGGTATAAATGTTATTTATTGTTATTATCATTATTATCACTTTGTATCCCTAGGCAAAGGCGCTGTATAAATGTTATTTATTGTTATTATCATTATTATCACTTTGTATACCTAGGCAAAGGGGCGGTATAAATGTTATTTATTGTTATTATCATTATTATCACTTTGTATACCTAGGCAAAGGCGCGGTATAAATGTTATTTATTGTTATTATCATTATTATCACTTTGTATACCTAGGCAAAGGCGCGGTATAAATGTTATTTATTGTTATTATCATTATTATCACTTTGTATACCTAGGCAAAGGCGCGGTATAAATGTTATTTATTGTTATTATCATTATTATCACTTTGTATCCCTAGGCAAAGGCACGGTATAAATGTTATTTATTGTTATTATCATTATTATCACTTTGTATCCCTAGGCAAAGGCACGGTATAAATGTTATTTATTGTTATTATCATTATTATCACTTTGTATCCCTAGGCAAAGGCACGGTATAAATGTTATTTATTGTTATTATCATTATTATCACTTTGTATCCCTAGGCAAAGGGGCGGTATAAATGTTATTTATTGTTATTATCATTATTATCACTTTGTATCCCTAGGCAAAGGCGCGGTATAAATGTTATTTATTGTTATTATCATTATTATCACTTTGTATCCCTAGGCAAAGGCGCGGTATAAATGTTATTTATTGTTATTATCATTATTATCACTTTGTATCCCTAGGCAAAGGCGCGGTATAAATGTTATTTATTGTTATTATCATTATTATCACTTTGTATCCCTAGGCAAAGGCGCGGTATAAATGTTATTTATTGTTATTATCATTATTATCACTTTGTATCTCTAGGCAAAGGGGCGGTATAAATGTTATTTATTGTTATTATCATTATTATCACTTTGTATCCCTAGGCAAAGGCACGGTATAAATGTTATTTATTGTTATTATCATTATTATCACTTTGTATCCCTAGGCAAAGGCACGGTATAAATGTTATTTATTGTTATTATCATTATTATCACTTTGTATCCCTAGGCAAAGGCACGGTATAAATGTTATTTATTGTTATTATCATTATTATCACTTTGTATCCCTAGGCAAAGGCGCGGTATAAATGTTATTTATTGTTATTATCATTAGTATTACTTTGTATCCCTAGGCAAAGGCGCGGTATAAATGTTATTTATTGTTATTATCATTATTATCACTTTGTATCCCTAGGCAAAGGGGCGGTATAAATGTTATTTATTGTTATTATCATTATTATCACTTTGTATCCCTAGGCAAAGGCGCGGTATAAATGTTATTTATTGTTATTATCATTATTATCACTTTGTATCCCTAGGCAAAGGCGCGGTATAAATGTTATTTATTGTTATTATCATTATTATAATTGCCCTCAAGTTGGGATCTAATCCTGGTTTTAGGACTATACCACAGTGCAAAAAGAGATATTTTCAGTCCATTGTGTTGGTTTTTGGGTTGTACATGTTTTGTCAGCCCTTTTAAATTTGGTGACTCATTTTAAATTCGTTATATTGGTGTCAGAGTCTATGAAGTGGACTACAAACTATAAATGAATATCAATTCTTTATTTGAATTTGCGACTTGCTCGAACTTGGTAATATGAAAGATCATAAAATTATCTAAACAATTATCGGAGGAAAAAGAGAAGTTATTGCGTACCTTAGATAAACGACTTTTGAATATTTAATGAGGTAATTAGCCAAATTTCTTAATTACAATAAATACGGAAAACCACCACGATAATAGCTATTAATTTTGACTAAACAGTTTATCTTATATCTTAACTCATTTACCGATAGTCATTGAGTCAAAGATCCGTCATAATTATTTGGTTAAAATAAATAAATAAATTGGTCTCTTTGGTATTACCACTACAATGGGATTATGGGTAATACTTCCTGTTCAGGAATGCTTCGGGAAATCGGCCCGGGCTGGTAAAGATGCAGGGAACCTGTTTACCGGATGTGGAATCTGAGAGGGCCTTTTTCTTACTCATCTTCTTTCATTTATACCACCAGGGAGCTTGCTGGCGGTCGTTTTGCAGAAGACGTGGAGACAATGGCCACACTAGGTGCCAGCACTTTCTCAATTCATTCAGATTTAGCTAAACTGTAAGTATCCGTATAGTCAGCGTCATAATGATTTGGTCATACTTTCACCTATGCGTGCGTACGTGCATGCGTGCACACCCCTGCATACGTGCGTAAAACCGGAAGTGCGTATCGGACGTAAAATGAACACGCGTCATGATTGGTAAATCGTGATATCGTCACGCGCATGCATGCGTAGTTTTTCGTACATGTAACACATCTTCTCTGCGAACAACAACAATACAAGCTCGCGTGAAGTAGCTTGTATTTCGTCCATAGCATTATCACAGTAACTATAAAATCCTTTAACTTCATAATTGCCAATTTCCGCCCTTTCAGAATCCTTGCATCTCCAAAAGCGCTAAAGAAAGTTAACCCTTATCTTTGAATGATTTGTCTTTCTTAAAACAGATATTTGCGGAATAATAGCTTAAGGATAATAGAACAAGGCGCTTTTCAGGGGCTGCATAAGTTACGTTATTTGTAAGTACGGTAGTCCAATTTTATTCAATTGATTGTTTTATTTAATGGTTGGTGAACCGCTAAAAATAAAATGTTCCCATCACAATTGAGATTGGAATCAAAAGAAAGCCCATATTTTTTCTCATTACTTCCAAAATTCTAGACCTGAAAGATGATTCCCTTAGATGCTATGAGGGAATAAGTAGTGAATTATTACTATAACATATCAGAAGTTTGTATATTGATCTGTGAACAAGTGACAACATTTCAAGTGAAATGTTGGTTATTTTATAAAACCACTCCAGCAAAGACCAGTATAAATGTTTGGAATGACTATTTATGATGTCTGTTTATGTTGAATAGTTAACACCATCTGACGAAATTGGGCGAATCATCGGGTCACTCACCTTTCAATCCATACAGCTTTAAAAAACCAAAATGAGCCAATTAAAGCATTATTATGTGATCTTTTCCAAACTTTGTTTTCTCCCTTATAATGAAGTTTGACTTTCAAGAAAGACATTCCTGGACTCATACATCAATCGTAACTGTATTTTCATAATAACAGCATGAAAAATTACTAAATCATAACGTAAATCTACCCGTATCAGACAGTTTTCGGTATTGTTTTTCGATTTTCATCACACAGCATTCCGTACTTATTGTGTTAACTTGTGTATAGTTGCAATCGAAGTCGGAAATACTGTTAACGGCATTAGCACGAGTGTATTTCAAATATTTAAACCAATATTTTGAAGTAATTAGGAAATGTATTGCTCTGTAACGTACAATATATTTAAGTTTCATGTTTATAAATGTAATTGCATTTAGAGGAAAACTAAAAGATTGTAGTGTCGCTTCCCAGTATGATCTCAGTCGTAATATGTTCAAACATACTTCAGGAAACACGATAAAACCTCACTCGATCCAATTGCTTGAAACATATTACATACATTATGTATGTCTAGTGTTAGAACTCTACCCAATTCATAAAAAGTACTGTTTCAGTGTTGGAACACCACCGGGAGAACACTTTATAATCCAGCATTAACAATTACAATAATCCAGCACAAACAATTACAAATCATAAATATTTTGTACTCACGAGTTAATAAGAGTATCTCTCTGTACTGTAGTTATCAATGTAACATACGAAAGAGTTGTTCTTTTGAGCGCAAAATAGTGATGACTTTGGCACATTTTGATTGAGACATTCACACGTTCAAGAAAGTACATGTAGCTAAGCACCTGTAGAGTACACACCACTAATAAATTCCCCATTGCTTACTGTGTAAAATGGACCATGATTATTCGCCATTTTCTCGCTTATAAAGCAACTGCTTGCTTCAACTTTGCATTCTGTGTGAAGATCATGGTCTTGGCTTTCCTGTAAACAACAAAAAAATATAAGTTCAAGGCAAAATTTTCGAGATATGCGCCGTCAAAGATACACATGTTTGTAGATTGCCCAGGCCTAGCCTAGGTCTAAGCAATTCTAATCAATTATCTGAAGTCTCTAAAATGACTAAAAAATCATAAAAAAATTGGTCAAAGAAGAAAATTTGCACTGATATTGTTTGATAATCTTCATTTAATAATCATCCGATCAAAAGTTTGGCCAACAACACTATTTTTGAAGCATTTTTATATATTTCACTTAGACGAGTGTCATCCCAGCCAATTCAACAAGCCTTTCGTGGACTCTTCCATTATTTATTTAGTGGTGTGAATCCTTTATAAGGTTATTGCTACGAATAAATAATTATAATATCGTTGGAAACAAGATCATTCCATTGATATGTACCACACTATGAATATATCTAGAGATTGAAAATAATTGCCGAACTTTTTTAAGAGTTTCGATATGATTAAAATGTATTGCTCCCTTTTGGTTTTTTTTTACAGGGACATGTCTAACAATTTGTTTACGAGCTTGCCCGGGTATACATTCCACGGTATATCGACGCTTAATACATTGTAAGTAGGCTCTTATTTAAAACGTGTTGTGTAAGAATTGGAAGGTACAGCCATTGACCGCGATTATACAGAAATTCCACATGTGCTTTGCATAGGCAAGATTTATTTTAGGAATCTTTCCTTCAGCTTAACTACCCTTTGCAGGCTAGTCTTTGAAGGATCCAGATATTTCTTTGATACCAGCTGACTAGTTTATTGCTATGCACCCCTACATAGCTCATAATTGATCAACCCTATAGGCCTACTGCACTTAGCTTCAATGCTGTGAAAACTGTGAATTGGCTTCATGGTCAAGCATCTCAATGCCAATCCGAGTTTAATTCATTTGTGAAAAATGAAGAAGCACCTGATGGAATGCAGGAACGAGCTTTGAGTATTAAATATGGGTTTAGTAGGCCTAAATATTGTAAAGGACATAAATGGATTCACATTTATCTAGTGCACCAAAATAATGACTTCTAGAATGTCTGTCATAAGAAACAATGAAAGATACACGATAGTTGGTGGCCCTGATAGTGGCATGTTCATATTTCTATAGAAATGATGCAATGTCTTCCAATCCAGATGGAACAAGTAATTGCACATGTCAGTGTTAACTTTAGGCCTAATAAATATAAAGAAACATACTAGAGATTAATTACACATTTTAAGTCTTTAATAGCAAATCATACTTTCCATAGGCGACTGCATGCATGGGCAAACACACCCTTGTGTATTATAGGGCATTGGCCTATACTAGTGGTGTCATAGCCCCGAATGGCGCCGTTATAGGCTAAAATGGGGATATATAGGCCTAAATGTTATCATATAGGTCCCTTAATATCAATAACACTCTATTTTTCACCGAAATTCCAAGGTTAATTTTGACTCGGAGAAAAACTTGTTTTTTTCAATAGATAGTCCAAGATATTCGGCGAAAATTTAAGTATCTTACTTGATAATACAAGATTCTGGACTCATTAAACATAGAACCTAAGGAATTCTATGACTTATAAATAACATGAACACAAAATCATGGACAAATCAAAGCACTCGACAAAATGAGTGTGGATTTTAAGGAAAAGAGAAACTCGGAACTTTGACAAAAATTGTGAATTAATCGACAACGGTAAGACGGGTTTATTTTGCGAGGGCAGCTTTAATGTTGTAAATTACAGTTTATAAATCAAAATCATTTTAACGCAATCCCTGCAAATGGAGGTGGTTTATTTAGTATCGGTTTAACATGATCATGGAATTTCAATTGACAATGTAACCAGTATGAAGAACATTTAAAAATAAAATGTGTTTGCTAGAATTGGTAATCGTTTGAAAGAATCCTAATCCTTTTGTCTATAAAGAAACCCTTTGTATTATTCATTTTCAGATTTCTTCGAAACGTGCCTATCAACTACACAGCGGAGGGCACATTTACCAACCTCAGATCATTGAAACATGTGTGAGTATCAATTCGTTTCTATACAGAGTGGTCGAATAAAAGTTGCACTTTTGGGAGGTAGATTTCTCCAAATGTGATTTTTAATGTTCTAAAACTGTTTTATTTTGGGAATAGTTGGTGAAAATGGCATTGAAATAGACGCTCTAATTACAAGATTGCAGCCTTTCAAGGAAGAAAATGGTCTACTACTGGTTTGTCCCCAGGCAAGCCAATGGAATGTACTGCATTGCACAAAGACATTTTTGCACTCGTTTTAGAAACAGGTATCTCGGGAGCCGGGACAAATTTAACCAATATTAGTCATAAGCTACAGTATTTCAACTTTACGAGTATGCGGAGAGAAATGCCATTCAACACAATAGCACTATAAATGTGCACATGTATGAACACACTTATATCTGAACAAAAAGTTTGTCCAAAAAGAAAATAGGTGATCCTGCCCAAGAAAAAACATCTCACCGTTAGAGCGTGGACCAAAGATCTTTCAACAAAAACATCTCCCCGTTAGAGCGTGACCAAAATAGAAGCTCTTATTTCAAAATAATTGTAAAACACTAGTTTGTTTTCAAGCAAACCAATGGAATGTACAGAATTGAACAAAGACGCAGATATCACGGATCAATTATTAGATATAAGCTACAGTACCTCAATGTTATGTGTTGAAAACAGTGTGGAAATTGAAGAAAAAAAGCAATGTTTAAAGTCAACTTGTGAAAACTGGTGTTTTTAACTTGCATATATATTTTAAAGATAACTTATTAGTTAGAGCGTGACCAAAATATCTGTCCAGCAAAAAGAGCGTGACAAAAAAAGATCTGTTCACATGAGAATATCTCACCGTTTTTGACCTAAAGATCTGTACACCAAAAATGTCACCGTCAGAGCATGACCAAAAGATTTGTCCACAAAAGATCTCACCTTCATAGAGCGTGACCATGAGATCTGTGGACCAAACGATTTCACCGTTAGAGCATGTTCAAAAGATCAGTTCATTATAAAGATTTCACCGTTAGAGCGTGACCAAAAGATTTTTCAACAGAATATCTTACCGTTAGAGAGTGACCATGTTCGAGTTTATGTTGTTACAAATGTAGCATTAAAAGACAAGGAACTACGGCTGCAGTTTTTGTGGACCAAACGATTTCACCGTTAGAGCATGACCAACAGATCTGTCCATCATAAAGATTTCACCCTTAGAGCGTGACAAAAGATCTTATCATAGCAACGTTACCAACAAGATCTGCATACATGAACATCTTAGGGATCACGTCAAAACTCGACCGCCCGGCAACTGCCGGTTACGGCCGGTTCCGTTCGGTTCTCACAAAACGTGTCGTCTGTTATAATATACACACATAATGAGGTCAAATAGTAACACTCTGGTGAACACGACCGGTTGAAAGTGCCTCGTCACACACGTGAGCAATAACATCTGAAGTAATGGGCTCTTTTAAGACTTAAAAGTCTCAGTTAAACAACCAGTACAATACAGCTATTGATTTTCGCTGGGGTTGGCTTTTTCAATCTGTTTATAGCTCAATTAACTTTTTAAAATCAATACCGAAAGTCTATGAATGTTTTTTTTTATAGAACGATTATAGAGAGAGCTATTATGACCGCAAAGTAACAGATTGATAGTGTAAATTGGTCAGATTACAGCATTAAGTCAACCGGCGGTTGTTCAGTGTTGCATGCGCGAATATTCATATACCAGTAAAACATTTGACCTGAAAGAACCGGGCGGAACCGCCCGTAACCGGCAGTCAACGGGCGGTCGAGTTTTGACGTCTCCCCTTACCCTTAGAGCGTGACCAAGAGATATGTCCACCAAAATATTTCACCCTTAGAGCGTGACAAAGAAATCTGTCCACCAACAAATCTAACCGTAACAGCGTGACCAAAAATATCTGCATACAAAAATATCTCACCCTTTCCACAAAAATATCTTTCCACATTGATGTCTCGCCGTTAGTGCGTGATCAAACATTTGACCACAAAAGATCTTACAGTCAGAGCATGACCAACAGATCTGTCGACAAAAAATATTACGCGAATATTACGCCATCATATTAGATCCTAACGCTCGAGTCCAGTTAATACTTGAACAATTAGTACTAATCACACGATATGTGATTATTAGATACACGACACTGACATGATTTCAAATGTAACTGCTGATCATTACTTGAGTATAAAGCACAAATGTACACATCGATCAACGTGGGAAAAGCCTCTTTCATAGTTGACCACTTCCGGCCGGGTTATTTACAGCTCGTCATCCATCACAGATAAAGTGTCCCGTAATATGTGACAAGCTCGCACTTACGCCGTTAACAAAACGAAGGGGTCGATAACATGAATATATTAAATAGTATCACACGTATTTAGCATTTCATCCAATATTTCAAATTACATTTTATGATGATATATTAAATAACAGCAGATTCATTTTGTACCATTTACTTTTCATACCCAGGTATGTTGATCTGTACTTGGTTTGTTGTAACTTCGACAATCGAGTCAACTGTGCCAGTAAAGAAGAGCTGTACCCACATGTTGACTGTAGCAGAATTCTAAAGAACCGCGTTCGTGTCATTCTGTCGGCACTTTTAGGTATTCTGGCTATACTCTTTAGCGTTTTTGTCCTGAAAATATCTACAAAGCGCGTCATTGTTGGTGTAGCTAAAGATTTTGAAAGCATTCGTGTGCAGCTCCTTTTCGTGTGGAACTTGACCATTGCTAGTCTTATCATAGGTTTATACATGGTATCGATGGTGACAGGGGATATGTTGACTGGTCCTTTGTTCTTTTATAATAAGAAAGACTGGATTGAGTCTATACATTGTCAGATATCCGGGTTCTTTTACATGGTGGCTACGGAGGCCTCTATATTCTTTATGACGTTGATTACTGTCGATCAATACATGAAGATGAAACCCTATAAGGGAGGGTATGCAGGCTTCCCCGGCTATATGGGTGGTTTCATAACTTTAGATGGTGAGGATGGTGCAGAGGGCATTCAGCAGGAAGACAAAATAGGCAGTGATGATGATGAAAAGGTTAAAGCGATCGCCGATATGGAAACTAATGTTGCTTATATCAAGGATAATGAAAGAGTGTCTGTCGTTAACCAAGAGAATTTGGGCAATGAAGACAAATCTTCAAAGGTCGAAGGCCCTATTTGTGATGGAGATTTAGACGGGAAGGTTTCGATCATCACGGATGATATCAATCTGAGGGTCCGTTCAGGTAAAGACAGCAGGGGAACTGATGAAGAGCTTGGAAATGACCTACCAGAAGGTTATCCGGCAAAGTTGATATCCTTTCGTCAAGCTGTCTATGTTTCAGTAATATGTTGGTGTGTTGCCGCCGTGTTCGGTCTTATCGGTGCGGTAGCATTAAACGGGAAATCCAATGCTTACGATCTTTCGCGATTCTGCATAGGTATTCCTCTGTTTCGACGACCCGATGACAATGCGATCATAAAGGCTGATATGATTAGTCCTGCGTTCCTCAGAACAATTGCGGTGTTTTTCTTGCTTCTTGATCTGGTTTGCCTTGTTGTCTCCCTGAAGTGCTTTATGGCTGTGCGTAAGATATTGAAACGGCTGGACAGAGAGTTAACATTGGAGAGGCAGATGAAGCGGAAAATCTATGTTATGGAGAAAGAAAAAGAAAGACTAGAATCGGAATTGTTAGACGAAGATTTACCTAAAGAGAACGAGATGAAAATAGACGTCGATGATGATTATGATAAAGCCAAAAGTACATTGAATGTTGATAAAGATAAGAATGACATGGAAGAAAAGAATGACAAAAATAAACACAAAGCGAAGTCAGATGAGAAAGGATTCAAGCTATCCAGATCGAATACATGGAATCTTATGCTCGGTGGTAACAAGTTTAAGAACAACTTTCGGATAATTGAAAGGAAGAAGAGGCCTTCACACGACACTAATTGTAAGTCAGCTGGAGATGCGACTTCTAGAGATGACGACAGTGTTGATAAGAATGCGGATGCTAATAGCAAGACTGAGTCTGTTGCAGATATGTATGTCAACGGGAAGAAAATTAAGACGAAGAAAGATGAAGAAAAGGATGGAAAGGATACGAGTTCTACTGTCAAGACGAACGGCTCGGCACACGACGACGACGCCGTGTCGTACAGTGAGAGTGAGATTACACCCGAGGAAGATCAAATCGTTGTACAGGCGAGCGAAATGGAGACCTTGGTATTCTTAAATTCTCTTTGTTATATGCCGGTTATTGTACTTGCTCTTTTGTCCCAATGTGGAGTTCCTATTCCACCGGCGATGTACTGGTGGCTGCTTATTCCTACAATGTCAACTAGCGCAGCTCTCAACATGATCATATTCTATTATAAAAACTTGATGGTGCATGAACTGCCACCCGATATCATCGAGAATGAGCAGACGCTATATGAGCGGTCGATGGCATTGATGAATATTTAAAGCGCGCGATATGTATCTTTCAACGGCGCCAAACACCACTAAACTAAGTTCTACTGCAGTAACAGCGGTAAAATATCAATACTATATCTCGCGGAAATGCGTTTCTTATTAAAGTGCTCTCGATAATAGTTTGCAAGAGAATGGCTGACATAGACATTTATCTACAATTAGCTCCCAACACTTTGCGTAATAAAGATGAATAGAGATATTAAGATTCTTGGAGTATCCGTTTGTATTAAAAACATGTAAATTTGACCAGTGTAAATGACATATGGTATAATATTATTCAACTTTCATATATAGTAATCACTAGGACCAACGAGTAATGATGACTAGTTAGCATCTAGTGGGGTCCGCCCAAAACAACATGAAAAACCGATGGATATTGATAATTAGCATTAACAGCTTAGAGAGGATATTGGTATGCATACATCATCAATTTTTAGATAGCGGTAGGCCATGATAGACAGTGGTAGAATTACATAACAAGTTTTACATATTATGTTGAACATAAGTAGATTGATATTGGGGTAAAATAGCATGACTTGTTACATGAGCTATATCGATTTGAAGATTTTTCACTTAACATAATTGTATTATATTTTTCATTCTTATAGCTGACACAAAACAATATAGAATGTCTTGCCGCTTGAATCTACAGTCTTATTATACACTCTTAAAGACTCTTATATACTCGTATAGACGAGTATAGATCTTATATACTCTTATTAATTATTATAGACCTTTATAGAGTCATGTACTTGATATACTCATATACATGTAGACCTTGATAGACTCATATAGACCTTGATAGACTCATATAGACCTTTTATTAAAATAGACTCATATAGACACTTATAGACTTGCGGACTGTTATAAACTTATATAATTATATGGAAGCTCATAGAATTGTATAGACTCATCTAACATACCCCTATAAACTATTACCTCTGATAGACTCTCAGAGACTCTTTAATAACTTACTTTAATAGACTCCAACAGACTCTGATAGACTAGTATTGACTCTTATACTCTTATAACCCCTTATAGACGCTGACGGACTCTTATATACTTATCATATGTACCCTGTAGACTTGTATAAACCCTCATACACCCTTATAGATTCTTATATCTTAGGGGCCATATCCAAACTCTCAAGTGATTTTATAGCGTTTTTATACCGATTTTACCCCGGTATTAAAACGGTATTTTTTCTATTGTTAAAAGCATCGGAAAAAGATCGGTGATTAACTAGAGCCGCCTTTCTCCCCCTCTCTACTTATCTGGCGTTAACAATAGAACTATTGTAGTACTCTCGATGGCTCAATTAGTGAAGCAGACAGATGAAAGCGCGAGGAAGGTTGTGTTATTAAGCTGACCAGTGCTCTAGTTAATCACCGATCTTTTTCCGATGCTTTTAACAATAGAAAAAAATACCGTTTTAATACCGGGGTAAAATCGGTATAAAAACGCTATAAAATCACTTGAGAGTTTGGATATGGCCCCTTAATATATTCCTATAGTAGAATATAATATACTCTGATAGAGTCATATACACTTGTTTAGACTGTTATAGATACATATATACCCTTATAGACTCTCGGAGGCTATCGTAGACTACTGTAGACGCCTATAGACTCACACAGACTCTTATATATTATTATAGACTTTTACCGATTCATATTATAGACACTACAGACCTTTACAGACAACTATGGACTTTTATAGACTCAAATAGACCCTAATAGACTTTTATAGATTGAGTGGTTTATATTATAAACGTAGTAATTACCGGCTGCGCCAGCATCCACTACTCAAAATATGGACCAGCCCATCCCAGCCCATCCAGAATAAGATGTCCATCTTTTATTCTCTAATTATTAGACTCATTGAGACATTGATAGACCTAAAGAGGAAATATACATGTCACAATAAGTAGCAAATACTAATTGTCAGTCACTCGCTTGAGAATGTTGGAAAGTCTCATGCTGCCAAAACCACCACTATTTTGCTCAAAGGTTAATAGAGTATCTCTCAATAGTTGTCAATAAAACACTTTATTGATCAAAAAGCAGAGTTGTTCTTTAAATCACATAATTGTTTCGAAATGTGGCACATTAAGATTGACACCTCGCCACATTCTTAAGCAAGTGGCCGGGTACTGAAATAAACGATTGGGAAACGTGTACTTTAGGTCCCAGATTCTGGACTGTCCTAGTATCATCCGATACTGGAACGCCAAGTATTGTTCGATACTGGTACAAATAACATGTACCAGTATCGGGCGATACATATACCAATATCGGGCGATACTGGAACAAGATTGTGTACCAGTATCGTTCAATACTCGGACAAATTACACTGGTAGCACGTGTACCAGTATCGCCCGTTCCAGTATCGCTCGATACTGAAACACAATTAATTGTTCCAGTATCGGCCGATACTAAAACAGTATAATCGTACCAGTACCAAGCGATACTGGCAACCTTTATGTTCCAGTATTAAACGATACTGGTATACCAATATCTGGGACCTATAGTATACTTTTTCCGATGATTGCTATAAATGTGGTATGGTTGGAAAGATAAACGCATCTAAATATATAGGCGATTGAAAATGAATGTCCAAGCTTTTAAGGAGTAATTTACAAGTATAATAGCGGGTAAGATGTCCATGCATGTCAGATCCAGACTAATGTTATAAAGCGACATTATAGCGGTACGAACCGTTGCAGTGGCATCTCCTCGTTAGGCCTTAACCTATACACCTTATAAAAAGAATCGCATCAATATAATAATTACTATATATGTTTGAATCGTATGCTTAAATATGATTGATGGTTTGTACAAATTGTAGTCACGTAATTCACTAAATAAAATAGATATAAATAGTACATTTAAGAAAGTGTTTGAGAATGGACTTCATTCTTAAGTAAGTGGCCGGGTACTGAAATAAACGATTTGGAAAAGTGTACTTTAGGTCCCAGATTCTGGACTGTCCTAGTATCGTCCGTCCGATACTGGAACACCCAGTATTGTTCGATATGGTACTAATAACATGTACCAGTATCAGTGTTCCAGTATCGGACGATACTGGGACAAATAACATGTACCATTATCGGGCGATACTGGAACAAAATTATGTACCAGTATCGTTCAATATTCGGACAAATTACACTGGTAGCATGTGTACCAGTATCGCCCAATACTAGAACATAAAAACGTTCCAGTAACGCTCGATACTGAAACACAATATAGTCTTCCAGTATCGACCGATACTGGAACAGTAAAATCGTACCAGTATCGAGCGATATTGGGAACGTTTATGTTCCAGTATTGAATGATACTGGTATACCAATATCTGGGAACTATATAGTAATAGTATACTTTTTCCGATGATTGCTCAAATGTGTTATGGTTGGAAAGATAAACGCATCTAAATATATAGGCGATTGGAAATGAATGTCCAAGCTTTTAAGGAGTAGTTTACAAGTATAATAGCGGGTAAGATGTCCATGCATGTCAGATCCAGACTAATGTTATAAAGCAACATATTAGCGGTACGAACCGTTGCAGCTGGATCTCGTCGTTGGGCCTTATTCTATAAACCTTATAAAAAGAATCGCATCAATATAATAATTAGTATATTTGTTTGAATCGTATGCTTAAATATGATTGATCACGTAATTCACTAAATATAATAGGTATAAATAGTACCTTAAATAACGAATATGATTGGCTAGGATTATATAATAAAATATACCTTTTACAAAGTGTTTTAGAATGCAAATAAATGGCACGGTAGCTAGCATTAACATATTATGTTATTCGAAGGAGAATATGACATGTACAATTATAATATTAAGCCTACAATATATACAATATGAAGGAAAATATAAATGTGTAAGTAGCGAGGCAATGTGCTATGCGCTATTACAGTTGGAATCCATACACCCCCTCCCTTCCTGTGGAAGATATGGCCTTAATCGTCCACATAGGGAGTGTAGATTGCAAATGGAGACACCCATGCAGGTAACCGCGTTAAAATTCACTTGTGGAGAAGATTAATGTAATGTCTTCTATATGTATGCGTATGGAATTAACTTGGAATAGCACATCGTACACTGACATACTGTCCGTGATGAAGGAATACGATTTTGATATATCTTTGGAAAAAAATCATATGCGGCTGGAACATCCGTAATTCTAAATTTAATTTTACACATATGTTAATTGAACTAGCATCTTATGCCGTATATAAATCAAGAATAATTTATTATTATACAAATAAAACAACACCTATTTCAATTCTTTTTTTCCTTTTTGTTGATGCCGGCGCACCAACTATTTATTTGTATTTGTCATACAGGAAACAATATATGAACATATAGTTTTAATATTCTCTTAAATAATAAAGTACAGTATTTAATTATTGTCTTTCCACCTTTTATATAAACCCCATTTTTTATTGTGTTTATATAATCTTCCCTTTCCAATGGCAATATGATTTTCAACTTTTCACCTATTTCAATTCTGTTTATATTGGAAATTAAGAAGATTTACGAAATTATTGCGTTTTCGAAAAGAAAGGTAAAAATAGAAGAGAGACAGTTGTGATACCTAGTTCAAGGAATCGTGTTATCATTCCGAAACGTCGGTCCCCATGTTATTGTGTTGTTTCTTTTGCCTTTTATATGTCCCATCCTTGGATGTTGTCATTGCACACCTTTTTAGTCATTTAAATATTTTACATTGTTGGTGTAGTGCAGCTGTTGAATCCATCTGGATCCATCCTTGGTGCCCCTTACTGATACGGTTGGAACTGATTTTGCCTTTTCAGAAAAATAGAACAGCAAGATTTAGAACATTACTCTAACATAATATACTGGAATATAAGATAAATGATATTAATTTTTATTCTTGAAATGAAAATTATGTTAAATCAAGTTTTCTTCACAAGCATGTTATCACATTGTACTAGTATTATAAAAGAATGTCTCATAATGTACAATATCTATATTAACATACGTGTATTATTATATAACGTGATATTATAAGTTAACACTTGTTGAGATGAAAATAAAGACTACACTACCTCTATGAGGTTAAAAGAGAAAAGCAAAAAATACTGTCCTGTATCTGAATTAAAATGAGTATTTTAAAGCAGGTCATATGCAATTACATGTCCTTTAATGGTTTTTTTCTTTATCCAAACATGGTGTTTTTTCACAATTCAATGTTATAATTCAAAACATAACGTTTTATTGAATAAAAACTGCAAGTTATGCAAAACAAATTATTATTATGCATCAATGGGGAAGGGAACTGTATTGGCCATGAACACGAAATGAAGGGGTTTGTTATGAACATGCGATAAGGCGACGACGTAACCCTGTTCTACGGACCCGACCAATCTTTTCATTTTAAAATATGTTTTGATTTTTTTTCTTCTTCGAAAATCGTTCAAACTTCACAAATATTTTCACGACAATTTTGAAGGAAAAAATACCCAGACGAACAAAAACCTGAGAAAACACACACCACCCGATATACCGATTTTAGGTCAGGATCATCTAAAAACACTCACCCAATTCTGATAGTCCAATACAGTAATAACTGTAATTAAAGTGCGTATTATATTACAGTTTTACCGTGCCTGTGTTATAACACGGTAACATGTGTTACGGTAAATTACAGTTGTTGCGAATTGGGTGAAACACTTCTTCTCTAGGAGCGGTTTTTTGAAGAAATAAATTACCTCAAAGATGTAAAAATAACAAACTAAAAAACCCTCTTTAAGTGAAATTAGATACCAGAAATGGATTCTCTGACTAATTTCATTTCCGACAATGTATACTTTTGTATACATCACATTAATTTACAGCGCTTGATAAATTTCATATTTTTGGGGGTTAAAACACCCCCTTAAAAGTAATTGAACGCATACGAGTTTTGGCAACCATCAGACAAATATGACCGCGCCTAGGTCTAAGTTCTTGAATGTTAAAAGGGCCTCTTGGTATATAGGAATCATATTCATAGCCTAAAATTAATTTATGCCGCTCAGTAATATATATTTTTAATGAAATTTAGGTCATATGAACAAAATTTACATCAGTTAAAATAGAACAAACAATTGCGCTCGTGTAAAATATCATGGCCTCAGAAAGGTTACGCATTTTGTATCAAAAGAATTCTACTACAAGTATTCTCTATCCATATATAATTTCAGATTTATAGTGCGAATTAATAACCGGAGATATAAAGCTTTGAAATGGTTTCGAAACTTTTGGGACACCCTGTATGTATGTATGTATGTATGTATTTCCCCTGTCCGACATTAATGTCTTTTTATATTTATAGGGGTCTAACATTCGTAAATGTTGATTTAATATTTTTCCTGATGTGTTTGACTGATTTACGCTAGGCTTTGAAAAGGGTCAGGCAGGCTAGACTTGGCTGGTTCACCCATGAGGCAAGTTAAGGTTAGTGTGGGGATGGTTTATATCTGTAACTCTAAAATTGTGATAACTTTAAAGGAAGGGTCCCGCAAGCACAACATTGAGCATTATTTGTTAGAAAAAATAAATATTGAGCCGAAATTACGTTATTATATAGAACAAAACACCATACTAGTCACAAAAAATGAATAAAAACTGCCATCACTCAACATGCAATTTTTAAAATTCACGGCGATCGAAAGTCCCGGTGTCGATGACGTCATGGGTATCGGTGCTCAAATATTGCGCATGTGCATTGTATAACTATGACATCATCGACACTGGGACTTTCGATCGCCGCGAATTTTATAAAAAGTGCATGTTGAGAGATTGCGGTTTTTATTTGTTTTTGTCATAAGTGTGGTGTTTTGTTCTATATATTTACAAAAAAAGTTGGACTCGATATAGTTTACATTGGGAGCTATATGTACAAAAACCAGTTTCATGTCAGTTCAATCATTAAAAAATAAACTGGGTTCTGTGACGTATTGATTATAAAATTATACTTGATAGCTTACCAAAACCATGGCGAACCATTTTGAAAAGTCAAGACTATGAAGACAATGGTAATTGTAAAAAAGATGGAAATTCCTATCAATGGAATGGAGAACATTACACTCAATATAATCTGAATAAAATAACAAGCAAAATGGTTTATTCGATTATAATAGATAATAAGGCCTCTCAAGCAACTTGCGAAACTTTTTGGAATCGACGTTTCCAGCGTCAGATTGAATGGAATGATATCTGGCCAAACCAAACAATTAACCTAACAAAGCATTTCAAGTTGATGGAATTTAATTTCAAACTGTTACACAATATTCTACCATGTGGAATCCACCTACATAAATGGAATATGTCAAATTCAAATCTATGTATCATATGCAATTTTCAAGATGATTATGAACGTGTATTTACTTCATGTCACCTGTTAAAGTGACAAGGACCGATATAGCCGAATTAATCTATAAAACGTTCAATCGAAACATTAATGTAAACTTCGAAACACTCATTCTGGGTTACAAGATAAAGAGAGTACGAGACAACGATAATATACATGTCGTTAATACTCGGTCTACTTACTTTGGGAAAATACACAATGTTTAAAACATGGTGTAAATTTAGAAACGACAAGAGCACATTTCTAAAAGTCAGAACGAACCTCTACATCATATTCAAAAAAGAGGGGAGCCTCTATACTGAAATAGCAAAACATATAAGACCAAAAGTCTGTGGTGCTACAGCGTATTTGTGAAAAGCTATGAAGCCAATACTGTACGTATGCACTGAATATTTGATATTGATTATTATTCTACCACAATATACATGTATATGATTTTCAAAACAATAAGTAATATATAAACAAATCTTTAAGATAGTAAGAATATATTGTTTTAATTATATGAACTACATAATATGATTATTATTAATATGTTACGAAGGGGGAAAAAAAGAAGAAAAAAAAGACAATGATACTGACACTGCGGGTGGTTAGCCATCCACAGCGGTGTTAGGATGAAATAATTTAGTTCCAACGTGTGATGAATTTGATAGGGTCATATTATCAAAATCCATTGTTACATTGAAACCAACGGAAATTCAAAATTAACGGCCGTTCGTGTCCACCGTCGTCTGGTACCATTATAGAAACTTGTATGCTGCCCTCTATTTTACAAAGATGCATGTATCACAGACTGATTTTACGATAAAATAGCGCACGATGTTTTGAAGCCTATGTCCACGAAAGCACAATGTTTTGATTTACTCTGAGATAAATGTTTACTTGTAGAAAGTTGCTGTATTGAAAATGACTGGAATCTGACTGTCTACCAAATGGCTTGTGCAGTACAGCATTGCGTTAAGCAGTGGCGTAGCCAGGTTTTTCTCAGTGGGGGGGCAAAGGGGGGGCCGGGAGTTTTGGTGGGGGGGCAACAACCAAATTGAGGATTGAATTTCCTTGTGTTGTGAATAGGTTAGTCCCAAATTATTTCAACTGACATTTCCCACAGGGGGGGCAACAGGGGGGGCAGAGAACCCCACAGGGGGGGCAGCTGCCCCCCCCCCCTTGCCCCCCCTTGGCTACGCCACTGGCGTTAAGGTATACACCATAGTGACTGCTTCATGAGAATGTGGATCAAAGAAATTATCTAATCAATAACAAATGCCAAATGGACATGAACAGTATTCAATTATTGTCTATCACTAATCAGCAAGATCGGATTACACACTGGTGAAATATGATTATGAGCAGTAGTTACCAATCAGAGATATAATAATTATAGGGATTACACACTTATTGCCTCCAGATATTGGGTTATCCCATGAGCAGCAAATAACTGTGTAAATCAGTCAGAGTAAGTTTAATAGCGTAATTATTCACACAGGAGAAATAAGTCTAATTAACAAGCATTTACAGTGATTATACACACAGGAGAAATGATTCTTCCTGTGTGCACACCGTCCTATTAGCACATATTAACAATTATCTACCGTGATTACACACAGGGGAAATATTCCTGTGCGCCAGTACCAATGTCACAGTTTATAAATTATAAAGATTATCTTAAAGTGTCCACTGTTAATATGATTGTATGGTATGTGTCACAATGTGTGAGTACATGATGGTCGTGTCTGAGTTATGTTAGAGTAATTAACAGATTTGCATATTTATCCAGTTGTTCACAATTATAGGTGATTTGTACATAAGTTGAAATATTAGTGTTTTGTTTATGTTTTAATAGGTAAATCACATATTTACCGCCTACTCACGGCCTTCAAGCCTAGATCGCTCGTGTAACCAAAGATTAGTTTCCCCACCTAGCCAGCGGTTCGCCATAAAATGCAGATGATTCAATTGAAAAAGCATTTTTGAAGATGAAGAAGAATTGTTGTTCCGTCACTTTATGGACAAAATCGCTAACTTGACAGAGCTTAACTTAATGTTTATATTTTAAACGGTCGGTGATATTTCTTTCTGCTTTTAATTAGATTATAACCCCATATAACAAAATATAACAGTTTTACATAAATGGTATTAATATACAAACGGTACGCAATACATGATTGAAACTCAAACTCTATGCATTTTACAATTTATAGATTATTCTTATCATCGTATTCCAACGAGTCTCCTATTTATAAGAAATTACACTCCGCGAATATTATGCTTTTGAATTTGAGTAAAGTTCGCAAATCTCATTTAAATCAACAACACTCAACAATGAGATTTTGACAAATTATTGCAATCTTGTTTAGTAATATTATTATGGTATGTAGTTATAATAGAAAGAAGGAAAAGGCGGAAAAGGTGTACTTTAGGTCCCAGATTCTGGACTGTACTAATATCGTCTTCCAGTATCGTTCGATACCGGTACATAGTCAGTATTCCAGTATCGCCCGATACTGGAACAGTAAAATCGTACCAGTATCGACCAACTGGCAACTTGTATATACAGTTAAGCCCACAATTATTCATACCCTTTGGAAAATATGAGTTTTTTGCGTTTTTCTCATACCTAATTATGCTTTATATGGTGGGATTTGGCACTTGAAATTGCTTCGAAATAGCTTTGTAGCCTTTCCCCTCTTTCTGAGCATTCACAATGCACAAAAAAGTCCCCACTGAGTTATTTGATCTCCTTCGCCATGCTGTCAAAGAGCTAGAGTGTTGTCCTATAATATCCCTCACTGTAAATTCAATAGGACACATTTGTAATGCATTCACATTGTATGCACACATCATGGAATAATTACATAACAATATAAAAGCCTATCACACAATATAACGAATGTTTGGAATGTCAAAAACATGTGTATCATCATAAAAAGTGGCCTCTATCCTGAGACTTGGTATGGGGTATGAATAGTTTTGGACAGGCATAAAAACACAATTCTATTGTTATGCAAAAAATGTTGAGCCTAAATATATTGACTTGTACTTGCAAACTAATTGTCTTTAGTGTCAAGCGAAAGTTCCACCACTCCAGCTGGTATAGATATGAGAAAAACGCCAAAAACTCATATTTTTCAAGGGGTATGAATAATTGTGGGCTTAACTGTATGTTCAAGTATCGACCAATCCAGTATCTGGAACCTAAAGTACACTTTTCCGAAAAAACCTTATTGTGTGTTCGTGAGCTGAGCATTTCAGTGTTTTTGGAGATATTTAACCCAGCCAACACGTATGCATGGGCCCCACGTGGGCTACATATGGGCAATCAGTGCTAACGAGGGCAAGGGCTATGTGCGGGCTGACCACATGGGTCCCATATGGGTTTTACAAGGGTAATATTGGGCTACGTTTGGGTAAACCTCAATGATGCGGCTGAGAGTTGTTATTCCCACTATTGGAAATATGTGGACGATCTTACGTTCGCCGAAAATCGTCCCTCTAGTGAGAGTAGCAACTTGCAAGCTGATCTTGATGACTTTCTGGATTGGTCTGTTACTAATCAACACAGTGATAACTTGCAAGCTGCCAGATGGGGAAATACTTATGGGCGGCAGTGTATAATATGAGGACTCAACCAGCAATCCCAATACAATTTCCTTTTGGTATCGATGCTGTTGACGTATTAGGCGTCATTGTATGATTTCAGGTATTAGGGTGGGGGGGGGGGGGGGGGGGGGGGGGGGGGGGGATAACTCTCCGGCATAGCCTCCGTAAAACTGCTGTAAATCCTTCATTATCCATTTGATCTATATAAATTTATATACAAGTATACATTTTCTTGAAAGAAAGGGTTCAATTAATCCAACCATGAACAAGAAATTGACCATTTTGGAGAATATTATAAAAAAAACACGGGTTTTGACCCATTTGAGGTTTTGTAAAGATAACTAACAAATATTTGGTTTTGTCGTTCTAGATTTATTATAATCTTAATAAAGGAGGTTTTTTTGTTGTTGCCATAACTGATTTATATTTTGAATTATTCACCCAAAAGTGCCAAAAAATGTTTACATCCAAAAAATAAAAGCATGTTATATACAAGATTGATCAGTTCCTGTGGGTGCTATGTGAATGTATAGGGAAATTGGATGGTTTACATTTTAATATGAATGTCATGGTGTGAAATAAAAGTTTTTAAATTCCCTCCCAAATCTCAATATCGAGGAAAAATTATAAAGATTAGGGCCTATTTTGGGGTTAGGTTTACTTGAGTGGATCCATTGACAAACATTTTTTTAATTTTTTTTATTTATTTTTATTTTTTAAAAACGTGTTTTGCACTTCTCCATTTATACCTTTAATATCTCAGCGAATAAATGTATTCATTGACAAACAATTAGGAAGGTAAATTTGAAAGGAAATCAACATTGACACACTGCCTACCATTGGATTGTATAGGCTATAATGAGCTTGATGAATTATTCAATGGGAAATGTGTATGGGGATTCAACATAGGCACATATTTTCTTCAACTTCATGGAATGGAATGAGCAGATGATACATTTATACCGTGAGCCTGTTATGGAACCACGCACCCTTTGAGGGCTACATTTAGACCGTGGGCCTGTTATGAAACCATGCATCCCCCTGAAGAATACATTTATACCGTGGGCATGTTATTGAACTATTCACCCTTTGAAGGATATATTTATACCGAGGGCCTGTTATGGAATTATGCAACCTTTGAGGGATACATTTAGACCGTGAGCCTGTTATGGAACCATATACCCTTTGAGGGATACATTTAGACCGTGAGCTTGTATGGAACCATGCGCGGTTTGAGGAATACATTTAGACTGTGGGCCTGTTATGGAACCATGCACCCCCCCCCCCCCCCCTGAGAAATACATTTAGACCGTAGGCCTGCTATTGAACTATTCACCTTTGGAAGGATACATTCAGACCGTGGGGCCTGTTATGGAATTATGCACCCTTTGAGGGATACATCTAGACCGTGAGCCTGTTATGGAACCATACACCCTTTGAGGAAATAAATAAATGTTCACCTTTTTCAAAATGCGATTTCTAAATTCAATGTTCCAAGAAAACTAAACCATATATTAAAATACTGCTCTAGCTCGCTCATTAACAGTAGAGAAACTGTCCAATTCAACCTCTTAGTTATGTATGGTAAACAAAATAAACACAATGTTAATGTTAGGCACTTCACTTATAATGCTTTATTCACAAATGTGCCATAATAACTGCTTTTATAAATGCACTATATCATGTATTAATACTGAAATAATTACGTCACTAATCGAAATTTGTAAATGCACTACATGTATATCATGTACAATACTGCAAAAATAATGTCACAAATCGAAATTATTGTAAATTGTACATTGTTCATTTTCAATTTTCATTGTAAATACTGTTATATGTGTTATATAATGATAAGCCTAGTTTAGCCATGTGCCATAGTTAACTATATCACTATATTGTTAGGTTACTGAATACTGTCGTTTTAATACTGAATACTGTTATTTTCATACTGAATACTGGCGTTTTCATACTGAATACCGGCGTTTCATACTGAATACCGGCGTTTTCATACTGAATACCGGCGTTTTCATACTAAATACCGGTTATCGACGTTTTCATACTGAATACGGGCGTTTTCATACTGAATACCGGCGTGTTCATAGTCAATTATGGCGGGGCGTCATCAGGTTATGATTGCATAATTATCAAATTAATATTTAGGAATGTCGAATGTCCTTAGTTTCAATCTCAAATTGCCTAGATTAGTGTTCCTCCTCGACCGTAGAGACTGCATCGTATTTTGTCCTCGTGTTCCTCACGGATATCACCTTCATTATTACCAGACAAAGAGCAATGAATGCAAGGGAACCCATTACGAAATTCCATCGACCCATATTCTGGTTTTCTGAAATGATTTATAACGAAGTAAATAATTGCAATGTTAATGATAATATAATGATCTCATTTTAACTTCATAGATAATTTAGATGAAATGTGCTGCAATATTTAACTAACATTAAATAAATTTCACCAAATTTGTTTATGTATTTGAAAAAATATTTCAATTTCAAGCACAAAGTTCGACCAAGTATTTTAACGATGTAAATTTGTGTTTGTCACACTGTATAAAAATGGCCACACTCTAAACATATATAATGTGCCATTGATCATATGGCAGCATCGTAATGGTGGGCAATAACAGGCAGTAAAACAAGCGTTCAATCAATTGCCGTCTTTTTGATGATTTACATAGTAAACCACTCCCTCTGCATAAGAAGCGTGTCCCTACAGCGTGTCCCAAAAAACTGGGTTCAAAAGTTTGCGAGCTTATAACGAAATAAGTAGGAAACATGGATAGTTCATATTTAAGGATATCAAAGAAAATATACGTGACCTTTATTGGGTAATTTCGGAGACCAATTTGATGTAAACTTCTTGAAATACAAAGATTTGAATAGAGCGTGGTCAGAACCCATTTGTCCCGATTTAAGGAATAAAATGAAACTGTGCGCTATGTGTAGTATTCCCGGCAAGGGGATTATTCTCCGAAAGAACTTAACAATAACTCGGACTATAACAAAGAACATTTTGTTTTAATGTTTATGTAAATAATGAACTTGTATAATTGCAATATGACCAAGATAAAAAAAAAATTACTGCCCAAGTCTTTGTAAAGAATGAATGCAAAGGCAAAACTTTGATAAAGTCACAACAATGCGCCATTGCAACACATCGGGGTGTTCCTTGAAAAGTGGACACATGGGTTCTGACTACACTCTATTAAAATCTTTGTATTTCAAAAAGTTTATATTGAATTATTCACAGAGTTTAACCAATTAAGGCCATGTTTAATATCCCTAGATATGAACTATCCATGTTTTCTTCCTTTTGAGTTGTAAGCTCGCAAACTTTTGAAGCCAGTTTTTTAGGACATGCTGTATAGTTGATGCCTGTTACCAACTTACCACCATTGTCGGCATTGATAACGTCGCCATTCATCAACTTGTCAGTGAACACCAGTGGTCCTTGTGTCATTACGTAAAATTTGGATTCAGAACGAGTCGTTCGCGCAATGTCCACGTCACGTTTTTTAATCGCAGGAATGCAACCTTTGGAACATCGGGAGGCAGGATCGGAAGTCTTGCAGACCATTAAAAAGCAATGGACATACACCTGAAGGGAAATTAGCATTAAACATCTAATTATTGTATAAGTTCATCAGGTTTGTTAAGGTAAATATAGGGTTAAAACAAAGTAAGTCCCCCCTAAAATTAGATCACTTTTGTTTACATAACTTCACACACAATTAAAAATTGAACCGATTCTGAAAAGAGAAAACGCTTGGATACCAATAGAAAGTTTTCCTTTTTCGATATCATGTTTACTTTCCCCAAAAGGAGGTATTCAGAAAAAGTGGTACTTTTCCCTATACCAGTAAATTTAAAAACTCTGTCTCGTGAATTGTTTGTACGCAAATTAGACAAGTTTGGGAGGAGGCAAGGATAATAGACACAGAGGAGGAACCTATAAAACAGTGGATCAAGCAAGCGATATGGATTAAGAAGAGGGGCAAGAGCAACTTGATGAACCGGGACGAGGGGCCTACACGCTGAGTAATCTCTACAATCCGCTGTTGAAGAAAGAATCAGGCAACTCTGATTCCTGCGTTCTGGTAACACCAGTTCCCGCGGTTCCAGCAGTGGATCACAACTCTGATGAAATCTAACTGAACAAGTCAGATGAAACGTTAGTTGGTGAGTAAATCTCCATTAGGTCACCTCAAGGTCACCTGGTTTTGATGAACATAACGTTTCTACGTAAAGCATTAAGCATTAAAGATGCGCTATACTTTACACTTTTCAGTTAGTTTACCAGTTTTACTAGTTTTAAAATAAGGCCTACCATACAGAATTTCGGAAACATATTTCAAATAGAACTGCCCATATGCAGGTGACCCAATTTAAAATTTGTTAAGAAGATCAACACTTTTCACGCGGCTATTGGTTTTACCATAGGTTATGGCCATGTGTTTTGAACTCGCCACCCTTCCCGTTGCATGTCCAGATTTTTACATTTTACACCATCTGAGATTCGAATTAGCATATCGCAATAACTACTTGTTCTACCCCATAAAAAGTATATATTTTCTGAACGGTAATCTCACAAGGAATCTAAATATGCGATTGGAATTTGCATAAGACCTAATGGTAACATGTTGTGATTAAGAATGTTAAAAAAATATCGATTTTTTTCATATTTTGATTAAAGCTCAATATTTTTTTAATTCCTATCCCAATCATCATTTTACTGTGCATATTAGTTCCTCATGCAATTTACCCATCAGAACATAATGGTTGTCAAGTGTAACTTGTTGAAATATACTATATCGGGAAGTAAATGAGCACAAACTTTTACATTTCAAATTTATTAGAGTTTACACATATATTTGTTTAGCTATTTACTCTATCCTATTTTAAGCAAGATTTCTGAATTCCCCTATTCGAGAGCTTTCCAAAAATGTATAATTTTGCTATAATCGGTTGAATAATTTTGTTGTTATAGTCATGTATGTAAAACCGATGAATTAGGGCAAGTTTACTGTGTATAAAACAATCGATAAAATGAGAGCAAAATCATGGTTGTACCATACAGAAATGAGGAGTTATTGTAATTTGAACGTAGAATTGGGAACATTTTCTATATTCCCCATAGAGATTGTACACGACGCCACCGCCACCGCCGCCACCCCTGACTTTCGAAGTATAATCAATCATATCTCAGCCAAACAGTTATAGAAATACCTGATTTATTCACACGGTGTAGCTAGATAAATAAGCTTTCAAATGACACCTAAACCATTATAGCTCTACCACATATAGTTGTTGAGTTAATAGAGAGAGATGGATAATTCGTCACCAAAAATGCAACGCCGCCACCCTTTTTGGGTGGTCAGTTCAAAACACATGGCCTTATACAAAACAGATCTGTCAGAAACCTTCTAAAATGAAAAGGTCTATATCAAGGATTACTGAACCAAAACTAGGCATGTTTGTACTTATCTCAATGTATTTATCATGGTGATTCCAAATAATATGGGAATAAAATCCAATAATGTTGACATTTTTGAAACATTTTGCGACATATTGGAATGTCGTCTGCAGACGCCTGACGCGTGAAAAGTGTTAAGGTGATCTTTTTTCTTTAGACGGTGTACGGAATAGCCAATTATAGCACACATGCACATCAAATCGTCATTGGTGGTTTGGTTTGACACATCGTATCTATATTATCTTAAGTAAATTATTTGAAGACACTCTCATTTTTTTTGATTGAGGCGTTTAATATATTTCCAAAGTGACTCCAATATTGAAATGGGTATGGGTCGCAGTTAGTTAGGGTCATGACCTTAAACTTTCCCAATAGAATAAATTATGATTCAATAGACCTCCATGGATGCACATTATGAGTTCCCATATTAGGCGTTCTTGAATTATCGATCGACATTGGGATATTCCAGATAATAATTATGTGCACACCCCCTAAGGAGGGGTAATTTCTAATTTTAATCAAATCAATTCAAATCGATTCGAATCTAATCTATTTGAATCGAACCTAACAGAATCGAATCATAACATGTTATTTTTTATTTTGCGGCCCGGGTGTTTAGCATGTATCAGACTTACAGTGTTGTTCTTATCATGAACGAAAGCAAACGCTTCTAGCCCAAATCGTTGGATCATTGCGTCTCCAGAGGAGTAGAGTTGTAGTGTGTCATCTTTGTGGCATCTGAAATCAAAAGAATGAACGCCGATATTCATCAGATACCTATAATACAGAGTATTTGTATTATCACGTTTTAAGGAACTTACTATAATCGTGAATACAATCTACTCCATCATAAATGACAGCCGGCAATCTAGGAGTTAGATCTACAGGCTGTAACCCAAAAAAAGTTATACAGAAATGCCACCGCACCTGAAAAAGATTGCTTCACAATAATGTGTATAACCCAGCGTGACACGGTTCACGGCGCAAACCGCTAAGAATCGCCTTTCTGTTTATTGCCGGTTCCAAACCTGATTTGTGAAGGTTTTTGGGATTACCAAAAATACCGATTATTGCCGGGTTCTGCCTGTTTCTACTGGGCAAACTTAGCGTTTATTAGTGGTTTCTTCCCCAGCAGAAACACGAAAGGCGATTCTTAGCGGTTTGCGCCGTGAACCGTGTCACGCTGGGTTATACACATTATTGTGAAGCAATCTTTTTCAGGTGCGGTGGCATTGTTTGGTATTACAAAATGTCAAATGTCGTAGCCCATCGACTAGGATCGATAAACTTAGCGGTAACTTTTCGCGAGTAGAAACAGGGGGTTTAAAAACTGACCGATTGAAACTTAGTGTTTATTAGCGTTTACTTTTTGCAGTGCCCCAGCAGAAACACGCTCATAACCGCTAAGAATCGCCTTTCTGATTCTATTGGGTTTATTGCCGATTATTGCTGCTTCCAAACCTGGTTTGTGGTTTTTTGGGATTACCAAAAATACCGATTATTGCCGGGTTCTGCCTGTTTCTACTGGGAAAACTTAGCGTTTATTAGCGGTTCCTTCCCCAGCATAAACACGCTCATAGTGTATTTAAGTTTAACAATTTAACGAAATATGTAAATGTGCTTTTAAAATCCATACCCATCTTCAAGAAAGTGATACTGAGGCGATGAATAGGGGTTCATCGTAGGGGTAGCGACACATGTTTCCACAAACAACTCTAGACCATTCTCGCCAGAAACATCGGCTTGAAAATAGAGCCTATCCCGTATATGAACCGTCACCGGATAATCCTCAGGCTGGTAAGGGCTTGTGTAACCTCCGTCTTGGTACAGCTGAAGCAGAAAGCTGAACTGACCATAACCTTCTTCTCGATATATTATCTTGGATGTCTGTGGGTCAAAACTGATGGATCCGAGACCTTCCCGTTCGATATAGCATTCAACTGGGATCTGGATTTCACGGTCCCGTGTTATAACAGATGGCGGTGTTACGGGTACAGCGTCGTTATGTACGATGTTTGAAAACACGACATAGTCGCCACGAACCTAGAAACACATAGTGATTGATTAACTCATTACAACTGTGTTATGAATAAGTGGGTCCTAACTGAAAGGATTATCTACGCTGTAGGTGTTTATGCTGCACCAAATTAATCAGCCCTTTTATGGCAAAGGAATGTATCTTACATGTACTTTCCTAATTATATACTTCCTTTTAATATGGATTGTGTTAACTTGGTTCAATAATCCTCACTTAGGAAAAGGTTGCAACTTGTAAAGACAATAAAAGTAATATACTGCCTTTTACCACTACATGATTTATGGAGAAAAAAGCTAACTTTGATCATGTTAAAAGGAAGTATACTGTTAGAAAACTACATATAAGATACATTCTTTTGCCATAAAAGGGCTGCAATAGTGTTTTAGTATTAGCTTCGTCTGCACGTTTGCGCAACCTGGTCTCCTTTTTAAACTGCACTATATATGCAGTTTACAATTCGTCTTAATCTGTAGGTATAGTGCAGTTTAAGAACCAGGTTAGATTTATTCCGTTAGCGCCCTCAACGGAATAAATCTCAATAACACTGACAATGACAGTATACGTACAGATATAAAATACGTACAGTATACGTATTTAATATTTGACACCGTTGAAATGATATTGATACATAATTATATGCCAAAGCGCTCAGGGGTTGGTGGTCGGGGAGGTAAAAACAAGGATGTCTCAAACTAAAACTATTAATATTGGGATATCCTACAATCTTAAACTATAAATATTGGATATCCTACATTCTTAAACAATAAATATCGGATATCCAACATTCTTAAAACTATTTTGTCAGTGTTATTGCGATTTATTCCGTTGAGGGCGCTAACGGAATAAATCTAATCTGGATCTTAAACTGCACTATTCCTACAGATTAAGACGAATTGTAACTGCATATATATTGCAGTTTATAACAAAGAGACCAGGTTTGCCGCCTATTTCGTATGAGTCTATAGAAATAGGAATCGGGACCGTCACATTTCTCACACCGGTAATAATCCGTTTTCAATAAACAAAGTAACAAATATTGTAATTATTACTGACTAATATGTCAACTTTTGCAAGTAATACTGATCAATCGTCATTGCATCATAAAAATAGCAAAACAGTCATAGTCCTTCGACTTCGTCAAACATACGAGGGTAATTCAATAAGGTTCTTTACCTTGACTTTCTTGACTTACTTGACTTAGGGCGGGTGATATTCCCGAACCACGATGCTTCTCCAAATATTCCTTTCCAACATAGCTATCTTGATTTCTTCTACCTGCAATCCTTTAGTATGTCAATGTAGGTTAGGGCTGGTCTACCACGCTTTCTTACTCCATGTTTTGGTATCCAATGTATGAGTTTGGAGACCAGCTCATTGAACCCTCTGATGCAGTGTCCTGCAAATCTTGAATCTACGTTCTCTGATCTTATCCGAGACTGGGCATATCCGCGTACAGGTCCTCATTTGTCACATGCTGTCTCTAGTTGATGTTGAACATAGTTCTAAGCATTCTAGTGTAACATCCGTCCAGTTGTTTACTAAGCCTTGGGGTGACTGTCCATGACTCACATCCATAGAGGAGCACTGATTCTACAGTAGCTCTTTGAGCTTTCTGGATAGTGATTTGGCCTTCCATAACTGACTAAGTTTGACACAAGCTCTCCATGCATCTGCTTTGCGTGTTTTAATGTCCTTTTCAGTACTGTTCATCCAGGCTCCAAGGTATATACTTATAGTCCTCCACTTTATCAAGGCGTATACCTTCGCTTGTGGTGATTACAGGTACTTGCTTCTGGTTGAAGGACATGTACTTTGTATTTGCAGCGTTCATTTTGAGCCCAACTTTACCCACTGAAGTCTCCACTCTGTTAAGTAGTGATTGCGCTTGAGACACTTCTTCAGACAATAGTGCAATGTCGTCAGCAAAGTCAAGGTCAGTAACTATGGTTGGTCCTATTCGTCTGCTGCTTCTTTTTGTTAAGCGGAATCCTAGCTCTTCTTCTTTACCATCTATGGCCTCTCTTAGAGCGTAGTCGAGAACAATGACAAAGAGATATGGAGCCAGGGTGTCACCTTGTAGTACTCCAGCCAGTATTTCAAATTCCTCAGGTTCCCCATCAGGTGACATAACTAGCTTTGCCTTGGACCAGGTGTCCTTGTATATTTCTGCAATCGCATTTGTAAGCTGTTCAGGTATACTATAGGCCTTCAGAATTTGCAGCATTCGTCCCCTATGTATTGTGTCAAACGCCTTCTTGAAGTCAATAAATTTATGATGGCTGGCAGGATGTTTGATCTAATTTCCTCAATAATTCTTCGGAGGGCAATAATATGGCCAACTGTGGTACGTCCAACTCGAAAGCCAATTTAATTAGCTCAGGTGGATGTCAAGCTCAGGTCTGATTCGGTTGAGTGTCATCTTGTTGTATAGCTTGGAAACAATTGAGCTCAGACTTATTCCACGGTAGTTGCCTTCCAAGCTGAGATCACCTGATTTTGGTATTGGTACTATGTTGAAAATAGACCATTGATCTTGCTTTTTCCCGTTCAGCAAGGCATCATTGTAGAAGTCCAGAATGATATTATCCAAATCGCATCTTTTGAGCATTTCAGGTGTGATACCATCTTCCCCACTCCTTTTCCCCTCTACATGTGCCTTCTTAGCCTTCACATATTCCTCCAAATCAAAGATTCCTTCTTTTATGCTGAGATTATGCTACCTACCCTCATAACATTGCTAATATTGATGCCAGCCTCATGACAATCATTCACCCCACCCCACCCCATCCCTATCATATAAACAGCAGTAAATGAAAATTATGTTAACAATGTTTTGCACTTTACAAGGTCTGATAACCAAATTAAGCCGCATCGCCTTACGGTCCGTTTGACACACAATGGATATTTCAAGGTATTGCTACGCCTTGTCACAATAACTCTTTTAAGATTTCATATTTCCTTCCTTTATTTTAGTCTTCGTTATGACAACAACATTTACCTCCATAACAGTGCCACACTGTCCCAATGCGGTTACAATAAGCAGATGAGTGCTGTTATGATCGGATCCAACACAAGACTCATCGATAAAATACAGCTCATGACCTGGTATGTCACCAACAACAGAACGCGGAATATAAACCAGCATCTTGTTGTTAGCACAGATTACTGATTCTCCTGGTTCGCTGCCAGTTGGATAAGGTAGAGGATCTGTGGATATAATAAGTACAAACAAAAAAGATTCGGATATTATTTTCAATCCCCTACGATGTGTCCATATTGTTGCACATCAATGGAAATCTGATGTGTTCACCTTTCCAATGATACCACATTTGTAACAATGGTACAGTGTAAAATCCGAGAAAAGTGCTTCTCGTAAGACATTTCGTGATACCCATCGCGTTGGAGCATGCGCATGTGATTCGTGTTATAGTCATGTGGGGGTATTGTCTCCTCGATAAGATATCGCTGTTGGCAAATTAAAATTGTGTACTAATTGGTTTTAATTAAGCAAAATAAAGTGTCAAAACCTAAATTGAGTGCAGTATGTACTATTCCAGCAACACTACTCTATTAAATGGCGAACCCATTAACGCGTGTCTTTGTTCTCATTGATCATGAATATTTTTGGAGAAAACAGACGCGAGTTCATTTTAGGAATATCTACTCCGGTGTGCAGCTATTCGCTCGTAAATCCAAAGTCATTCATCTTAGCATGCATACTGTATTCCACTGTGTATGCTGAAGTGTGGCGCGGAGGGACTCATTGGACTCCCTGAATTGTATGCCAGCTAGTTACACACGATATTGGACTGTCATTTGTCTGAATAGTTGAACCTAGATCAAGGCTATAGTTGTCGATAAGGCCAACCCAAATTCTGAGTATACTGTTTCAAGTTTGAAAAGGGACGGAGTGACATTTAAAATTAATTATTTAATTATCTTGTATTGCCTTTATTTCAAAACAAGTGGCCGCAACCAATATCAACGCATATCGAGGATTGTGCATCTAAATATTTTATATTCAACAACTCCCCCATACCTTAAGTACAGTAACAAAGCGTTGTTGATTTGAGATAAACCCACACTTCATATCGTCAGCCTGCTTCGATAATTGCCTAACTCACTTTTCAGCAAAATTGAGTTTTTTGCATAAATCATGACTTTATTACATTATGCACCTGCTGTTATAATACCTAAGTCATTGACCAATCAAAAGTGTTGATAAATGAAAAGCTTTGTTTTAAAAGGGCCACCAGACTACACCAACATGTTACTCATTTTGCATTATTGAATTTGCATTGACAAATCCATGGAATGACTAATCCAAGTCACATCAACAATACAAGCCTAACATCAACAATACAAGCGTCATTCCACATTATATGAATATCCATCCATCAATAATGCAAAATGAGTAACAGGTACACAGGGAACAGGTTTCATACTTTTGTTGTTTTATAAGAACTAGAAAAAATGAGTTAGGCAATTATCGAAGCAGGCTGACGATATGCAAATTTATAGGATGGCGAACCTTATTTGGAAACCATGCATCGATGCAAAATTGTAAACAAACAACAAATGTTTTTGGCGAGGGCCATATGCCACGGACCATTCCTAAAGCCACAATTTTAGCCGAAACGGTCGCTACCCAGCACAAGAGAACCGCCATTTTGTATCATCGCGCGGTGAAATGACAACCCTCAGATCTATTTGGACCGTACCACTATTAAAATGGAGGGGTTTGTCTAATGTGATACAAATATTCTGTAAACATATATAAAAATGTGTTATGTAAATTAAACGCATTCTTGATTTAGTTTTTCTCTGAATGTTAAAGGTGATGTGTGAATAAAATGTTATTTACAAAATATTTTAAATTCCACAATTACTTGCGCAAAATTGTGTATTCTCTAATGTTTACCTTTTGTAACCCATCCCATTCAGAAGTTCCCTCGCCCATTTTCAGGGAACAGACGATGTCCAAATAAGGGCCTAATTATAATTAAAGCGTAAATATTTTGTTCTGTTTTTTAAAGAGCAGCTATTTTTTATGTCAAATTAAGCCTATTAAACCACGTTTTTTACTTGTTTTCATCAATTTTCCAAAACACTATTCACATATGAATGATATAAATATGTTTGGTCGTTGTTGAACGGGGTTCAACAAGGTCTTCATCGTTGTTTATCTTGAATCGACAACGGTAAGACGGGTTTATGCTGCCCTCGCAAAATAAACCCGTCTTACCGTTGTCGATTCAAGATAAACAACTCCGAAACCTTATTGAACCCCTAAACATATTCTTTTCATATCCACGTAATAATCCAGAGTAATAATATAATCGTATTCTTTGTTTGTTCATTATAAACTGTTAGCATCAAAGTCATAATGCAAATGAAAGTCATCAAAGTAATTTTATAGGAGTCTTATTTAAAAATCAAATGATTAAACATTTTGCAATTCTCGGTTATTTTGGACGCGGGCGGGAAACAGTACATAGGTCTAAAAGGTCTAAACTCAAAATCAATTTTCTGTAATATCATTCACTCTCGATCTCCAAGTCCAACTTGTCTTTAAGTTTTAGTTATGTTAAGTAACGGTAAATGACTGCTGTGATCTGGATGTTATGAAGATAGCAATACAATATATAGGTGCTAAGGACATCTGCAAACTGATAGAAGTTCGGCTAATCTTCCTAAATGTAGGCCTAAACAATAATAGTAAATGACCGCATTTCTATTTATGTATAATCATTAGTATTTGCCACAAGAATGTCTTTATACTTATAAATGTAACCACCTATAGGACTTGGTACCGTAAATTATCATCATCACGACAGTGTTATAGCGTAGTTTTAAGCAAATTCGCTCAAAGCCTCCATAATGACTGACATTTTCCAGAGTCCGTTGTTTAGGTATTCTAATTGATTTCAATGACCACCAGAAATGTGTTCTTCTTTTATTTATATTCGATAGTGTTCTCTATGTCCGGGCTTTTATCTTATTCTTGTGTCACTTTCATTGTCACTTTTAACTCATGCCTATTTGTGTTTCCTGTTTATTTTATTTGCATGTTTTCTGAGTTGCATGCCAGGGGTAGCACTGGCTCAAAAATGTGAGGAGTCCCAGGACCCTTTAAGGACTACGAAAACCAAATTTAAGGGGTCCCCCAGAAATATAAGGGGTCCTTAAGTTTGAGCCTTTGAAAATGGTCAATTTTTTTTTAGAGACAAACAGTCGCTAACACAGATACGCACACTAGCGTAAGATCATGTAACTCATATACCTATGTCGTGTCCATGTTAATCAGTAGAAGATACTTATATATAGAATGTTTTGGAAATCGCTTGAAACTTTTGCGGAAGCAATTCGGAAACGATTTAGTGTGTTTAACAACTTTTAAAAATACAGGATTTGCATTGTATTTATCTTTTACGGACATTAATAAATTTAAAATGTAGGCACAGGATGGAGATTGACAATTTTCAGAATGTCTTAAGGTTTCCACGTCCATACATCGTCAGATTTAAGGGGTCCCTCCTTTATTTTCGATTGGGACCCGTTAGTGAAGTTCAATACGCGTCCATTATCGTCCAACAAGAAAATAAGGGGTCCTAGGACGCGAGGACGCGCAAGAACGCGAGCCCTGTTGCATGCACTTGATCCATAGAATAGATTGGCCCATCAGACGCTGTGTTGGGTTACCAGATTGATTTCTATAATCACTCAGTTTATTAACCTTGTAGATGTATGTTGGGCTATTGTTCACATTTGCTCCTTTTCATGCACACAATACCAAACAAAATCAAGCAAAGTTATATCACGTTATACAATATAGGCCTACATGGGTGTATTTGTGTTATCCTATAATCAGAACTGTGTGGATTTAAAACAGCAAAACCCCTATTCAATGTCCTGTTGGTACCGATGCTGTTGACATATTTGGCGCTTTGGTATGATTTCAGGTATTAAATCGATTTCACTGAAAACTTGCACAGCCAATATCCGTGGTTACAAAGCTTTGAAAGGGCAACTCATCAGCCCATTTCAATAGCGTCTTTCCAAACGTAAACAACGGATAAAGGAATCGAATCTCAAATGACTGTCATCGCTATAACTAAGTTTAAGCAGGTACTGTTGTTTTGTTTTGCTTAAAAATCATCACTTTGTGCCTAGAAGTCAATAGAACATCACTCTACACACCGGGTATGCTTTTTGTCAATTTAACACTTCATTGACCAGACTAAAACTGAAATCATTAGAAAAAAGTAGAAAACAATCAGTTAGTTTATAACTAGAGAGAATATGATGTGCGGAAATGTCCGAGGCATTAGTGTGTTTTGAATTATTAGTTATCGAATCATAAATTTAAAACACATAATATGATAATTGGCCTAAATAAAACTACTTCCCTCGTCGTTGTCTTGTTTAAAGTTTAGCTTCATTTTCGTAAATGTGTAATGAATCAAGCAGGTTTCTGCAATATTTGAAATCACTTAATTGATTCTTTTTCATGAACGCAAAGTCGTCTTCCAAACGCAAAATTGATATTCATAATACATTACCCCAGGTTGTTGGTCGGATTTTGGCAGTAGTAGTCGGACCTAAAATAAAAGCAAAACAGTCTCGATTGTAAGTGAGTCTGGAGTTGTATACTGTGGATTACATTACTGGTTACGTTATTTATAGTGTGTCCCAGTCTATATTGTTTATTTACAATGTGTTAAAATATGTCTATTATACATGATCTTGATAAACATTACAAACCATCCCTCGTCCATATCATTACAGCACGGCAACGTTACATACAAGACAGTTACACTGGTCATATCAACTGCTAGTAGCCCACGCCAACTATTAAACGCAAATTGCATTCTAATGTAGGCCTATATAGATAATGACAGATTCGAACTAACAAAGCTTAATAATTTAACGAAGGTCATCTGCAGTTACACCGAGCCTAAGCTTATTTCTGGCAAGGGTTAATGCTGCGTCGTTATGACAATAGGCCTACTCTGCTTATTAGTATTCGTCACATAACTGCATAGATGCAAACCAAACCTATCTCTGTCATACATGTACTTACCCATCGTCATCATAGTGACCCAACGCTAGTAAATGAGGCACAGTGAGGAAAATATGAATATGGAGTCATTGATATCATGATAATATTTAAATGTTAAGGGACAAATTGGTAACAAAGTCAATGTCCTCACATTACTAACCAAAGTTCCAGATGTGTGAAAATCACTATGTCGCAAAACATCAAATACATATTGTCGAGTTATTGGCAATTAAAGTTATGATTTCGTTAACAAATCAATGGAGTGAATGAAAATTAAATACCTGAAAATGTATTTTAACTGTTTATTTTCATGAATTTGAGTTAGTTAGATATAAGATGTATCAAAGATCGTATATATGACTTGATTTGAATTTGACTTATTTTGACCTTGTACCACATTTGTGCTCTTAAATAAAATTAGCTACTGTCCTGCCGCATTCCGTCTCTTAGCATATTATTTATTTCCCGGTTGGTTAATTTTCTGACCACAGCCCATTGTCGTCACTTTTTATGTAAGATTTAAATCAAAATTACCTCTCTCACAGAGTACACCAGCGTCATCATGGTGTCCACAATTATGAACACCCCATCCATCAAATGCACAGTCGTGAATAGTACGCTCACTACCACTGCAAAGCACATCGTCAAACCATATAGGACCAGTGCCATGTCCAAAGTATCCTCCGACGGTTGCTCGGTGATCACCGTCTTGAGGGAAACCAAGTTGATGACATATTACCCGAGCATCATTGTCATCCCAATAGTCTTGGCATACCGTGCCCCATGTGCCCTCATAGAGGATCTCAACACGACCAGATGCCCCATCTCCATCTACTAGACGCACTTGTACATCTTGTCCTGTTTATAGGTTGTAATTAAAATGTTAAATAATAAAAAATGGTGTTGGCCAATATGTATAATTTCAATAGCATAATCATTCGCGAGCATCTAGACTGAATGACTGTATGTGGAGATGGAGACATTAAAATCAGTTTGTGTGTTTATCATAAGAGAAAGAGAAAGAGAGAACAGGTGTGGAAGATATGGAAGAGTGAAGAGAGAGAGAGAGAGAGATGGAAAGTACGGGAGGGAGATAAGAGCACAGAGAGACTATAGGTATAGCAATAGAAACATAGATATTTGTAACCCAGACGACTGTTCCAAGATTTCACAAAATGTTTCAAAAAATATCAACATATTTGACTCTAATCACCATATTTGAAATCACCATGATACATGAATTGAAATAAGTACAAACATGCCTAGTACTGGTTCTCTAATTCATGGGATAAGACTTTGAAAGTTGCGAAAGGTTTCAGAAAAATCTGTTTTGTACACGGTAAAACTACAGCCATGTGGAAAGTGTAAAACCTACCTCTATCGCAATAAACGCCTGCATCATATTGGTGACCACAACTCGACACAACACCCCATCCACTATGTGGACACATATATATGTTGCCCTCACTCCCATAACATCCGACCCTGTCCATCCAGATGGGTCCAGTTCCTTCTCCAAAATGCGCATTTAAAGTCCGACCATGCTTTCCGTTAGAGGAAAATCCAAGTTGTTTACAAATGACGTTGGCATTCTCAATGTCCCACAAATTGTGGCAGACGGTCCCCCACATGCCTTCATACTTAATTTCAACCCGCCCATAGGCCTCGCCACCCCCTACGAGACGTACGTCGACATCGACTCCTATATAGAGAAAACAGATCGAATGATAACATTATGTCATCTAAGGTGAACTCACGTAACTGAGATCCGTTTGCTTAACAACTCCAGTATTTTGAAAATTAACCTTATGATATCAACACAATGGTTTGACCTCGAATTTTCGACCGATCACATCGATCTTCATCTGGAGACTGGCAACTCAGATTTGGGGTCAGTGACCTTTCGGACACGTGATCCCAACATCGGGTCGAACACTCTTCTTGGAAGCTTGTATCGGCCCAGTATTATATAGGGATTTTGCGCACAATCATTACGAATAGAATGAGAAAACAATGTAAGACAGACAGACAGACAGATCCTCCGACAGACAGATCCTCCGACAGACAGATCCTCCGACAGACAGACATACAGAAAGACACACCGAAATTACCTCTATCGCAGTATACTCCAGCTTCGTCGGCATTTATACAACTGTGAACACCATACCCGCTATGTCCGCACAAACGTATGTTGCCTTCGTTACCATCACATTGCACTCGATCCAGCCACATTGGTCCCGATCCTAGTCCAAATTGATTATTAGCTTCGTATCCATGCTTTGTCCCATAGAATCCTAGTTGTCGACAAATAACTAGGGCATCATTGTAATCCCAATTGATATCACATACGGTCCCCCAAATACCTTCATAAGATACCTCAACTCGTCCATAGGCTTCGCCACCGTCAGCAAGACGAACATCTATATCAGTACCTAAACATATTGAGTAACAATAGTGTTTATTTTAACAAGGATAATTATTTTACCTGTAAATCAAGTCATAGCATTTGTTTAGTTTAATCCTAAATCAACAGAGGGCGTTACATTGTGGAACATTATAATCATCAGTATCAGGCTAGTTTCCTCAAAATTTACATTACTTGCATCAAATGTCATACAGGGTAGACGGATTTGTACGGGGTGTGGGTTTGGGATGGTGGCTATGGGAAAATGAATATCTACTGGTTGTCCTGATATGATTAATAGCCACTATTGTTCAAAGTACGTTATTTTTCAAGTATCCTTGGTACAATTTACCATTTCATTAGGATTTTAGAGCATGACTATCGGATTTATCAGACTAAAGATACACTCCATCCTGCAAGACATGGCGATTTCACCTTTTCGACAAAGATGTACATATTAAACAGGATCAAAATAAATGATCTTTTATTTTTTAACTTTTATTAGTTATGGTTGTTCAAATCATTTACTTTTTCAATTTAATTCAACGCGTTTGGGTCCTGAAGAGACGAGAATTGAGCAAAATGCTCGGGCGAAGTTTAAAAATGCTGTAATAAGCATGCTGGCTGAATGAAAATAAAAAAAACACAAGTTGGGAGAAAATAAATAGCCATTCCAACCAATCAACGTAACAATTTTGCTGTCAGCCTTATGGCATAAGAAAATAATAAGTGCGTTAATACTTGAGTGATCCAGATCTTTGTAGGCGAATTTTGAGGGACCAATTTAAATAGATAAGGTGGTCTTAGGTAATTAACAGTGATTTAGACTTCTTTTTAACGTTAGATTGGAGGTTTGTTTTAAACAACGTTCGGGACACTTACTTAAATAACCCTTGACTTTTTAAAACCACATAAAAGCTGGTTATAGGTTCGATTTTGCGTAATATAATGATGTATGCCTCAGGCACAGAGTATGTTAGAAAGAGGCAAACCAACACTCCAACTCTAATGAAATGGTCACTAGGAGGCTTTGGGGACAACCTCTTTAATCTGCATTAATTTGTACAATCGCCATTAAATTGTGGTTAAAAGTAGAGGTCATTGATGTGTGACGAACTTATTTTACCCTTCAAATCAAATTAAAGAATTATTCATGTTTACAATAATAAATAGTATCAGTTTAAAAAGAAAGGAACTAGAGATTAGCTTAGTAGACGAGATATTAATTTTGCTTCTTTCAAACAAGTTTAACGCGATTTAATTATTTTGCCAAAAAGGTAAACTCATCACGTCCTACACACACAACAAAGTGTATCGTCAGTTTGATACATTCTATTTTCATGATCTACAATTCTAATGAAAGTGCGCAGTATGTCAAGGATGATGATACACTGCTAACATAAACTAGTCAGGCACATGCTTGACTAGCTTAAAACTAGTCAGCGAAGCTAGTCCAGCGTGCTTGACTAGTTTATTCTGGTCAAGCGGTACTTCAAACTAGTCGGGCGAGCTGGACTAGCTTTAGATATCGGAAAAACTAGTTGAGAATGCTTGATTAGGTTAAAATCAGTGCTGGACTAGTTTTTGCACCAGCCTCGACGAACTAGTCAAGCGGGAACCTGAAGACTGACTAGTTTAAAGCTGAGATCCAAACTGCACATGCGTTGATCATAGCCTCATCGAGAGAACAGCAACTGTTCTGAGCGCTGAAGAAATTTCTCTTTTTAGCGGAAATATGTAACCCAAACATGAAAAGAATGATAAAGGTGCAACACCAAACTGCAAGGCCCAAATTATAAGTTCGGTCACCAAAGAATCAAAGGAATGATTTTATTTGATTTGATATAATTTGAGTCCTACGACCCTGGATAACCCAATAAGCTTATTAGCTTATTTCCATTGGGGTCCGTTAGATGTGTGAACAGATACAGACCGGGATGATCCCCTACTCTTTACGAAAGAGTGTGTAACCTTTTAACGTGCTCAGGTATTGCTCTTCCGATGCACGGGACCACCATTTATACGTGACTTCCGAACCACTGTTTTTTGCTGCCATTAGGAACTCGTCATAATCATTTCGCTTCATTTACCAGGCTACCGACGGCGCACACAGTATTAGCACTTAGATTGTAATATTACCTAACAGCTTCCCAATGTCGCTTGGGTCGACGAAGCAATTGAGACTAAGTACCTTGCCCAAGGATACAAACAAGTTGGCTGTAGCGGGGCTCGAACTCACAATCTTTGCATCGTGAGACCGGCATGCTATCCACTAGACCACACGTGCTCTCTTGAGAGCACGTGAGACAAAAGCAGAGACAACACCTGAATGAAAAGCATGTGGTAACACAGTTGCACAATTCGGCATGTGTGCGTCTCTACGACACTGGCGAGTGCCGACCATGTAAGAACCACCAGATAATTAGCAGAATTCCAAAATGGATAAAAGAATGGGCCCATTAGAGTGATCTGTCTTAACGCAGAGCAACCAGCAATATCAAATTCTTTATAGCTAGTCGAGCATGCCTGACTAGGCAAAGGCTAGTCCAGAAGGGCACCATTTGGACTAGTTTTTATCTACTCAGGCTTACCAGTTTAGGTTTTCAGTGTACAACAAATTGACCTAATCTCAATGATATTCAAACAAACAAACAAAATGTGGACATCGATGGGTACTAATCTTTGTTACTAAATTAGGCCTATACTTTTACCTCGATCACAATACACTCCGGCGTCCTCACTGTGTGTCCCACTGCAGCTATACACACCTCATCCGTTGTGGGGACACATTCGAATATTTGCCTCTTCACCTACACATAGCACATCGTCTAACCAGATGGGCAGATCTATGCCTGGCCCGAAAACAGCGTTGATGGCGTAGCCATGTTGACCGCTTCGTGGAAAACCAAGCTGTTGACAAATCACTGCCGCGTCTGTACTTCCCCAATTATCATCACATACAGTACCCCATCGCCCCTCGTACATGACCTCTACCCGACCGTAAGTTTCGTTTCCGTCCATCAGGCGAACATCAACATCGACACCTTTTTTGTGAGATTAGAGAACATTTTACAAGCATCTTATCTAGACTATGCGCATTAATATATGTATAGGAATCACCGCCTATCAGTTTTGTTGAAAGGAAAAGGGATATAATGTTACAAACCACTTTATTTGCACGGCAACATAACTTGAACGCGAGAAAGTTGAATTCACCCTTAACATATCTCAAAACACCTTACACCCTTCTCAAAACTGTATCAATAAATTAATTTGAGTATATCTAGTCATTTATTTTTCTTCGCTGAACATGTGAATTGGGAGATTTTTATGTGATCTACTCATTTCTGAAGATAGGAAGCTCCGATTATACTCGTGTGACAAAGACGTCAACATAAAATTCGCATTCTGATGCGACTTTCTGTTCGTCAATACATTTAATTTCGCATTAGAAAACTGTTCAAACAATATTTTGATAGCATTTATTAATGATAAATGACTAAAAATTAATTTGTCATTAACAAATTCAACGCTGTAAATGTATTGTTTTCTGTACGCTACAGCATATTGATGTGAACGATCCATAGCAGCTGGTTAGATGCGCCGGATTATCATTACCTTGAGGTCCAAGTTCAAAAATCGTATTCGCATCATTAAGCGAATTTTGTTTTTTAACACGAATACAAATGTTTCTCATCTACAATAATATTTTTGGCGAGTCTGTCTCAGCGTCCGAATTAAGGAAAAAAATCTGGTTGCCCGCCGGGCAACCAAGCAGGAAATTAAGGTTGCCCGGCAGATTTTTTGGTTGCCCGTTCTGTAAAATATTTAAATGCATGTGTTAAGTGTTTCACTTCTTGTAAAAAAATTGGTTGCCCACGGGCAACCAAATAAGTACATGTTGGTTGCCCGGTGCTAATTTTGGGTGTCCCGGGCAACCGGGCAACCACTTAACGCGAACGCTGGTCTGTCTATCTAATGCCTCCGAGTGTAGACTCCTGCCCATATGCCCATATAATCGGAATGCACATGGATGTTCGCCCCATATACCCACGAGTGTCACGCGTCACGAAAGTATCACGCACCGCCCACTACCGACTTTTTAATTTTCGGTAACCCGGATTACTACTATTTATACCAAAATGGTGGCTTAAGTAGTGAGTGATGACAAGGTCTTCTCCCAAAGTATTTTCATCATGGATGAAATATGTATATGGTCGAATCCAACGAAAAGTGTCCACGGCTAGATTTTTAGGGTCCAGTTTCAAAATGCTTCGATCTCTTTTTCCTTTTCCCCACTCAAAGTCAACATATCAAGCTTGTATGGAAAAAAAGTGCCATCACTAATCTCTCCAATTGACCACGTGGCGGAATGATGAAGTTGAAGGTACACTTCTCAATGTTACCTACAAATACAAGTACCATATTTTGATTAAGTGATGATTATTCCACCTATTTACATATTGCATTCAAATTTGTGATTGTATTGTATTCAGAAGATGCTAATGCTGATAGAAAGTGGACATATTTGTACAGGTACTCATCTTTTTTTACATTTTAGATTCACACAGTTAGGTAGCATTTTCAGGCTCTCAATACTTTGAAACATGAGGTTGAGTCACTTTGTATACTTTCACCAAGATGATTTTAATGAATATTTGTTTTCATGTACCTCAAAGAGGGGGAATGACCCTTTCTGGAAAATTTAGAATTTTGAGCATGCACCAGAAACTTAAGTACATAGAGGAATGTGGACATTTTGTATTCGTAGGTAACAGTTAATGTATACGTAGGTATAAGAGAAGTAAAACTGTAATAAATTAATGTTGTACTTAATTTATGCTGCATTTTGGGGGTGAAATGATCATGCAGGGTTGTTAACAATATTTGTTTTTAAATAAACATGTTAAAACATGTTTAAATCCTAATATTATGGACATATTCCCCAATAGTTTACTTTAAATAGATACTAGAATATTAATTTAATGTTGAAAAAATAAACAATATCTAACTCTCAGTTGTGATTTTGAATAGGTTTATTAAGAACAAAATATCAGGCAACAATTTTAAGCATTCCTATAAGAGAAAAACATGTTAAGACTTAAAGCACGGTAGCTAATATTGCAATAATCAAAGTATTCGTAGGTAACACATTTGTTCTCAACTTTAACTTCGTTGACTAAGAACGGTTGGATTCTTTGATTTTACATATGTTTAAGAGTCAAAATTGTACGTAGTTTTTATGCCCTGAATCGCGTGTGAGGGTGAATGTCGTACAGCAAAATAAAAAGGTGTCTTGCTTGACGTTAAAAGTTGATAATATAAGAATGTGCGCTCAGCACTGCTTTTACAAAACAATCAGAATTGCGTAATATTCAACATTTGAATAAAAAGCAAGATTAACCAAATAAACATTAAAATTATATAAAACTATGTTCCTATTTCTAAGATATAAAAGAAAACATCCTAAACATCAATAAACTCACTAGGCCTATACTGTTAGTATTATTGATCATCTAATTTGGTTAAGGAATGTTGATTAAAATTAATTTACACATGATAATTACGGCAGAAAATGTTTTATTATGCTAACGTATCTGATCATCCAATTTTGTAAGTGTCTTTCTTGCTTGACTTTCAATTATTAAGAATGTGCGTTTAACTTCTACAAAACAGTCAGAAGTGTGTAATATTTAACATCTGATACAAGGCAAGGTGATGACAACATACATATCGTACTGGGTTAAAATTTCGTAAAGGTATAGTTAAACAATCAATTAACTCGCTAGTATAATATTCTTACTCATCTCATTTGGTAAAAAGCATGGTCATCATTAAAACTAAACATAATGAAATATTAAGCATATAGAAACATTTTAAGTAAGATACCTCTGATCATTCAGCCTTGTAATCTCTACTTAACAAGTTTAGTGGATCTTGTTGTATTCTTTGTGTAGTTAGTTCTTCATCTCTCTCTTGTCACGAGAATGAATATCTAGTAGAACAGAATTACTCTTTGTTTATTATAGGACATTTTAGAATGTTAAGAATGAACGTTTCAGTTTCCGTGTGAATCCAAAGTATTGGATCGAATCAACTATTGAACATTTCCTCGAGCCATCATTAATTAAAAAGCAAGCGGTTTTCTTTTAGCAAACAGTTTGATTTGCCTGTAATTCATAATCTTGAATGTCAGGTTATTTGTTTTAAGCAATAAAACAACCGGTTGTCTTCCTCAATTGGTTCTAAATGAAGGAGGCAAGTGAGTCTTCTAGCAGTTATCATTTTGAATAGCTGTTTTAAACACGAAAGCCAGATCGCTTTTTAATTCATTTAATATATACTTTGAAATAATTTCATATCAGACCTTATATTATATATATAAGTTTAATATGAGCCAACATGTTCAAAGTCTAGAATATTCAAATATCGTGCATTTCAGTCCACAGCGCGCGGAATAAAGCACATACAACTTACAGCAAGACATCCTGTTGTCAGATTAGAATTAAGATATAATTTCCTAGTTTGGAATTTGTATCATTCTAAAAGTCGTACATAGTAAGTTTTTATCGAGTTTCAACCGGAGGCAGATTCCGTTTGACATAGAATCACCAATATGAAATATTTTGTCAGATGTAGACAAAATAGGAATTTTATGTTTAAAAATTCAATGTTGTTTGATTTAAAAACACTAATCTAATAGGTTTTGCCACGACAGAGATATTGTCGGGCATGTGCCTTTCATTGTGATTTTCTTTTAAATCAACCACTGCTCAGTTCAATTACACTAATTAAATGAATGTCGGAAGCATTATTCATGAACAATTCTTGATTTGAGACTGAAATCAGTTAGGCCTACCCTTGATTACCTCTCACCTTTAAAAAAAAGGGAAAATGTTTTACTAAATTTCTTGTTCACTTAAAATACGTTTCGGTGACATTACACAACCTGCCCGAGCAAAAATGAAGCAAGTTATTGATATTTGTGACACATGAATTCCATTTTCCAATACAACTACAATAATGGCCAATATTATGTACCTCAGTAGTCACTTCTCTGCAATTCCAGAGGAAGTTGGTTAACTACGTATACATCATATCGACAAGCTGGTTTGAAACAATATTACGCACCAAACGATATTATTCCCGTCTTATACATTCCTGCTAAATATTTACATAATATAAGGTGCGAATGAAAGCGAAAAACAATACAGGAATTGTACCATGCTCATTAACTAATATATAGGTTACCTACGAATACAAAATGGAATATGAGAAAATTGATTATGAAGCCAAAATTTCATGGATATTATGACTAAATGTACCCATTTTAAGACGATCAACGTGTAATCTATGGATATAAATAACATTCATTCACTCTAACTCCAACAAAAAATATGTTCTCGGCAAAACCAGTGTGATTACACCATGCATTTTATTTAAATTAACACCTCCTATTTTCATTTAATAAGGGAATATTAATTTTTTCCCTCTAAATATAAATATAATAATATATCCAGTCAGATTGTATGATTGCGCACTGCTTGTATGTAAAATAAAATCATTTAGGGCCAATATGCACCGTGTATATTATTGAATGTTGCCTACATATACATGTTACCTCCGAATACAACATGAAGTCAATGCACGAGAAGCTGTTACTGATTATTTATATAAACATTAATCACCCCCATTGCGATTTAAATCAACTGTCAGAGGATGTCTTTGCGTGAATAACATAAACAACTACACTAATAGGAGTAACAAGATTGAGGCATAGGGAGGCTATATTCAATCAACTTTTAAGACAACAACAAATTATTGATGCACTTGTACGCAAACTACAGAATTTTGTGAAAAGTTACTTACAAAAAGCTGAAAGATTGATGCAAAACTTCTCTGTGGCTTGCCGAACGCAGCGCACATTTCTACTTTATTCCAGTCGATACAAGTATGTAACAACAGAGGGAATAACCACGGTATCGTTATTTGTATTTGAAGGTAAAAGTTCATATTTCAAATTTGCCTACGAATACAGCCTTTTATTGCTGATATTTCAAAAAAATGTTGCCTTCAAAATGATAAAACTTGGCACACATGTACATTGTATCCTACTTCGCTTATTCTATAGATATCATTCACTAATCTGTGTTTATATTAAAATGGCAGTGTTTTAAATAGGTATTCGGAGGTAATGCATTTTTTTTACCAAACCGATCGTTTCCGCTTTTAAAATTTCTAACAGCTTTATCAAAAAATCGACTTGAATGTGGACAATGCATTTAAGTATTTAACATATTTAGGTATCCTTACAGCACAAATTACACTACCTCAGGCGAATTCTTCCCCGAAAGTGAGATTTAACAAAACATGTATTGGTAGGTAACGTCAAAACTTACCACAGCCAAAAAAATCACAACAATTCAGGGGATTGATCAAAAGTAACAAAAATTACAAGAGGCATTCTTGAGATATCCACCAATCAAACAGGTAAAATTGTTTCCGCTTAAGCTCGTTTTCATCTAAACGCTTATATGTCTAAAATAAAACCTTAACAACTATTTTGTAAAAAGGGTGAAAAATAGCAGGTTTATTGCTCGCATACGCCCAATTGTGCATAGAAGTTAGTCATGTTATATATGGCGCGAAGCGTCTCATCGAGGCGGATACGTATAACACAAAAATAAAATAGTCAAGATATAGATTATTTTATTACAGGCCTGAACATCACGTGTACACTTTTCGTTGGATTCGACCATATGTGGTTGTTTGTTACCCTTTTAGATCGCATTGTAATAAACACCTATACAGGACTATACGACCGACAAAAAACATATGTTACGAACTTTTCTATGTAGACAAAAGACTCTTATACTGTTGCCAGACACTGCTGCTACGCGATCGACTCGCGTATAAACAAATTATGGTGGCAATTGCCAGCACCTCGGGGGAGGGGGGGGGGGGGGGGTACTCGGATTTGGTTTGGTCGGGGGTGTGCCGCTGGAGATTCAAAACCCATACCCATTTTTAGGGGTGATTTTGGAAAAATCGGTACCCATTTTTAGGGTTTTGCTTCATTTTAGACCAAATTTTCGCAAATTATCGGGAAAATATACCTAATTTTTGCAAATGTTCGGGAAAATATACCTAATTTTTGCAAATGTTCGCGAAAATAGGCCTAATTTTTGCAAATTTTCGCGAAAAGAGACAAAAATTTCGTCAAAATAGACCCATTTGTAAAAAGTGACCCCATTATTAGGGATTTCCAGCACAAAATCATACCCCATGTTTAGGGATTTCGTGCCCAAAAAGCTACCCATTAGAGCGGCACACCCCCGTATACCGTCTTAGGCGAGTAACCCCCCCCCCCCGGGGGGCCAGCACACGCGTAATGACGCAGACCAAAAGGATATACAAGGACTCCATTAACCACTAATCCCGGGTGTGTTTTTGTATGAGTTAAACTATGCATATGATCAGAAGGTAATAGCGGGTTGTCAGTCTCCGCATGCGCCGAGGATCAAGACAAGTCCGCGTTCGGGCAAGTTTGTAGTGTTTGACGAGATAGGATTAATAAAGGAACTGGGAGCAAGGTGTGTAGGAGGCGTAAACCGTATACCTTCTTCAGGATAACATGGTGAAAGTAATTGCAAGAAGCATGAAGTCATTGCCTCAAAATTCTAACCTGTGTTACTTTAGCAAGACGGATAGGGCATAAGTCTATCATGGACCCACTCCCATCCGAGAACCGAGTGACCCGAGAACCGCGAAATCCAGTTATGTGAATAACTCATGGTCATCATTAGAGGATTATCGCAAATTAAGCAATTGGCGCATTTTTGGCAGTAGCTACGATTTATAAATAAATATATATGTTACCTCGATCACAATACACACCAGCGTCCTCACTGTGTGTCCAACTGCAGCTATACACACCCCATCCGTTGTGGGGACACAGTCGAATATTTTGTTCTCCACCTACACATTTCACATCATCTAACCAGATGGGCAGATCTGTCGCTGGCCCGAATAGAGCGTTGGTGGCGTAGCCATGTTGACCACCTCGTGGAAAGCCAAGTTGTTGACAAATAATTGCCGCGTCTGTCCTGTCCCAACTATCATCACATATAGTACCCCATTGCCCTTCGTACATCACCTCTACCCGACCGTAAGTTTCGTTTCCGTCCATCAGGCGAACATCAACGTTGACTCCTTTTTATAAGATTAGAAAGAAATTTATATATAAAATCATTGGGATGTTAATAGTTCATCATACATGTTGATTTGATCTCTAACTCGTGCCTCCCTAATAGCCCGAAACTGTGCCTCTCTTAATCGTCGTACAAAGACCTTGCTCTTTATTTATAGAGTCGGGTCAGCGCTAGAATATGTACCGTCCTTGATTTTATCATAATATGTTTAAGCAAGCATGTATGAAGGGGGCAAGCTATTATACCTGTATGCTTAAATCTTGGTGGTATTTTCCCGGTGGTATTTTCACGTACCATTTGATTCTCAGGGGGGGGGGGGGGGGGGGGGGGGGTAGGAAGTTGGATTCGAGGGTGATTTTTTTTTTGTTGGTCGCCTTCAGGGATATTTTTTGTTGTTGTAATGACTATGATTTGACAGTCAAGTGACTGCTGGAATTTTAAGACTGACAAATCTCATCCACTCTGGGTCGCCTGTCACTATCGTCCATAACTGAAATTGATATAAAATTGTTGAATACCAGACATGTGTGGGGGAAACGGAATGTTAAATTGAGGGCCCATAGGGTAATCACATCGGTGGTGGAAACTCGGTCGCATCTCGTTACACTCGCAGTGGCTCCAGAACTACTTTAAGATAGATTCTTTTCTTAAAAGAGTACTTGATTATTCAAGCATTCAATGATGTTCGACGACGCAGGCCTAGCTGGCCATTTAACGTGTTTTAACGTGACAAAACACGTATGCATTTGGTTAAAAACGTATGTGTGGAGTTTTTAATGGGTTTTAATAATGTTTCCATGTAAGGTTTTAGAAACGTTAATAAAACGTGAAAATAACTATTTGTAATTAATTGTTCCAGTAAGATGTTTCAAAACAGTTTTAAAAACAATTTTAAACCGTTTTAAAAACATTTTTAAAACGTTCTAAAAACGTTTCACAAAAAGGAAACCTAATTAAACACAATTTAAAACGTTTTTTGAAAACCTATATTAGGTAATTCATAATAAACTTGCAATTGAATGAACACTTCAATAATTTGGCTTTTATTAACATTTTCCAACAAAGGTTTTTTGTGAAGTAATGTTCTTACTTGCCATTTATTTATAAAATGGTGCATGATGCAGATCGAATCATTATATAAAATGTATAAATATACAATCCATAGTGGTACGAAACCAATATAACCATGCTAATATTGAATTTCCCACGTTTTAAAAAAGGTTTTTAAAACGTTTCCTTAAAATGAAAATATGGTCCAGAATATTTGGTTTAATTTAGGTTTAACGTTCTATAACGTTTTGATTTCTTTTCTAATAATGTGTTTGTTTATGAGTATTTTGACAACGTTATTTTACAATTTTTATAACGTTTTAATAAAACAATTAATAGCAATAAAAAACATGCTTTTAAACTGTGATGTTTAAAAAACGTTTTTAAAAACGTTTCACAACAACGAAACTTAATTAAAACCAATTTAAAACGTTTTGTGTTTACTGGGGTGGTGTGAACGAATAAAGACAAAACAAACCAAGGCAAATACACAGACAGACACACAGACAATACCTCTGTCGCAGTACACTCCAGCCTCGGTCCCGTGGTTACAACTATGAACACCATATCCTCTATGACCGCACACACGTATGTTATCTTCGTTACCATTACATGATACTTGGTCCAGCCAAATCGCTCCTGTTCCTTGTCCAAAATAAGCTTTAGTTACGTATCCATGCATTGTCCCAGAGAATCCAAGTTGTCGACAAATAACACGGGCTTGATTAGAACCCCAATAGGTATCACATACGGTCCCCCAAATTCCTTCATAAGATACCTCAACTCGTCCGTAAGCTTCACCTCCTGCAGCAAGACGAACATCTACATCAGTACCTAGATACGAGTAAAACGATATAAACATATATACATTTTTATAATGAGGATGGCCGCTATTTAGCTCTAAATTAACATCTGGTAGTTATTAACTCCTAAATCAACAGAGGTGGCTACATGTGGCGAAATAAAATCCAGACGATACCGGACAAGGGCAGTCAGCACGCAGGTATCGCTTTCAATGAGTGACCTTGCCGATTTCTAACCCACGCAAAGATCGATTTCAGGATGTCAACCTTGCGCTAAAACCTTACGAGAAGTTTGTTTTCCCTGAATTAATTGAGGTAGGGTTAGCTGGCAGCCATGATGGCAAAGTATGTGGATTGTTCGTAATTTTCTCTATAGTATGATGCCAAATCTGACATGGTCCACAAACAGTAATTTTATCGCTAATTTTAGAATTTAACAACTTTCGTGACTTTACTTCTTGTAACTATTCACTTGACCGGACTAAAATTCGTACGATATTTTAAGAGTAATTTCCGTACTAACGGAATCTTAAGCTTTAATTTCATATCAAAAATATTAATGCCCGACTTCTTTTTTGATAAGAAAAACCGAGTTTGATTTTCACCGATTTTCGGTCAGAAAACGAAACTTACGATCCCCCGTTAGGCCTCGCTAACTTGATTTTTAGTTTCCCGTAACACGCCCGCGCTTCATTTTCATACCCGCGTTTGAATTCATTATTGAAATTTTTGAAAACAAATACCGTTTTTCCAATGAAAACAAATACCGTTTTTCCAATGAAAACGTCCGAATTCATGCATTTTGTGTGATGAAATTGTGAAATGTTTATTCATTTTGACTAGAATAGCGTTTCTGTAAAAAAAATATCATATGACATTGTGCAGAGCAGAAGGATCGATTTCGAACCCCGGACCTCCCGCTCCCAAAGCGAACCCTTTACCATCTGAGCTATCAAGCGAATCTGAATATAAACGTGAGATTTAAACAGTTGATCAACAACCATCGACGCTACGAAATGAATTTAGATCGAGACAAGATTCGAGGAGCTATATTAGAAGCATTCACTTAACCGGACTAAATAATTTTATAAAATTGTAAGCATGTTTCTAGTTACAAAAAACTATGAATATTATGATACGATGGATAAAATTGATGCCTGATTCTTCAGAAGTGACTTTTTTTACTGTGGATTTGGCTTGAGTTTCGTCAAGTCTTTCTTGAATTCGGGTTTGTGTGATTGCAATAATTTGCACCGAAAATACAACATGTCATGAAGTTCACAGATAATATTAGATAATATTATTTGCATAATATGCCTTTTTATTATACAATTTCATGGCAAATGTGCTTGAAATGTGTGATTATAATCATGAAAAGAGCTCATTTACACCGTGCTATTACGAGGTCAACTATGACTGCGAAACCGTATCAATACGGGTGAGTACTTCCGGGTCGCTTTGCTGGGTTAGAAAAGGAACGGCTTTTCGCGTGGCTGCATACTGACTGAAGGGTGTGTTTCGAATATTCAAGGTTAAATTATGTGAACAAGGTTACGTGACCAAGTGAATGGAACGAACGTTTACCAACGGACTAGATTTTTAAAAAAAATGATAATAATGGCCAACCACTGCGGTTTTAGGATGAACCAATTTATTTCCAACGTGTGATGAATTTCATGGGTAATATAATCAAAAACCATTGAAACATTGAAACCAACGGAAATTCAAAATTTACGGCCGTTCGTGTCCGCCATCGTCTGATAAAATCGACAGTGTCAGGCTAGTTTCATTCAATCGTCATTTACGTGTAGCAAATTTCAGGAAATACCTGAGACCTATGTAGTGCAAAAGTATGTTAAAATGATGGATTAAAAAAAATGTTAAAAAGCATGTTGTCAGTGCCTCAACATCTCATCGCGGACCCATCCGCAACTGGCCTATGTTACTATAGTATTCAGACAGGGCCTATGCCTATCATGGATCCAAGCATAATATTTAAATGGGATGGTCACGTGACTCGTCACAATCAAAATGACAGCAGAGGCGACGGACGTGCCGCGCCTATAGCTGCTCTCGACCGAGTTGATTTATCTACATAAAGACTTTTTAAGATATACATGGTATCCATAACAATTGTGACGCTTCATTATGTGATCATAACTTGTTAGAATAGAACAACTGAAACGACAAAATGAAGAAAAATTAATTGGGTATCATTTGAAGAAAACTGCGTTTTGATCCGGTTCAGTCATTACGAAGAAATGAGTGATTACGTAACAGTAGTCTAATTTACCAGGTAAATCGAACATTTCTGATGGAAAATACAGAGTTTGTTTGTAACCATAGTAGAATCCAATTCTTTGTTGTTGAAATTATCCATTATGAAAATATATAAAGTCACTAACCCTTTTAAACATTAAATTATTTCTGAAATGTTATTCGCAATATTATTGCATCATCTTCTTATTTTAATTAGCTTTTTGAAACCAATCAATTATTTTGTGCATAGAAAACAAAGCTTTGACTGATTAGGGCAGGATTTGATTTCTTTGAGTGCTTTTAGTCTCCCTTTCTGTGGCGGGTCTTTTTAATATCACTTTTGAGGTGTGGGGTTCAAATGCTGGTAGTTTTAGAGAGAATAGCTGTATGAAGATAACTAATGTGAGCCAAAATATCGAGGTTTAGCTATTTACAATACATTTTACCTCGATCACAATACACTCCAGCGTCCTGACTGTGTGTCAAACTGCAGCTATGCATACCCCATCCGTTGTGGGGACACAGTCGAATATTATCCTCTCCACATATACATCGTAAATTATCTAACCAGATGGGCATATCTGTCCCTGGTCCGAATAGAGCGTTGATGGCGTAGCCGTGTTGACCGCTTCGTGGAAAACCAAGCTGTTGACAGATAACTGCTGCTTCAGTGCTTCCCCAACTGGTGTGGCATACAGTACCCCATTGCCCTTCGTACATCACCTCTACCCGACCGTAAGTTTCGTTTCCGTCCATCAGGCGAACATCAACGTTGACTCCTTTTTATAAGATTAGAAAGAAATTTATATATAAAATCATTGGGATGTTAATAGTTCATCATACATGTTGATTTGATCTCTAACTCGTGCCTCCCTAATAGCCCGAAACTGTGCCTCTCTTAATCGTCGTACAAAGACCTTGCTCTTTATTTATAGAGTCGGGTCAGCGCTAGAATATGTACCGTCCTTGATTTTATCATAATATGTTTAAGCAAGCATGTATGAAGGGGGCAAGCTATTATACCTGTATGCTTAAATCTTGGTGGTATTTTCCCGGTGGTATTTTCACGTACCATTTGATTCTCAGGGTGGGGGGGGGGGGGGGGGGGGGGAAGTTGGAAGTTGGATTCGAGGGTGATTTTTTTTTTGTTGGTCGCCTTCAGGGATATTTTTTGTTGTTGTAATGACTATGATTGGACAGTCAAGTGACTGCTGGAATTTTAAGACTGACAAATCTCATCCACTCTGGGTCGCCTGTCACTATCGTCCATAACTGAAATTGATATAAAATTGTTGAATACCAGACATGTGTGGGGGAAACGGAATGTTAAATTGAGGGCCCATAGGGTAATCACATCGGTGGTGGAAACTCGGTCGCATCTCGTTACACTCGCAGTGGCTCCAGAACTACTTTAAGATAGATTCTTTTCTTAAAAGAGTACTTGATTATTCAAGCATTCAATGATGTTCGACGACGCAGGCCTAGCTGGCCATTTAACGTTTTTTAACGTGACAAAACACGTATGCATTTGGTTAAAAACGTATGTGTGGAGTTTTTAATGGGTTTTAATAATGTTTCCATGTAAGGTTTTAGAAACGTTAATAAAACGTGAAAATAACTATTTGTAATTAATTGTTCCAGTAAGATGTTTCAAAACAGTTTTAAAAACAATTTTAAACCGTTTTAAAAACATTTTTAAAACGTTCTAAAAACGTTTCACAAAAAGGAAACCTAATTAAACACAATTTAAAACGTTTTTTGAAAACCTATATTAGGTAATTCATAATAAACTTGCAATTGAATGAACACTTCAATAATTTGGCTTTTATTAACATTTTCCAACAAAGGTTTTTTGTGAAGTAATGTTCTTACTTGCCATTTATTTATAAAATGGTGCATGATGCAGATCGAATCATTATATAAAATGTATAAATATACAATCCATAGTGGTACGAAACCAATATAACCATGCCAATATTGAATTTCCCACGTTTTAAAAAAAGGTTTTTAAAACGTTTCCTTAAAATGAAAATATGGTCCAGAATATTTGGTTTAATTTAGGTTTAACGTTCTATAACGTTTTGATTTCTTTTCTAATAATGTGTTTGTTTATGAGTATTTTGACAACGTTATTTTACAATTTTTATAACGTTTTAATAAAACAATTAATAGCAATAAAAAACATGCTTTTAAACTGTGATGTTTAAAAAACGTTTTTAAAAACGTTTCACAACAACGAAACTTAATTAAAACCAATTTAAAACGTTTTGTGTTTACTGGGGTGGTGTGAACGAATAAAGACAAAACAAACCAAGGCAAATACACAGACAGACACACAGACAATACCTCTGTCGCAGTACACTCCAGCCTCGGTCCCGTGGTTACAACTATGAACACCATATCCTCTATGACCGCACACACGTATGTTATCTTCGTTACCATTACATGATACTTGGTCCAGCCAAATCGCTCCTGTTCCTTGTCCAAAATAAGCTTTAGTTACGTATCCATGCATTGTCCCAGAGAATCCAAGTTGTCGACAAATAACACAGGCTTGATTAGAACCCCAATAGGTATCACATACGGTCCCCCAAATTCCTTCATAAGATACCTCAACTCGTCCGTAAGCTTCACCTCCTGCAGCAAGACGAACATCTACATCAGTACCTAGATACGAGTAAAACGATATAAACATATATACATTTTTATAATGAGGATGGCCGCTATTTAGCTCTAAATTAACATCTGGTAGTTATTAACTCCTAAATCAACAGAGGTGGCTACATGTGGCGAAATAAAATCCAGACGATACCGGACAAGGGCAGTCAGCACGCAGGTATCGCTTTCAATGAGTGACCTTGCCGATTTCTAACCCACGCAAAGATCGATTTCAGGATGTCAACCTTGCGCTAAAACCTTACGAGAAGTTTGTTTTCCCTGAATTAATTGAGGTAGGGTTAGCTGGCAGCCATGATGGCAAAGTATGTGGATTGTTCGTAATTTTCTCTATAGTATGATGCCAAATCTGACATGGTCCACAAACAGTAATTTTATCGCTAATTTTAGAATTTAACAACTTTCGTGACTTTACTTCTTGTAACTATTCACTTGACCGGACTAAAATTCGTACGATATTTTAAGAGTAATTTCCGTACTAACGGAATCTTAAGCTTTAATTTCATATCAAAAATATTAATGCCCGACTTCTTTTTTGATAAGAAAAACCGAGTTTGATTTTCACCGATTTTCGGTCAGAAAACGAAACTTACGATCCCCCGTTAGGCCTCGCTAACTTGATTTTTAGTTTCCCGTAACACGCCCGCGCTTCATTTTCATACCCGCGTTTGAATTCATTATTGAAATTTTTGAAAACAAATACCGTTTTTCCAATGAAAACGTCCGAATTCATGCATTTTGTGTGATGAAATTGTGAAATGTTTATTCATTTTGACTAGAATAGCGTTTCTGTAAAAAAAATATCATATGACATTGTGCAGAGCAGAAGGATCGATTTCGAACCCCGGACCTCCCGCTCCCAAAGCGAACCCTTTACCATCTGAGCTATCAAGCGAATCTGAATATAAACGTGAGATTTAAACAGTTGATCAACAACCCATCGACGCTACGAAATGAATTTAGATCGAGACAAGATTCGAGGAGCTATATTAGAAGCATTCACTTAACCGGACTAAATAATTTTATAAAATTGTAAGCATGTTTCTAGTTACAAAAAACTATGAATATTATGATACGATGGATAAAATTGATGCCTGATTCTTCAGAAGTGACTTTTTTTACTGTGGATTTGGCTTGAGTTTCGTCAAGTCTTTCTTGAATTCGGGTTTGTGTGATTGCAATAATTTGCACCGAAAATACAACATGTCATGAAGTTCACAGATAATATTAGATAATATTATTTGCATAATATGCCTTTTTATTATACAATTTCATGGCAAATGTGCTTGAAATGTGTGATTATAATCATGAAAAGAGCTCATTTACACCGTGCTATTACGAGGTCAACTATGACTGCGAAACCGTATCAATACGGGTGAGTACTTCCGGGTCGCTTTGCTGGGTTAGAAAAGGAACGGCTTTTCGCGTGGCTGCATACTGACTGAAGGGTGTGTTTCGAATATTCAAGGTTAAATTATGTGAACAAGGTTACGTGACCAAGTGAATGGAACGAACGTTTACCAACGGACTAGATTTTTAAAAAAAATGATAATAATGGCCAACCATTGCGGTTTTAGGATGAACCAATTTATTTCCAACGTGTGATGAATTTCATGGGTAATATAATCAAAAACCATTGAAACATTGAAACCAACGGAAATTCAAAATTTACGGCCGTTCGTGTCCGCCATCGTCTGATAAAATCGACAGTGTCAGGCTAGTTTCATTCAATCGTCATTTACGTGTAGCAAATTTCAGGAAATACCTGAGACCTATGTAGTGCAAAAGTATGTTAAAATGATGGATTAAAAAAAATGTTAAAAAGCATGTTGTCAGTGCCTCAACATCTCATCGCGGACCCATCCGCAACTGGCCTATGTTACTATAGTATTCAGACAGGGCCTAGGCCTATCATGGATCCAAGCATAATATTTAAATGGGATGGTCACGTGACTCGTCACAATCAAAATGACAGCAGAGGCGACGGACGTGCCGCGCCTATAGCTGCTCTCGACCGAGTTGATTTATCTACATAAAGACTTTTTAAGATATACATGGTATCCATAACAATTGTGACGCTTCATTATGTGATCATAACTTGTTAGAATAGAACAACTGAAACGACAAAATGAAGAAAAATTAATTGGGTATCATTTGAAGAAAACTGCGTTTTGATCCGGTTCAGTCATTACGAAGAAATGCGTGATTACGTAACAGTAGTCTAATTTACCAGGTAAATCGAACATTTCTGATGGAAAATACAGAGTTTGTTTGTAACCATAGTAGAATCCAATTCTTTGTTGTTGAAATTATCCATTATGAAAATATATAAAGTCACTAACCCTTTTAAACATTAAATTATTTCTGAAATGTTATTCGCAATATTATTGCATCATCTTCTTATTTTAATTAGCTTTTTGAAACCAATCAATTATTTTGTGCATAGAAAACAAAGCTTTGACTGATTAGGGCAGGATTTGATTTCTTTGAGTGCTTTTAGTCTCCCTTTCTGTGGCGGGTCTTTTTAATATCACTTTTGAGGTGTGGGGTTCAAATGCTGGTAGTTTTAGAGAGAATAGCTGTATGAAGATAACTAATGTGAGCCAAAATATCGAGGTTTAGCTATTTACAATACATTTTACCTCGATCACAATACACTCCAGCGTCCTGACTGTGTGTCAAACTGCAGCTATGCATACCCCATCCGTTGTGGGGACACAGTCGAATATTATCCTCTCCACCTATACATCGTAAATTATCTAACCAGATGGGCATATCTGTCCCTGGTCCGAATAGAGCGTTGATGGCGTAGCCGTGTTGACCGCTTCGTGGAAAACCAAGCTGTTGACAGATAACTGCTGCTTCAGTGCTTCCCCAACTGGTGTGGCATACAGTACCCCATAATCCGTCGTACAGCACCTCTACCCGACCGTAAGTCTCGTTTCCGTCCATCAGGCGAACATCAACATTGACACCTTTTTTGTAAGATTAGAGAGAATTTTACACAAATATTGGACATTCTTTAAGTGAGTTCAATTTTACCACCTACACATGTACAAAAAACACTATAACCATTCAATAATTCGGACATTTCATGGAGGCTTAAGGGAAGTTGAACAGAATATTTCACGCTATAGAGTATGTATTCCATTCTTCTACCCTTTACTGGCGACGGAACACATTGGTCGGGCTCTTTTTAAAAGACACTATGCATTACCAACATTATACTTAAACTATTCCCCGAAAAATATCCGAAATTTGAATCGGTAGTCATTTGTACATGTAATGATTGTGTTTCCCAATTTAAAAATAACTGCGTCGGTCGATTCCGTAGCAAAAGGTTTTTTCATCGCCTTTATATTGCAACGAATTGATTAATGATTAATTATTTATGCGTGAACATTAAGCTCGATACGAACTTTGTTATTATTTGCTCAATGAACGTTACCTGTGTCACAATAGACCCCAGCATCCTCTCCGTGGTTACAATTATGAACTCCCAAACCAGAGTGATAACAGTCATTTATGTTATTCTCTATACCATTGCAATCCAAGTTATCCATAAGTATCGGTCCTGTCCCTTGGCCAAACCAAGCCGATGTCTTTGCACCATGATTTCCATCCGGAAATCCCATCTGATGACAAATGACTCTGGCTTCATTTATTGACCAGCTATCATGACATACAGTACCCCACGTGCCCTCGTAGTTGACCTCTACCCGTCCGTATGCTTCTCCTCCGTTGCTTAGGCGAGCAAGAGTGCCGTTTCCTGCATAAATAATTATGTTCACGTGTTTTCACACTTTTTATTTTTGTTTGCAAAAGGTTGTCTTTTTATAATCAGTGGTTTATTTTTCATTGATTATTTAATATGTATTAAAACTGCTTCGACACAGACAAATATCGCAATATGTATACATACATGGTGTTTCAAAAGTCCTTTCTCAACATGTATAAAATCACATGGAGATAACCATTTATCATGTTTTATTTATCCATTGTCGGACTCTCGACGATGTAACCTGTTACCAAACATAACGAATGTTGCTGAAAAAAGGATATAAAACCACTTGGGGTCTATTATTGATTTTGATTCCACGTAGACCCAAACGATTTGGATTTGTTGACTTATAGTGATTGTTAATGTTTATTTTTTTTAAACGTATCACCCTCACCCAATCTATGTAGTAGAACATGTCTAGATGACTCTCTAACCTGGACAGAGCATACGTCAGATGTTGTTAATATTTTGTCCATGTATTGTGGCATTATGTATCGCCTTAAAGATATTCTCCCCTCTCATTATACAACATTCTTGTGTTTCCCCACTTATCTTATTGTAATTTGATTTGGGCAGATTCAAATAACACCAATCGCCACCAAATCCACCTTAAAACAAAAAACATTTCTCACTGGCTTGAGCATACCCCGCCCTTATTCAAGAAGTTTAATACCCTGACAATGTATGATATTCACAAGCTGACTCTTTGATTATTTTTGTATAACCACGCAATCAACAATCTTCCCGATACTTTTGCCGATTATTTCATTACAAATAGATCAATTCATAGTTACCCAACACACATTTCTTTATTATATCGTCACTTTAATTTTAACTAAGATTTAGCCAGACATACGATTAGAAGACAAGACCCTCTGCTATATAATTCAGTGAATAGCGAGTTTAAAAACGTAAAATCACCATATGTGTTTAAAAGAAAGATTTAAATAAGTCTACTTTCATATTACCAATAATCAATGAATCATTTTTAAAGTTTAAAGTTTACCGTTTACCACATGAGAAATTGTACCACATGAGATTATTATGTTATAGCTGATGCCATCATTACTGCCTACACTAGTGTTTAGTTGAACATGTCCTGTCCGGTCTTGTTTACACATATCCTGTCCTGTCTCTTGTTTGTAGTCGTCTTCCTTGTAGTACTTTTAAGAAACTATCATATTTATCATGAAATTATCAGGGTGACCAATATAAGTATAACAAAGTTTTTTGTGCGAAGTTGTAACTTTTTAAATTTGTAGTATTGTTATTAAAGAAGGAGAGCGAAAATAAACTGTAAACCTTAAAAGTTGTCCAGAGTCATTGGTTTGCTCGTTAATGAGTAGAAAACGCAGGTTCTGCACTGCAGACGAACCCACGTGGCTAGTAAATAAAATATATAGGTTTCCAAATTAAACCCTCCCTACGCGCAAAATTTGGTGGTGTCAGATCTGATAAATACTCTGAACACTTGGCGATCGCTCCCGCCCCGCGACAGTATCATGTCAGAGTATAATCTAGTACTCCAGAGTAGAGTGACATCAACATTCATAACTTGCATTCCTTGCGTTATAACGCGAACTCTCTGATATCTCTTGGCGATATCGATCATCTCAATAGACTTACCCCGATCACAATACACCCCAGCATCGTCATCATGTGCGCAGTTATGAACGCCCCAACCTTGATGTGAGCATGCGGATAGAGTCATCTCACTACCAATGCACGCTATGCCATCAAGCCATATTGGTCCAGTTCCTTCTCCAAAACTCGCGGACAAAGCGTAGCCATGATTGCCAGAAGGGAATCCTAGTTGACGACACACCACATCGGCTTCTTTGCGATCCCATAAATCATGACACACGGTACCCCATTGGCCGTCATGGAAGATCTCCACTCGACCATAAACGTCAGTACCTCCCATCAATCGCAAATCACCTTCATTAACAATCAATAATACGGTGTATATAATATGCATCTGATGTATACGTAGACATATTGGCAATATCTTGTTTGACGTCCCGTTATTGATTTGTGCATGCTCATAACAATGACAATGCGTTGTACTTGTATATTGTTGATTCCGTACGGGACGTCTAGCAAGACATAGCCTCGATATTATTATACCATAGATGTTCGATAACTGATAGGCCTACAGTGCAACAGGGCATACATTTCCAAATATTGAATTATAAATATAGTGCCTCCTGATTGTTGTACAACAATGAACATTTCAATCCTAAGTATGTGTATCATATTATAATTAAAACAGCTTTGTTTTAAAGTACTATTTCGTGTCCTTGTATGATTATCAGCAATGTTACATTTCTTATTAAACCTGATTTCGGATTGGCCAATACACGCTAATCCAACCAGCTACTGCCTACTTCCTTTCATGGCCTTGACTATTTAAACATTTGTGTTTTATTTAGACTTAGTGCAGGCCTTTAACACGATACCTGTTTGTACACCCATGCATGTCAGCACACGGTCACTTAAAGTAACATACACCATTATGACTGCACACTGGCGAATTGCATTTCAAATTTCTTGTAGCGCGAATTTCAAACCACTGGTCCCTTAGCATGGGCATGTCCTTAGTGGCTACATGTGGTTTTTTTCTTCTCTTTTTGCTCAGACCATTCTTTTAAGCACATCTTAACCTTTAATTTGATACCATGCAACTCTGGTTTGGATAATATACAGTATTACTTAATCATTTCAATGAGTTTGGTCATTAATTAAGCTTAATTAAGACAGATTTTGGGTTTTTGTTAAATGTAAAGATAAATGTGAACTTTTTCTCAGACAGTACTGTTGGCAATGATGGGAACTTAATTTCCTGTAACTTTGGTGTTAATAGCATTTATAGTTTTTGCTGGAAATTCCAAAAAGCAAAATTGTAATGTATTTCTTTATAATATGCTAATCATATTCAAATAAGGTCAAACCATTTTTTCTTTCTTTCTAGGACATTAAATCACCAAGCTGTATTCTATAATTATGATATTGTCTCCTTGTCTTACATATTTTACTTTTTTGAATAAGAGCGTAATTTCAATAGCATGCACTTTTGGAAATTTATGCTCTGTTGCACTGTAGTAGTACGCCCATTCAATGGTTTGGTTCTAAATAGATCCGATAATGATGCAATGGCCAATTCCGAACACTATTCATTGTTTTCATTGCAATCACAAATGCAGCACAAACCTTCGCGCATGAAACTAGGTTGCACTCATGGTAACGTAGAGTAGATTCATGCGCGCTATAAAAAGACGCATTGGGCGCTTGTGTGTGTTTTAATGTTGCGTGAAAACGTTAAGACGAAGAGCAATTACGCCGCCTGCCTTGACGACGAAATAGAGAAATAAAATGCCAAATGCCCCGAGATCGCACAGTGACAACGGCCTCAATGCCCGTTAATGCTCGGTCTGTGCTAAAAAAGCCTCCAACATATTTCATATCTAAAGACGTATCTTTCAATGAGGGCGAAATCTCCAGATATTTGATACACGATATATAGAGTACACCAAATTGGCGTAATTAAGTACCTCACTACAGTGCAACAGAGCATAGATGTACCAAATATTTAATTATATATATAGTGCCTCCTGAGTGTTGTACAACCATACAAATTTCAATCCTAAGTATGTGTCTCATATTTATTCAAAATAGGTTTGCTTTAAAGTTCACTGTGTTGTCTTTGTATGATTATCAGCATTGTTACATTTCTTATTAAACCTGATTTCGGATTGGACAATACTTTATTATCCACACACGCTAATCCAACCAGCTACTGGCTACTTGCTTTTCTGACTATTTAGACCTACCACAGGCCTTATGGGGGTACCTCTATATACAGGCTTACATGTCAGCACACGGTCACCTAAAGTACACCATTATGCTTAAAACCCTTGACTGCACACTGCACACTGCTGAATGGCATTTCTTGTAGCGCGGATTTCAAAACGTTGGTCCCTTAGCGTGACCATGTCGTTGACGAATGCTTCTATTGTTTGCGTGTGCATGGCTGGACAAATATTAATAGAATTTTGGCAAGTCTGTGCACAGCTGTATGAAATACATTGTTATTTTAAGAAAAGTTGCCAAATTAATGTATCTAAAGTTTTGATTAATATTACAGAAAAAGTCAAAATGAAATTGAGAAATGTGGCTTGACCATTTTATTAAGCATACTTTAAGGATCAATTTGAAACATTTCATAACTTAATTGGGCATACAAAAAGTGGTTCAAAATTATTCCATTTAACGCCTAATTAATTTATTACGCGCATACATTTATTACACAACAAACATGTTAACGAATGGCCTGACAGATTTGTATGGCTAACCATAAACATATTTCTCTGTGATTATAGTGTTTATTGCATATTTAATTCATGAGAAAAATACAAAAACAACATTTGTGTTTTTTAAAAATACACCAAATGTTTGGAAGAAAATATTTTAAATACTAAAGGGATATTGAATTATATGCTCAGACCATTGTTTTGGGCACACCTTTCCTTTAATTTGATACCTTGCAAGTCTGGTTTGGATACATAGTAATACTTAATAATTTCCACGAGTTTGGTCATTAATTAAGCTTAATTAAGACAGATTTGGGATTTTTTTAAAAAGTAAAAATAATTGTTAACCTTTTCTCAGACAGAATTGTTGACAATGATAGAAGTTTCATATCCTGTGAATTTGGTGTTAATGGCATGTATAGTTTTTGCTGGAAATTACAAAAGCAAACGTTAATGTATTTCTTTATAATATGCTAATTATATGCAAATAAAGTCAAATTATTTTTTCTCTCTATGACATTGAATCACCAAGCTGTATTCTATAATATGATAATATGTTACTTTTTGAATTAGAGCGTAATTTCAATAACATGCACTTTTGGTAATATATGCTCTGTTGCACAGTAGCACTTACGACCTCAGTGTAAAGCAGCATAACATACAAGCGATATAATCGTGACAGCAAAGAGTAAGCTCGAAATAGTAGCTACTATGAACCTCTTTAATCATGTTAATTATACAAATAATAAGGATCAATCACACTAATTCAGAATACTTTCTCAAAATCACTAAAATGCCGGATGTGATCCCTTTTTTATTTGTTAGGCCTAAATAGTTCAATTGTTCTGTGACGCTAACCCTTTGTTTATTTATATATTTATTTGTGTTATTTATTTTTCGGTTTGCCTGTTTAATTATTTTTGCAAGTTCTTTATAGCATTTTTATCCATAATAGTTGGTTATATTTGACTATTATATCAATTGATCTCGCCGATTAAAATGTACTATTGAGTAAATATTAACACAACTCGGCCATAAATTGCATGCTAAGAATGCCCCAGTTCATCGTCTATATTATTTAGTTACAGCTTAAATAAAGTTAAGCTTCAACTTACTCCTGGGTCTAGGTAAGCGTAAATTATTCGCAGTTTACTAGTCAAGGAGCTTTTGAGCTCAGGCGGTTATCGGTATTAAAATACCGATAACCGCCTGACTTTTTATTCTCCAGTTACTCGCCATTGGTGTACTCGGACGTATAATGTTTTCTCCGTGAACGGTAGGTCAACACTTTGTGTTTTTTTCAAACCCCTCGCACTGTCTACATGCGGTCAAGGAGCAGCCGAAAAAAGTATATTAACTCGAAAAGTATGATAAAATGCATGTTTTTTTTATTTCCACCAATGTAAACTATATAAACCCATCGCCTCTTTGAGGGATCATTTTTAAACGTACCATTTATATCCAATGTTATGATATCTTCTTGGCTTATCATTTCATGATGTGGCTGTTAAAAATAAATAAAAATACAATTATTTTTAGGCGAATGCATGTAGCAGGAAAGGAAAGGCAATGCAAGGCACGTCCAATACTAATATATTTTTCACTGCCAACAAATATCATATTTCCCATTGGACCCTTTTTGTCCCATCCTATACCCATTCACATATATAATCTAAACTTGAATATTCATAATTTTACGCAAACGATGGCGGTCACGTTTTTCCTATCTCCAATTGGAATGGTCGAATAGCCTACATGTTAACCACCATCTGTGGTTAAAGCGATACGAAATGTAGATTTGAGAAAACTGTGACCATCACTATCTGTAATGAAACGCTTATTCAAGACACATCCATCATTAAGTTAAACGATTTTTAACTCCGCATATTGGTGTTTTTTATATAATATAGACAAACTTACCTGGTTGTGGGTCTTGGGCAATACACCCTTGAGTTGAGATGTGCTAACATGGGTGCATTCCATGAATATTAACACAACGGTTGTAATCACTGTATACCTCATGATTGCCTACAATGACACTGGTGACGCATTGGAAATTGAAATTATAATAAAACAATTGTACTTCTATTCCTTATCATTTATCTGTCTGAAATATTACACAACATTATCTACCGCATAGATATCATATTCAGAATTATATAATTTAGATTGCTATAAAACATGCTGTATAATAGCAATAGGCATATGTAATGTATATAGGTTCACTTTTAAAGTTATATATACATTATCCATTCAAATGACAAGAATGGCAGGACATGCGCAGATCATTGCGTATATCATAATATTTGTTAAACATTCTTTGTCAACTACAGCTAATCCACAGTATGTTGCTGTCAATTTTTAGATGAACAATAACATTATCCTAAGTGGAAGAGTGATTTTAATTGGTGATGAAACAGTGGAGGAGTCCCAAGATGACCAAAAATACTTGCCAGAGGGACAAATCAGTTGTACCGGAATTGATCATTGATCACTCACTCACTCACTCACTCACTCACTCACTCACTCACTCACTCACTCACTCACTCACTCACTCACTCACTCACTCACTCACTCACTCACTCACTCACTCACTCACTCACTCACTCACTCACTCACTCACTCACTCACTCACTCACTCACTCACTCACTCACTCACTCACTCACTCACTCACTCACTCACTCACTCACTCACTCACTCACTCACTCACTCACTCACTCACTCACTCACTCACTCACTCACTCACTCACTCACTCACTCACTCACTCACTCACACACTCACTCACTCACACACTCACTCACCCACCCACCCAACCACCCACCCAACCACCCACCCACCCACCTACCCCATCAATCAATCAATCAATCAATCAATCAATCAATCAATCAATCAATCAATCAATCAATCAATCAATCAATCAATCAATCAATCAATCAATCAATCAATCAATCAATCAATCAATCAATCTGCATTACAGAAGTATATGAGAGAATGATTGTATATTTTCTGTTACTTTAATAAAACCCAACTTTAAATATAGCTGATGCACAAAATGATGAACAAAACACGTATTACATATTTAAATTTTGATAACAAAACAGGTCAAACTAATCATGCGATAATAATGTATAATAGTCAGCTGGTTAAAGTGAATAATCTTGTTTTCGACTTGTTAAGATATCATATCATACAATCGCAGTTTATTGAACTCGTATTGACCCAATTATACGCACGTTATCATCAAAAGAAACATTTTATATATGAATTCCTGATTTAAAATAGTCTAAGGCTGTGGGGGCTACCACCATCAGGTGGGTGGTCAGTATGCCTATGTATGTACATGTAAATGACAACATTATAAAAGCGAACACTTTATGCATTCGCGAACGCATTCAGCTCCACGGAGAAATTGATTTCGTGAAAAATGCTCTTAAATAATATAAAATAATGAAGTGAAATGTTCCATACGGTTATAACATAGCAATGTGGTATACAATAAGCCACGGCGAACCTGACATGCATAATGATTATTCCTCTCTTCAACTTGGAAACGTGAAAAGAAGACATCACCATTTCATCACAAGAACATAATAATGGAGGAAAATTTGGCCAATATTTTGTTGGAACCTGACCACAAAAATAAACAGCATGAATTATATATCCAATTAAAGCTACAACCCTCAGGAATCTCACTATGGGGATGCAATTTTTTGATATAGGGGGTGCATCTATGAGTTTTTGGGCCGTTTCCATGGCAACCATTAAATAAATTAATAGCATTTAAAAACATCATGTACAGTTTTAAAATCAATTTTCATCAATATAAAACAATTCAAAGTACTTTTCCATCATGGTCTTACCTTATGAGTATTATTTTTAAATACCTGTTCTTTTAATTGTTATGTTAGTTATCATGGCAACCTAAACGCCTTTTTGGTTATTTTGTCGTTTTAGTCTTTTAGCACCTTTTCCACGATTGTGCACATTTAAAAAGAAAAAATGCAAATTTTCCAATTTTTCATTAAACAAATATGAAATGCTCAATTTAGTGTTGTACAGTTATAACAAATTACACCAATCAAGTCACAGGCAAAGAAAATATTACAGAAATTGAGTTTCAAATTTGTATGTCTTACCACAGGGATTTGGTTTTTATATAGTTCGTTCATATCTCATCATATAAGCTTTTCTACAGGGTAATTAAGTTTCCTTGGTCCATCCTTTGAAACCAAACATCATTACCTCGTGGAAAATTGTAGGTTCCGTTACTAGTGTTATTGTATGGTTTGAGCGGAACGATATTAAGGACCAATGGCAGTGTGTTTGTTCTAGGGCGGACCAATCAGGGCATCGCGAGTTAGGCCGCCGTATTTTGGTACTATCAGGCGAGTGACTCTCATATCTGCCCATTGTTGAGATTTGGTTCACAGTATAGCGCACTCTATCAGTTCTTCACCCGGAAGTTAAGCGTAAACTGTCAATCATTCGTTGTGAATGAATATTCAGCATGACTATTCATAACCTCACACGATGTCATCGTCGCGATCCGGCATCCTTCCCAACTGATCTGATTACAATATTCATAATATGCAAATAACGCCACGCCCCTCCTCAAAAACAAATTGAGGGTGTCACCTTAACCGGGGGGGGGGGGGGGGGGGGGAATAGGGTAAGCCATCAAAGTCCGATAGAGGGGGGGGGGGGGGGTTGCTACCTTACACTTTTTTTAAATCGCAACTTCTTTTTTCTTTTTTTTTTCTTTTTTTATGGTCCTGAATATTATAGCATACATGTAGGTCTATGTTAGAAACACCATTTCCCTCACTTATAAGCAAAAAACGGGTGAAATTCCGATATTTGGAACTTTTTTAGCGAATATTTCTATTTTGGCCTATACCTCACTGTCGAGCGAATACGGCGGGATTTTGAGGTCGGCCATATTTGGTGACGGGGTTATTGTGACGTCATACGTGAAATGTTTGTACTTGTTTTGGTATGTATGGATAGAAGGAACCACTAGCTATACCATGGTACCCAAATAAGCATACTCTGCATTACGGAGTGGTTCTTTTAGGGGTGGTAACCCCCACCCCCCCCCCCCCCCCCTCTTCTCCGGAGTCACCCTTTCTATTCCTTGCAAACTGTAAGGTGGAACAAAGTCGATTATAGGTAGCTTTAGTTAATTGGTCATATCTCAAGATTGACAAAACCAAATCAGATGAAATAAACGACATATGAAAGCTAAGCGTTTAGTCTATCATTATGTACACTTGTTACACCAAATTCTAGAAGGTCATGGTCAATAAGTTTGATAAACACGTGCACGGTTTTTTTGAGACACCCTGTATTTATGGTACTACGAATCTGCAGTGGCGTGCGCAGGATATTGTGAGTGGGGGGGCCACCTGGCCCTAAATGAAATTCCCCCGACTATTTGAGTAAAGAACTGCGCGCGTAGCGTGCGAACATTTTCGAATTTACACCTTTTTTTGCACGATTGAGCTACATTTTGGCTGTAAACAAGCTTGTTCCAAAGAATATTGCATTTTGGGAAGACATATGCGCGCGAAAATTTTTCATCTGTGTTTTGACTATCATAATTCCATGATGCCACTGACCTAGCCTCCTTCTCAATTCCCCGACTGGCCTAAAGTTTCCCCCCGACTGACTCACTGCGAATCTGTATAGCTTGGTTAAATAGTTCATCACATTTCAATTCCCAAGACATACTGCCTTGTATGGGGACTTAAGCTATTACCGCTCATTGAAAACAAATTGTACAGGCTTGTTTTTGTAGCTAGGTTACCCAAAACGTGCTGGTTGGGTCGCTCACATTTTATGAGTTTTGTTGGGTGTACTTACCGGGTCCGCCTGGTTGTATTGGATCAGTTGGTTGGTAAGAATTTTCTATTCTGTAGTATATTTAATAACACAAATGATATGGGAAGAAACATCATTCGCCCGAAGTGTAAATCCTCATCGGAGACGATAATCGCATTATCACACTCAAAAGGAATTTTGCATTCTTTATAATTGAAGGGAATGTTGTCGTGTACTCTGCCCCACCGCGACAAAAGGAAGTAATTCCATTTTTTTCATAATTGAGTTATGTGCATGAATACACTAACAATAACAATATCTATCAGTATAATAAAGGTTTGGCCCAGTTAAGTCTTCACAACATTGAAAAAAATCCGATAAGCATTTGCTTCCTAAAATTTGTACACGCAAGTATAGGAAATCCTATGAAAAACAACCACAAAAGGAAGCAATGACCAAATAAGTAATCAATTATATTGATTTTTCTCATTCTATTGTTACAAACTCAACACATTGGCATGTGTTGATTAGGTATGTGTTATTCAATTATCAAAAACACATGTTTAATTTCACAGATAAATCAAGGATAATTCAGTTTTTGCCTTATATCTCAAAAGCATCAAAATGGAGTTACTTCCTTTTACTGATGATGTTCTTTTTCTCTTTTTAGTCGGGTATCTACAGAGGGTTAGTGTGCACCCCCCCCCCCCCCCCCCCCCCAGGACTCCCCCGAACCACCTTTTTTACTTCCTATTATGATCCTAAGACATAATCAGGATGTTAACAAAAATATTTTCATATTGCTGAGGGGTTATGCAAGATGGCGTCCAAAATGGCCGCCATAACTGGTCAAATCTCATAAAATGACATATAGCAATCAAATTGTATGGTGAAAGTAAAGTTTTAATAGTGGGATGTATGTATTAGACCACTAGACACTCATATCCAGAACTTTTGCTTTGTTAACACACCTAAATCCAAGATGGGCGCCAAAATGGGTAAAATTCCATATATTGGCATATATAAACCAACATGTATGATCAGAGTATGTTTTAACAATGGGATGTATGTGTTAGACCACTAGAATCTCATAAAATGACATATAGCAATCAAATTGTATGGTGAAAGTATAGTTTTAATAGTGGGATGTATGTATTAGACCACTAGACACTCATATCCAGAACTTTTGCTTTATTAACACACCTAAATCCACGATGGCCGCAAAATGGCCGCCAAAATCGTAACATTCCATATATTGGCATATATAAACCAACATGTATGATCAGAGTATAGTTTTAACAATGGGATGTATGTGTTAGACCACTAGAAACTCAAATCTAGTATTTTTGCTTTGTTAACATATTTTAAAAGCAAAATGGCCGCCAAATGAATGGTCAAAAGTGGTCAAAATTCCATACAATAGCATAATATCAACCGAAATG